>JAPDNY010000037.1:0-373053 GCA_029375565.1 Gekko gecko | reverse complement strand
CTTGTGTGGCAGACAAGCAGACTTGATTCTGCACGAGAAGTCTCAAGCAAAGACTGCATCTTGAGGGGGATGGCATCCCATGTGGCCTTGACAATGCTCCCCAGCATGGCTGGATCACCCATTGGGCGAACTAGGCGCTCGCCTAGGGCGTGCCGGCCTCAGGGGCGCCAAATGGTGCCTCGATCCCCCCCCCCAAAAGCCCCCGCCGCCACCCTAACCGGGCGCCCCGCTGCAAAAAGCGCCCGGCTAGGGCGCAAGTAGCCCTCCCCGTCCTCTCTGGGGGGAGGAGGAGAGTGGCCGGCAGTGGCCAGCAGGATCCCCCTGCTGCCGCCGCCTCGGAAAAGCGCCCACCAAGGGCGCAAGTCGCCCTCCCCCTCCTCCCTGGGGGCATGGTGCACCGGCTGCAGGGGCGCCAAACCACGCCCGGCCCCTCCCAGGAAAAGCCCCCCCCGCTTCCCCGAGCACCCCGCCGGGGCTCAGGAGGCAGCAGGCAGCAGCTGAGGTTGCCCGCCCTCTCCCCAAAGCTGGGGGGAGAGGAGACAGGGGCGGCGGAGCAGCTTCTCTCCCCCCAGCCGGCTTGGAACGCCCGCCCATTCCTGGCTCTCCCTGGGCCCCTCGCGGCTGCGAGGGGGCGGGGAGAGCCACGCCGCCCGTTCCCGGCTCTCCCCAGGCGCCTGGCAGCTGCAAGGAGCCCGGGAGAGCTGCGCCGCCCCGTTCCCGGCTCTCCCCAGGCGCCTCGCAGCTGCGCGTGGCACCCAGGACAAGGCTGGGCCCTCTCCAGGCCCCACCGGGAGGTTGGCATCCCCGGTGGGGTGGGCGCCCCAGGCTGTCCTGCCTAGGGCGCCCAGACACCTGGGGCCGGCCCTGCTCTCCAGCCCCAGAGTATCCTTCACCACCAGCTGAAGGAGAAGATGGCCTTGAGGTGCACACGCAACACCACTGCCACAGATAATGTTTCTGCCGCCCACCCACTCCCTCCCTTGCAGGATGGTTTTGAGGATAAAATGTAGGAGGAAAGTAAGATGCTGAAGGCTAGATGGCAATCTGACAGCAATGCTGATTCTGTGAACTTTGGCAGATCAGGAGAGGGAGGGCAGGAAGGGCTGCATCAGTGCTTAGTTCTCGTGTGGGAGGTAGTTGTGAATTCCCTGCGTTGTGCAAAGGATTGGACTAGATGACGCTGGAGGACCCTTCCATCTCTATGACTCTATGGTTCTAAGGTTTGAGGGGCAAAAAGCAATGAAGAATTTAAATTTGGAAGGAGGAAGTGGCCTCACAGAAGGGCCAGGAAAGAAAGCATGGATTTCTTAAGCAGAAATAAAATACCAACCTTGATCCAAACATCATTCTTCCTGCTGAAGCTTGCTTGAAGTTGTGTTGATAGAACTGTTCTGTACAGCATCTGGGTTTGTTTTTATGTTAGAAATTGGACAGGAAGCCCATTTGAAACATACACCACCAACATACACAGGCAGAAATGATGAGAAGCTAATGGGACAGCAAATACTGAACAACTTTTTATTTATTTTGGCAGCTTTGATGTCTGTGACACCATTAAATAGCTATAAAACCTCCATAGAGGGGAGCTAAATCTGAAAGTCCCACTGAGGTCCCTGGCCTCCCCAGGCTTCACTCCCAAGTCTCCATGAATTTCCCAACCTGGAGCTAGCAGCCCCAATTGGGAAGAGATATATGACAGTGTATTTATATTCAAATTTTGAAAGAAAGAAGTGGCTTCAGAGGAAGAGGTGGTTTTGGGGAGTGCCCTGAAAGTGACATCAAAGGAAGGGGTGGGGTTTGTGGTGCAGTGTGTTAGAAGTGACATCATCGGAAGGGGTGAAGCTTGGAAAGTGACCTCACCTGACATTTGACATGGAAGTGACATCACAAGATGTGCCATCACAAAAGTGATGTCACATCCTTGCTCCTGACTCCACCCCCAAAGTCACCATCCCAAGTCGAACCTGGCACCCCTAGGTGTACTTGTTCCTTACAATATTTATCTCCTGTTTCCTGCACCAGTGCATAAATCTCTTAATGCAATTAAAATGAAATATCGAAACAGAATCTTGACAACATGTTGTGAAACTACAAACTAATTCACAATTAGTAGCAGATTGGCTCAGGATTTATTTTCTTTTTACAGTTTAAAGAACTTTTTCCTGCTTTTCAGTAACAAGGACTCTCTGAGTACAATCTTAAGCAAAGCTATGCCTTAGCCCAAGGAAGGCATCATGTCCATTATAGTATCAGAAGTAGATAAAAGCATGATAATAAATCTCTCCTACTGTCACTCCAAACCACACTAAGCTCAGTAGAATGGATGACCCAGTAGTTTAAACTGCCTAGGTCAGCTACCAAAACCCTAGGAAAAGTAATGGGCTGTGCCCTTTTCCCAAAAGCCTGGCCAAGTATGACTGCACCTTCACTGCAAGGCCAATCTTGTGATCTCTAACATCTGACTTTCAGTTTAAGGGGCCCTTTGAATCAGAAGTGTTGGGACACCACTATGGAGGGAGGGAGGCAAAGGATCATTGGAACAGCTCTCCAGTTTCTATTGTAAACTCTTTCCAGGTGTAAGGGGAGAAATTGATAGGGAACTTTTAGAGACCCATCATCAATATTTTGTAACAAAATTATTAGGGCTTGCTTTTAGGAGATGACGCACACAAAAGGGTGAACTCTGCTATTAAAAAAAAAAAAAGCTCATTCACAGGCTAAAAGCAGAAAGCAGGATGGTATAGATCTGGAGATAGATATCTGCAAGGCCAGAGTTTGATAAAAGCAGAATCTAGGATGCTATAAATTACAAAATAACATTTGCTATGTTACAAGAAGAAGAGAGAAGGAGATAACATCTCAGTCACGCTTGGCAATGGAAAGCATCTGGCTTCTACTGAAACATCTTTCCTTACAAATAAAAGCATTTTCATCTGGCAAGATTCTATGCCCGCCAAAATCAGTTGGCTCCATGATGTGTCAATCACAAGGTGTCTCTATCCACTGGCCGTGTTGCCTGAATTCTCTCCCACACACTGCAGCCTAGTCCACTTTTCTCTGATTGGGCCAGCATTTCAAGGTCATTTGCACAGGGAAGCTAATTCACTCCATTCTGCACCTCAAACTCCCTCCCCCTGCAAGACAGTTGGAACTGTCGGTTGCATATGTGACCTGGTGTATTCTGAGGTAAAATATATCCTCACTCACAACACATCACTTCCCCTTCAAAAGAAACAAATCCAGTAACACAACCATGCCACATCACAAAAAAGACAGATCACACCACAAGCAGAATACCACAAGGCAAAAAATGATGGGAAAAGGTGCCAGCACTCACCCCATTACTGCCACAAATATGTACCTGAGAGCACTTCAGAGGATGGTGTGCAGGTCCATGTTATAACAGCTGATTGGGGGATTATGGACCATTCACAGACTTTCTACCTTAACATACCCTACAGGGTTGTTGTGCAGATCATACGGGGGAGAGGAGGATGATGGAAGGAGGGTCATATTACTGAGGGTGAGTACAAGAAGCAGGCTCGAATTTGTAGGGGTGGTGTCAGAAAGGCTAAAGCACAGATGGAGCTGAGGCTTGCAAAGGATGCTAAAAATAACAAGAAAAAATTCTATGCCTATGTTCAGAGCAAAAAGAAGAACAGGGATGGGGTAAGCTCATTGCTAGGGGAAGACGATCAAGCCTTAAGAAGGGATGAAGACAAAGCAGAATTATGGTCTTTAACTGTAAGGTGAGCTGTATACGAACTGAAGAATGCAGGGCATATGAAGGAAGGGGGAACTGCCAGTCCAGAGTAAGCAAGGAAATACTTTCAAATCTCCAGGGCCAGATGGCTTGCATCCCAGGGTGTTAAAAGAAATTACAGATGTTATTTCAGAGCCTCTGCCTCTAATCTTTGAGATGTCCTGGAGTACTGGTGTTGTGCCAGAAAACTGGAGAAGAGCGAATGTTGTCCCAATCTTCAAGAAAGGAAAAAAGACGGACCCGGGAAATTACAGGCCTGTCAGTTTGACATCAATACCTTGGAAAATTCTTGAGCAGATTATTAAACGCTCTATCTGTGAGCACCTTGAACGGAATGAGTTAATTGGTAGTAGCCAGCATGAGTTTATCAAGAATAAGTCATGCCAGACCAACCTTATCTCCTTTTTTGACAGAGTTACTAAAATGGTTGACTCTGGCAATGCTGTGGATATAGTGTATCTAGATTTCAGTAAGGCATTTGACAAAGTTTCTCATGATATCCTTGAGGATAAGCTGGTTAAGTGTGGGCTGGATAGAGCAACCGTTGGATGGATTCATGGTTGGTTGAAAAATCGTACCCAACGAGTGTTTGTAAATGGCTCTGCATCTACGTGGAGGGAAGTCTCGAGTGGAGTGCCGCAGGGCTCGATCCTGGGCCCGGTGTTGTTTAATGTTTTTATAAATGACCTGGAGGAAGACATAGAGGGGATGCTTATCAAATTTGCAGATGACACAAAGCTGGGTGGGATTGCTGCTTCTGAAGAAGACAGAGTCAGGATTCAAAATTATCTAGAAAGGCTGGAACAGTGGGCTGAGGCAAATAAAATGAATTTCAATAGAGATAAGTGCCAAGTCCTACACTTAGGTACAAAAAATCAAAGGCACAGATATAGAATGGGAGGGACTTGGCTTGACAGCAGCACATGTGAAAGGAATCTAGGTATTATGGTTGATCACAAGCTAAACATGAGCCTGCAGTGTGATGTGGCTGTGAAGAAAGCTCATGCAATCTTAGGATGCATTAACAGAAGCATTGTGTACAGATCATGGGAGGTGGTAGTTCTTCTTTATTCTGCTATGGTCAGGCCTCACCTGGAGTACTGTGTCCAGTTTTGGGCACCACATTTTAGGAAGGATGTTGACAAGCTCGAGCGTGTCCAGAAGAGGGTGACCAGGATGGTGAGTGGGTTGGAATCCAAGTCTTATGAGGAAAGACTGAAAGAGTTGGGTATGTTTAGCCTGGGAAAGAGAAGGCTTAGAGGGGACATGATTGCAGTCTTCAAGTATTTGAAGGGCTGTCATGTAAAAGATGGAGCAGATCTATTATCTCTTGCTGCGGATTGCAAGACTAGATCTAATGGGTGGAAATTACAAGGGAGTCGTTACCGGCTAAATATCAGGAAAAACTTCCTAACTGTAAGAGTGGCTGAACAGTGGAACAGCCTGGCTTGGGAGGTGGTGGATACTCCTTTGCTGGATGTTTTCAAGCGGAGACTGGACAACCATCTTTCGGGTATGTTGTATGTATGTAGGTATGTAGAGCCATCTTTCAGCTATGCTCCTGCAGAACGCAGGGGGTTGGACTAGATGACCTGCAAGGTCCCTTCCAACTCTAATATTCTATGATTCTTTGTCAGCTGCTTTGGTTCCCACTGCAGGGAAAGACTACCATTTCCCTAGGCAGAGGCTGCGGGGGGGGGGGGGATGTAAACCTGAAGACAGACAGGAAGATAAAGGTAGGCTGATGGTTGCCTGGAAAGGACATAGGGTTGCCAAGTCCAGGTTGGAAGCTTCCAGGATATTCTAGGGATGAAGCCTGCTGAGGGTGGGGTCTGAGGAGGAGGAAGATGGGGACCTCAGACAGTTACAATGCCATAGACTCCACCCTCCAAACAAGCTGTTGCCAATCTCCAGGTGACAGCTGGAGAGCTCTTAAAGCTCTGGTGCTAATTCAAAGGGCTAGGCGTGTGTTGCATTCTGACAGGGGATGCTGTGAGTGTACAAAATGAATTATCGACAGAGTAGTGTTTTGGAAAATCTTTAGGAACTGTTTGGCCCATTTAACATGGCGTACCCATACAGAGCCTCTGGCATTTTCTCACTCTGCTGGCATCAAAACCAGTTTAAGGCAAAATAGAGATACAGAGACGTTTCCATCCTCCTTTGCATCAGTCTGTCTTTGTTGGCAACCCTAGGCCTGCCAGCACTCTCAGGGTGACTTCATGCCTTCTAACTGGCATTACTTCACTAGCCCTGGCTGTTTGCTCCTGTTCAGTAGGAACCTCCCTCTGGAAGCTGCCTGGGTGATTTTGGACCAGCCCCAGACTTTCTGCCTAACCTACCTTGCAGGGTTGCTGTACAGATCACAAAGCAGAAGAGGAGAATGAAGTAAGCTGCTTTGCTCCCCCCTTATGAGAAAGACAGAACTTTGCCTAGGAAGAGGCTTCTGAGAGGAAAGGAGATAAAGTTGCCAACATTAGGTATGGAAATTCCTGGAGATTTGAGGAGTGGAGCCTGGAGAGGGTGGGTTTTGAGAAGGAGGTGGGACCTCAGACCGGTACAGTGCCATAGACTCCACCCTCCAAACCAGCGATTTCCTCCTGGGGAACCATTGTTGCCAATCTGCAGGGGAGGGCTGGAGATCACTCAGTATTACAACTGCTCTCCAGGAGGGAGGGGGGAGAAGATGGAAAGCTGAAGTCAGAGAGGTACATAAAGGTAGGTTGATGGTTGGCTGGGAAGGTGATAGGTTTGCCAACTCCAGCCTGGGAGATTCCTGGAGATTTGAGCGGTGGAGCCTGGAGAGGGTGGGGTTTGAGGAGGGTGAGACCTCAGACAGGTATAATGCCATAGACTCCACCCTTCCAAACCAGCCATTTCCTCCTGGGGATCCATTTTCGCTAATCTCCAGGGGAGGGCTGGAGATCACTCAGAATTACAACTACTCTTCAGATGGTAGAGATCAATTCCCCTGGAGAAAACAGTAAGCTCTGTATCATTATACCTTGCTGAGGTCACCACAGCAAATTGACACTGAATGCCCAATGCCAGGGCACCTGCCCAGAGCCTCTTTCTAGAGCTCGTTGTATTTATTTCGACAATGGGCCTTATTCCTAGTATAATCATATTTGGTAAAGAGCATATGTACATAGCTGGAATTAACACAACAGGAAAGGGGAGGAAGAGGTGTGTGATTTATTTATTTATTATTAGATTTTTATCCCACCCTCCCAGCCAAGGGTGGCTCAGGGTGGCTTACGAACAATAAAATTTGCATAGAACAATCATAATAAAATCACATACATTAATAAATACAATGTTAAAATTCATACAGGATAAAGTACTAGCAACAATCTTCATTATCTCAATTGATTCTTTGGCCTTCTGTGGCTGTCTCCGGTAGTTGGTACGGGCTGTGTTTAAGGGACCTCTGGGCCAGGGCTCCACCAGGGTAGATATTAATTGTTGGCGGTGGAGGTGTTAGTGGTGGCGGCTCCAAAAGCCTGGTGGAAGAGCTCTGTTTTACAGGCCCTGCAGAACTGTGAAAGGTCCTGCAGGGCTCTAGTGTCTTCCAGGAGCTCATTCCACCAGAGTGGAGCCACCACCGAAAAAGCCCTGGCTCTAGTTGCCACCAGTCTGGCCTCCTTGAAGCTTGGGGGGGGGGACGCAGTTCTGGGTCTCCAATCACAGTGTCCTTTGGGGAACATATGGGAAAAGGTGGTCCCTTAGGTAAGAAGGGCCCTGGCCATAAAGGTCTTTAAAGGTCAAAACCAGCACCTTGAAGCAGACCCGGTACACTATAGGCAGCCAGTGCAATGTCTTAAGCACAGGTTGGATGTGGTCCCAAATCGGGAGTCCCATCAGCAACCTGGCCATGGCATTTTGCACCAGCTGCAGCTTCTGGATTTGCAACAAGGGCAGCCCCATGTAGACGGCATTACAGTAATCCAATCTCGAGGTGACCATTGCATGAATCACTGTTGCCAGGTCATTGCGTTCAAGGAAGGGAACCAGCTGCCTAATCAGCCAGAGGTGGTAGAAGGCCGACTTGGCAGTAGCTGCTACCTGGACCTCCATTGTTAAGGAGGCATCCAGGTGCACTTCCAGACTCCTAACCGCCAGCTCTGACATGAGTGGTGCCCCGTCAAAGTTAAGGAGCAGGATCCCTACCCTTGGACCACTCTGACCCAGGCACAGGACCTCCATCTTCATCGGATTCAATTTCATCCGGCTCAGTCTAAGCCAACCAGCCACAGCTTGTAGCACCAGACCTAGATCTTCCAGTTTGGACTCAGACCAGCCATCCAACAACAGATAGAGCTGGGTGTCATCCACATATTGGTGACAACCCAGCCCATGCCTCCAGGCAATCTGGGCAAGAAGGTGCTTATAGACATTAAAAAGCATTGGGGACAGGACTGCCTCTTGAGGCACTCCACATTCCAGTGGGTGCCTTCAGGATAGCTGATCCTGCAGTGCCACTCTCTGTTCCTGATCTTGGAGAAAGGAAACAAGCCACTGCAAGGCTAGTCCCTGGACTTCAATGTCAGTGAGGCGGTGGGTCAGTAGCTGTTGGTCGACCATATCGAATGTGGTCTATAATATAGTCTAGTTAGTAGCGTGTTTGATACATTGATCTGAGGTGTTGATATTCAGTATTTTGGTATTTTTAATCTGTATGCATTTGTATTCTTAGTATTATAATTGTATTTGTTAAAGATTATGTGTGGTTTGACAAGTAATGTGTTGTATAACATGGGAGCATGTAAATTCTGTTAAGGTTCCTTTAAATATTGTTGTAAGTATGTGACAGGATCAAACCCATGAAAACATTGTGTTGTGTCTTGGAGTATAATAATGGGCATACTGGAATGGTTAGGCAAGGTACTTTGCATCATGAACTAAGTCACGCCCGGTGAAAAGTTGTTCTAAGAATGTGTGAGTATGGTAATATAAAATAGGTTTTTACTGAGGACAACTTGATTATGGAGCATTTGAATTTGATAATGTTTGTATATTTCCTCAGATTTGTGGTAGAAAAACCAGGAGAAGATCTGTATATGGGGAACATATGGGGAAAGACGGTCCCTCAGGTAGACCAGACCTTGGCCATATAGGGCTTTAAAGGTAAGTACCAGCACTTTGAAGCAGATCTGGTATGCTATTGGCAGCCAGTGCAACGCCTTCAGGACTGACTGGATGTGGTCCCGTCTAGTGGGACCCATCAATAGCCTGGCCGCTGCGTTCTGCACCAGTTGCAGCCTCCAGATCTGCGACAAAGGCAGCCCCATGTAGAAAGCTTTGCAGTAGTCTAACCTTGAGGTGACCATCACATGGATCACTGTGCCAGGTCGTCACGATCAAGGTAGGGAACCAACTGCCGTGCTAGCCAAAGATGGTAAAATGCTGACTTGACAGTGGCTGCCATCTGGGCCTCCATTGTTAAGGAGGCATCCAGGAGCACCCCCAAATTCCTAATCCCCGGCGATGGCACCAGCAGTGCCTCTCGAAGGTCAGAGTGGGAGCCCCAACCCCAGACCTGTCCGGCTCAGGCCCAGGACCTCTGTCTTTGCCGGATTTAGCTACAGCCAGCTAAGCCTGAGCCAACCAGCCACGGCCTGCAACGCCCTATGAAGGTCATCGGGACTGGAGTCTGACTGGCTGCCCAGCATCAGATACAGCTGGGTGTCATCTGCATATTGCTGTATATATCTTTGTCTCTGCCTTGGTTTCTATGCACTGTGTGAAGAGCCAAGAATCTTGTATTATTTGGGCTGAACTAGGAAAATATAATTGCTTCATGACATGTTCTACTGTCACTTATGTTAGAAATGATCAGGTTTGTACTGTATGGTGTCTTAGTGATTTGGCTTATCAAATATACATCAACCTGACCCATGACAGAAAAATTAACTAAAAGCAACTCCATTTTGCATCCCTGAGATCCATCCTTCCTTCCTTCCTTCCTTCCTTCCTTCCTTCCTTCCTTCCTTCCTTCCTTCCTTCCTTCCTTCCTTCCTTCCTTCCTTCCTTCCTTCCTTCCTTCCTTCCTTCCTATTTTGATTTATATCCTTCCCTTCACACAAGCTGTGAGTCAGTTGCAACAATAGATTCCAATACAATCTTTAAAACGATTCAGTTAATAAATATCAAACATTAAATTAATACAATAAAACCAGTTCAAAACAGTTAAAGGGGGCAGTGCAGCAAATTTCAATTTTCAGTTCCTACAGCCGGGAAGGAATGGACCGAAGCCGAGCCTTAAAGGTCTCGTTAATAGCAGCATACTGCAACAGCAACAGGGAGGCAAGCTGGGAGGCCCAGAAGAACAGCTCCATTTTGCAGGCCCTGTGAAACTGTAACAGGTCCTGCAGGGCCCTGGTCTCAGTCAGGAGCATGTTCCACCAGGCCAGTGCCAGGGCCGAGTAATCCCTACCCCTGGTTAATGCTAGGCGAACATCTTTTCTGCTGAGAACAACCAGCAGCACAAGGCTCTCTGGGGCATGTAGGGGAAGAGGCCGTCCCTTAGATATATCAGTCCCAGGCCATATAAGGCTTTTAAGGTTAGCATCAGCACCTTGAATCAGATCTAGTACTCAATTGGTAGCCAGTGCAATGGGCAGCAACACTGATTGGATGTGCACCTGTACAGACGTCACAGTCAGCAGGCACACCACTACATTTTGCACCAACTGGAGTTTTCAAATCAGCCTCAAGGGTAAGGCTACATAGAGTGAGTTACAGTAATCAAGCCTGGAACTGACCATTGCATAGGTCACTGTAACCAGAACCCAGGGAGCAGAGGCTAATTTAAAATCTTGGTATGACCTAAATTCCTGAACTCTGCCTGACTTCTGCTAATGTCATAAATGCTACTAGCATCATAAGGAGATGTTACATTAAGAACGTATCTGCCTGCTTCTAGTAGATCTCATGCTGTACTCAATAAGATAACTGTGTGGTGATGTCTGTTCTGAGCATAGCCTCAGAGATAAGATAAGGAGGTTACAACATGAAGATATAAATCACTGAACAGTTGCCTACCACTGAGTAAATGCCTGCTATCTTTAGAGTTAAGAGTGCCTTTGAAACCAACACCTGAAAGGCATGTTAAGAAAATCTAATTGGTAAATGTAGTAAATGATAATGAAAACATAGTGAATCTGTAGTGAATAGGCCATAGGGTAACTGGAGATGAGAGATGATACTTTAGAATGCATGGTGTGTCTGTTAGAACTTTGGAGAACTGATTTTCAGAGTCTGTCATCCAAACTACTTCATAAATTCTTTTCTGCTGAAGTCCACTATCTCTAGTTGAACTCCTGGTTGGGACTAGGCATGTGCAAAACAACAAAAACCAAAAACGGAATTTTTCGGGGTCAGGAATACCAAACCTAAAGAAAATAGGTATATACCAATATTCCCAAATCCCAACATTGGCACTGTATTGTGATTCTGGAAGTCATTGGTATTGCCAAAAAAAGTTTCCATGCCTCCCTGTCTCTTTCCCTGCCAGTATGCTGAGGTATTTCAAGTTTTAATACTTTCTCTTCAATGGGGAGTTGTACGGCAGGGGCCTCAGGACTCCACCAGTAGCCAAGCCCAAATAAAAGCCAAACAAAATCAGCTTTTATTCAAAGTCAGCTACTTCAGTAGCTGAATACAGATCTGTAATCTGTATTTGGCTGAATAAATACCCCCAAATACCAATAAGGTGTTTTTCGAGTATTTATTCAGCTTGGTATATACCAAGCACGCACTCCCAGTTGGGACCCTCAAGAATTTCCATCATCATCCACAAGTCAATATTCCCTCTCTTTTGCTCATTAGTGCTTCATGAAAGAGAAGAGTCTAGAAGGTGAACTATTTTCTGCTGCTGACTGCACAGTTCCACACTAGAATGTAGGAGAATTGTACCAATTTAGAAATTAAATCAAAAAGTAGTTGGGCAATAGAAGTCACAGCACTTCTCATGCGGACTTTTGATAGTGATTCCCCAAAGTGAAGAGCAAAGCATCTTCTTATAAACAGTTGAACTCATTAAAGCCTATGTCCAAATTTCCTATAACTTCAACAGAGTCCTAAAATTTGTGTTTTGTATTTTGTATGCCTTTACTGGGGATGCTTTGAAACACCAAGAGACAACATGTGCCAAGGAAAGGCTGAGCTCCAATGAAAACAACTGATCATTTACACTGTGCACAGGGGATTTGTAAGACTCACCAGCACATCTTCAACAATATATTAACACAAAAAACAAGTAGTTGGCAGACATCCTGAACATCTTGCTGTCTAATGGTACACTCATACAAACAAGGACTTTTTTTTTTTTTGCAGACAATGGCTTTTATTAAGTGGAAATGGGAAAGGAGGGCACCACAGATCTCTGCAGGAGATTAATAGTAGAAGAGAGCTAGGGCACTGGCCATGAAGCGGACCAACTTGAGGAAGGCATCGTGGGTGGCAGGAGTTTAGTCGTTGCCAAAATCGGAGACCAGCACGATGATAAGGACATCACTCAGATGCTTGAAGTTGTCAGGGTCATGGACAGCTCCGAAACTGCAAACCTCTGTGTCCAGGGGAACACCACCAACAAGCGAGAAACGGCTTCAGTACCAATTACCTCCACGCCACTTTTGAGCTGGCTGTTGATGGTGATCTGCTTCTCTTCTTCAGTCTCCTGGTCATCAGGAGCTCTGCTGCTCTGTTTTGGAAAAGTATGGAACTCTCAAACAGGATAGCGTGACGCCATAATGCACAAGCACACCACCACTGTTTCACTCACACAGAAGTCCACCATTCATCAAGAAATCTATTTGGCAGCCTCTATACCACGTTTGGGGAGCTGCGGTGGCTCAAGTGGTTAAGACGCTGAACTGCAGGCTGTGGAAGGTCAGTAGTTCAGCAGTTCGAGACCTGGGTGCCGCATGACAGGGTGAGCTCCTGTCTCTAGTTCCAGCTCCTGCCAACCTAGCAGTTCGAAAGCTAGAATTTGCAAGTAGATAAATAGGTACCACTTCAGTGGGAAGGTAACAGCATTCCGTGCACCTTGGTGTTTAGTCATGCCGGCCACATGACCACGGAAACATCTTTGGACAGCGCTGGCTCTTCGGCTTTGAAACGGAGATGAGCACCACAACCCTAGAGTCGGATTCGACTGGCTTTCGAGCAAGGGAACCTTTACCTTTACCTTTATACCACATTTGACACTTGCAATCAAAACCTGAAGATTTTCTACTTTCACCAAAAAACTCAAGCACTTGGCAAACAGGTTGACAAAGACTGCTCTGTTGTTCAAAATACAACTATCAGTGGAACAGCAACATCAGCTGGGAGTCTGCTTCTGATCTCCTGCCCTGCATGCCTGTGCTCAGCCTACAGGCAGCAATTGTTTTGTCTGGGGGGAATCAGAAGCTGATTCCAGATGATCTCTAAGAAAGCCTACTGTCTTCCATCCTTGGTAGAATGCAGAAAACTTCTCAGTTTCCCAGGGGGGCAAATAAAAGAACACATCCCCTGATCCCTGATTAGTGGAACAGGAACATCAACTGGGAGTCTGCTTCCGATCTCCTGCCCTAAAAATGTCACCGTGTCCCAGCCCTGCTGGGATGCAGCAATTATTTTATCTGTGGGGTATCAGGTAACATGCATCAACCTGATTGGGTTAATTAACCAGCCATGCCTCCAGGGCCTTGAAGTTTAGGGGGCTGGGGCCCTTTACCAAATGATTGGTTGCCCCCTCGCCCCCTGCTCCTTTTGCCTGCATCGTGGTCTGGTTCTCGGGCAATTGGAGAATGAGCGGGAGCCACCACACATGGGGCACTCATGCTTGTACTGGCAAGCCTTCCTGTTACAGACCCCTTGGGAACGAAACTCCCAACAGAACTCATAGAGACTAGGCATAGACTGGGTGCATTGCACCAGATTACCACTGTCTTAGTGCTCTCCAGAAATTGGACGTGCAGGGGACATAATCTGTGTTCACAACAGAGGGTGAACCTGGACCCCAAGGATCCTGTGTACCCCATCAGCCCCAAGGAGCAATGAGAACTGAAAGGCCATAATCCGGGTAGCTGCCCCACATCTGTGAAGGAGGGAGTCGATCCGACAGCCAAGCCCACTGCTGAGGGGGTGGGGCTGCTGCTGCAGAAGGGGCCTGTGATGAGGACGAGGGCCCGGGTGAAGATGCCTGGAGAGGTGTGCTGCATAACTCACCGGTGTGGTCTGAAGTCTTTGCTGAAGCTGTTGCCATCTCTGCCCCAGCCCTCTGTGCAGGCCCACTGGCTCCAGCCACTGCAGTAGACGTTGAGATGGCAGAACTGGCCTAACCTCCTGATCCAGAGGGCTTGGCCACCCAACCTTCCAAAAGAGTTAAGCGTGTTAATACAGATACTTGGAACTGAGCATTGGAAGAAACCATATCTGCTTCCCGGTACCCGGTGCTGTGCCAGGTGTTGCAGAGGGAGGAGTAACCCCATCCGCCTGCTCCACTGCCATCAGCTGCTCTAAAATGGCCTGCTGCACTATGTCTCCCAGAAGATGCTCCTCCAGGCCCAGAAGATGCAGGAATAAGGGGGGGGGAGAGCAGACTCCAGGGCACTGTTCCCATAAAGGGGCTTTAACCGGAGCAAATGTCCACAGGCAGCCATGAAAAGCCCAATAAAATGCCCTCCCCAGGTTTCCAGGGACACCCCAGATGCCCGCCCCAATCAAGGCTGCAGAAACTAACTGCTCCCATCCAAAAGCCCCGGGAGATCAATAGAAGCCACTGCGCCACACCTGAGGGTTGTGCCAAGCCCAACAGCAGCCCAACCAGCCACCGCTTAGAGCTGGCTACCGTGGGAGGGGGAAGGGAGCACCCCCTGGCCAAACCCTGAGGCCACCGCAGCAAGCCCCGCCGCTGACAGATGACCCCTTTCCAAGAACCAGCTAGCATGGGAGGGGTTGGGAAAACATCCCGAAGCTGCTGCACCAAGCCCCATGGCCGTCGGTCACCCATGGCCAAGCAGGCTAACGCAGGAGGAAGGGGTGAAAGCCATCCATCTTAAGCTTGACTGAGAGGCCATGCCGAGCCGCTGCCACCGTGAACATCCCAGGAGGCTGGGAATGTCCATGGTGCCAGAGATCACTGCTGCCAGTGATCCCTCTAAGCTGAGTTAGTGTGAGTTAGCTCACAGTTTTTTAGCCTCTAACTCACAGATTTTTGTCTTAGCTCAGGAAGGATGGCTCCAGAGCAAACTAATTTATTCAGTAGCCAAATCACTGGCTCACAACTTTAATGCCAGTAGCTCACCAAGGAGAATTTTTGCTCATAAGACTCCACAGCTTAGAGGGAGCATTGGCTGCTGCCTCTGGCCCACCGTCCACTGCAGGGCCCAGCCAGTAACGTGATGTCTCCGCTGCCTCCACCAAACACCGGTACTGCTCCTAGTCCTGTAGACTGCCACCTAAGGCCAATGGGCCAACTATGCACCTGACAGGTGGGCCTCAGAACCAAGAGCTTGGGAGAGGGAGCAAGCAGCTCCTAGCTCTCCAAGCTCCAAATGGCGAATGAGGAGGGTGAATTGGTAGCCGGCCATTACATGCTGGATCCACCCCTTCAACAGACATGTGGTCAAGCCCACGTGCCTGATCTTCCTCCTTTGAAGGAGGCAAAGGCCATAAGGCTGCACCATGAGCTGGTGGGGCTGAAATTTTGATTAGACTGAAAAATGGCTTGATATTTTATTTTCATGTTAATTTGTTTAGTTTTAATATTTTAATGTTACTATGTAGTTTTACAAATTGCTGTGACCCGCCCTGAGCACACTTGCAGGGAAGGACAGGAGAGCACTCAAACAAACAAACAAATAAATATATCACTGATCTCCCCTGGGGAAGGTCCATGTAGTGGGCTAAGATTTGGGAAAATAATTATAATGAAGGCAGGCTTTGCTGGATCATATTAGTGGTCTATCGAGTCCAGCATCATCTTTCACGCAGTGCCCAGTCGGTTACTCTGGAGGGCCAGTTAACAGAGGCCAAGGCCTACCCCTAGTGTCAGCTTCTATTCAGTAGGACAGGAACTGCAGTCCAACAATTCCCTCACAGTGCAATCCTCAATGGAGTTACACCTCAAACTTCCAACTCCACCTTGGTATATTCTTGTGAAAGGCTAAGTTTGGAAGGGGGGTAAGTTCAGCAGAAATATAATGCTAAAGCATCCAGCCCACACCCACACTTGCCATTTCCTCCAGGGGAACTGATTTCTGCATTCTGCAGATAGTTAAAACAAACAAACAAACAAACAAAAATTCAGACCCCACATTTATATTGCAATCCTAAACAGATTTAGACCCCTCTAAGCACAGTGACTTCAATGATTTAAGGCATGAATCAGTTTAGGATGATATTGTCATGCTGTTCATAGTGACACTTTGGTAAATCTGTACAAAATTGGCAGGGAAAGTTACAACACACCAAAACACACATTCAGGTAATGCAGAAACAAGAAATTATACTTGTTCTTAGTGAAGAATATGTAGCAAATCTCCATAAAATCTAAAGCAAATGGTGGTTACTTCAGAGTTTTGGATACATTTATTTATGTATTATATTCTGAGAAGATTGTATCCTTCATGGTTAGACAACCATTCCATAGAAAATTTCTCTAGTCTACTCATAATGAACAAATAGACTTAAATTGAAAAACTCTGTATACAACTACACTGTTGCTGCAATTGTGGAGGGGGGGAGTGGTGGATAGCGAAGAGAGCTGCTACTGGTGTTGTGGAAAACAAGTGAATGGCTGGGAGGTCTGCCATTATTGCTGTGGGGAGAAGTGGGGAGGTGTACGGGAGAGCTGTTGACCTTGCTGTGCGTAGCAGCAACAGAGTGGCTGGGAGAGTAAAGAAGAAACAAATAAAGGGTGATGGGGTGGGAAAGAGAAAGAACTGGTAAACATAGGCAGAGAGAAAGAAAAGGGCTAGTGTAAAGGAGGAAGTGATAGAAGTGATAGACTGAGAGAAGTAGGGGAAGGGGTCATTTCCTGCCGGTGTGCCCAGAGTGGCGCTCTGGCAGTAGTGAGCCCAGGCCCCACCCTCAATCTTTTCCAGGTGCCCCATCGTGATGGGTTGGCAGGAGTGCGGAAGGGGAGGCAGGCAGTCAGGCCCTTTTGTGGAGAGACTTGGGGGGGAATATTTAAACTTTACACCCAATCTCTCTTCACTTCCCCTCCAGCCCACCTTTGCAGGCCAGTTGGGGAAGAAAAAAAATGGAGGAGGAGGAGGCATCTTCAAAAGCCTCCCCTTCCCTTTCCCTGCTGGCCTGCCAACATGGTCGGGAAGGGGGAAGCGAACCCCTTCTCTCTAGAGTCGCTGTGCAGCGGTGGCATGATTTTTCCATTGTATTTTATGGGGCCACAGAATACAAGGGAAAGATAATGCCACCCCTGCACTGCGACTCCAGATATAAGGGGTTTAAACTTTAAACCCCTTCTCTCTTTGCTCCCCCCCGGCTTGGCAGGCCATCTGGGGAAGGGAAGGGGAGGCTTTTGAAGATGCCTCCTCCTCCTTTTTGCTTCTCCTTCTGATACACTACCGGTGATGTCAGGGGGTGTGGAATATGCTAATGAGTTATGCTAATAAAGGTACGCTAATTAGCTCCCGCACCTCTTTTTCTAAGAAATGACCCCTGAGTAGGGGTGAAGGCAAGAAGCAAAGGTGGGGGGATGGGATAGCCTTGAGTGGGGGATTGTCAGAGAAGGTGAGAGGGAGATCGATGGAGAATGGTGGAGGCAAAGGAGAGGGGGTAAATTGACAGATAAAGGGAGGGTGAGAAAAAGTGGAGAGTTTGTCAGGGAAGGGCAGGGGAAAAACAGGAGGGAGACTGACAGAGAAGGGGAGAGGAAGAAAGAGGGGTGTGGAAGATTGACAGAAGGGGAGGGGTAAGAATGAGAGGGGAAACTGTTAGAGAAGGAAGAGAGGGAAGGAAGAAAGGGGTGGATGGGATGCACCCTCCCCATTAGTTACTTGCAGGAACCCACTGGTCAGATTCTATCACATTTGGAGAAGAACTTGGGATTCCTAGAAAACTCTCATTCTTTCCTTCAAAGCTTACCGAAGATCCTAGAAAATGTAAACAAAAAATAGCACTTTTAAAAAGAGAAAAAGGTAGCCTTACCGGTTGCCCCTTGACATTTGGGCAAAGGAGAAAGACAAGAAGAATGGCAGCAAAAACCTGAAGTCTCATCTTGGGTGCCTTTCAAATGTGAAGTCACTGATGCGAAGACTGGGGTCCATCAGCTGCTGTATTTATACCATGAATCTGCCCATAAATTCATAGGGCCCATATGTAATACCTGCGTTGCCAAGAAGACAGACCATTCTGGTAACATGGAAAGGGTAACTTCTCAGAACAGTCATTACAAGCAGAAAGAATCCTTGACTTCGGTGCCAGCTTCAGTCTAAAAAGTATGGTACATTATATTTGCCGAACAGTAAAACACCCCCAAGGTGGCACAGAAAACGGCTGCGTATGCCATGATACCAACGATTATTTGGACCCATTATCTGTGGTTGATTGATGGTTAAATTGCCCTCCACCTGCAGATGTTTAAATTGTTTCTTGGAATATTGCAGGGCGGAGGAACAAAACTTGTGACGATAATTTTTTAAAAAATAACTTAAGGGTTTTGATGTGCTTTTCCAGGAAACCTGGTCCCAAACCCTGATCTAACCTGCAGGATTCAAATCCTTCTCTCTTCCAGTCTTTACAATTAATCCCAAAGGACATTTCCAATCAGGGTTGGCTTTTTTGTTACCTTGTGTTTAAAATCTGAAATCCTCACCCTACAATCACCCAGCCTGATGGAGCAAGTTCTCAGGCTTGATTTTCACAATCTCATTCTGATTATTGCTTTCTGGTCATATTAAGGTTTATCATTTTCTGAACGATGCTTTACTTGAAGTTACTGAATAGGTAGCCCTGTTTTTATAGTCCATGATAACAGTCCATTACGAAACATTACAGTATTAATTTTCTTTCCAATATCACATAAATGTTTATATAGCTGGCTTTGTACCCTCCTCTGTTCAACTGCTGTTTGTAATATCTGTACATGTCAATAAAGGTGAATGACCGGTGGCACATTATTCATCCAAAGCTGGCTGCTAAATAAATCTCCATCCCCATCCTTTTCCTAATTGTCTTGTTCCAAAGAGATGTGGCACACCCATAGATTCAGGGGCCCTTCCCTAAATTTCAGAATGGGACGCCAGAATCACGGCCGCCGCTACCACCACCATTCCATGAAGGCCAAGGGAGCATAATCCTCACTCCACACAAGTTGATTGAGAGCCAATGGTGCCATCAGATGCCAGCTGCCAGGCCCCCCATGTGGGACAGGCGCAAGTGGTGCCAGAATCCTACCCCTCTTCTTCCCATTCCTTCTGGGAACAAAGTGTGGGTGGTTGCCCCCTAAGCATGGAATCCAGCTGTCCCTGTTGCTCACTGGCTAAGACCAACCTCAGCCCAACATGTATATCACAGAGCCACAAGAAAGAAAGCCTTTCCCATGAGGAGCAGCTATGGCTCAATGGAAGAGCCTCCGTTTTGCATGCAGAAGTTCCCAGGTTTGATCCCCAGGAATTCCACTTAAAAAAGACCAGGCACTAGATTTTTGTGAAAGACTTTTTCTGGAGACCTTGCAGTGGCATTGCCAATTGGAGAAGACGGTACTGACCTCGATGGACCATGGTCTAATTCAGTATAAGGCAGTTTCACATGTGTTTGGTCTATTGTTCTTTACATATTGGAAGTGTTTTCATCTTTCACTGCTATCAAAAGATAAAACATAGTCTTTAAGGTATTTCTAATTAATACACACTTGACAACGACACAAGAGGGACACTCCAAATATTGGGGGTCACACACATGTAGGATATTTGGGTCACACAGATTCAATCCTTGCAAATTCCAGTTCAAAAGACCGGGAAATAGGTGATCCTGACAGTCTGAATATACAACGTGGACCTTGCTTGCCAGTGGTCTGTGTGCCCTGGGTGTTCATGGTGGTAGCCCATTTTAGTGCTTTTTCCCAACAGAGCCAGAAGGGTCTTAATCCATTTCAGCAGAACTGAACAGGTGCCACTGGACTTCTGTTTAAATCTTTATAGAGAAGTAGGGTTTTTTTTTTCAGGTCTAGCCTTGAATGTTTTAGGAATCAAGTTAAAAAATCCATTTCCATATAAGCTTTTAACTAGGAGTTTTTAGCTGGGGAGAAGTACTGTTCGGGCTTTATTTCTTCTTGTCGTTTTTGCTTTGTTTTTCTTATGCCTGCAGCAGAAGGGAAACCATGCATTATATCCTTGGAAAGTTTTAACTCTTGAAAAGTTAAATTATAAGATTTCTTATGTGGACTATTTTCCAGTCTTAGCATGTCCCTCAACACCACCTGCTCAAATGTGGTAATGGCAGGATCCGTAATAGGAGGGATGAAAGTGAATTTGTTTTTAAATCGCTCTGTTCTCCAGTCAGTTCTGGGAGCATCATCTTTAAAAACCATTTAAGTTCCGATTGTCTAATCAAGGCATATAAATCAATTCACATTTGAAAATCATTATGTATTGGACTGGGAACAAAGCCAAGACCTTTATTTAACACAGCAATTTCCAGAGGACTTAAATTGTAAGTAGAAAGATTCACCACTAGACTTTCTTCCTGCCTTTCCTGGGTCAAAATTCAAAGGGTGTTTCCTGAATGTACAGTCTCTTGCCTTTGCCTAAAACAGATTTTCTAGTAGTCTCCCTTTCTTCCCCTGAGTGGGAGGCCTCCTCTACCTCTGATGTATCTAGGTCAGAGTGAGAGGAGTTAGTGCAGTCATCCTTTCCCCAAAGGAATATGTCCCTCCCCATGACTCCCAACTTCCAGCATTAGCCTCAATGACCCAAACCCCACACCACCATTCCTCCCTAAGGTTGCCCAACAAGTTGTAGCTAGAGTTCAGCATCCCACCACTGGGAAATGCATTCTGCTTGCCATGTCTCTTCCCACGTCATCTCCACCACTGAGTATTGCCAAGCCACCCCATCTGGGTGGTGCTTTCCAGTCATGACCAATCCAACCCAGGGCCATGTTTCAAGACTGGCCGAAATCCACCCAGACTCTCTGTCTTCTCTGTCTGTCATGCATTGCAAAGTGAGGCACACCCCAGAGCCTGAAACACTTCCTCCTTTGGTAATGGACATTTCAGTGATGGCCGTTGCTACCAGTGTTCCCTCTAAGCTGAGTTAGTGTGAACTAGCTCACAGTTTTTGGCCTCCAGCTCAACAATTTTTATCTTAGCTCAGGAAGGATGGCTCCAGAGCAATCTAATTTATGCAGTAGTCAAATCGCCCGCTAACAAGTTTAATGCCAGTCGCTGTTAAAGTAGAGTTTTCGCTCACAAGACTGCACAGCTTAAAAGGAGCATTGGTTGCAAATTATTGAGATTTATGGGCTGAACTTAATCCTGCCTGCTGTCACAGTGGTAATGGGTCCCATGACAAAAGGAGACATGGGTCAGGAAGGGCAGGGAGAGACTCCACCCATTACCCTCTGTTAGGCCATACACCTGGTGACTGCCATTTTCCTGTCCAGATCCTTCTTTGTTCCCACACTGCTTGAAACACCCAAATTCATCTCCAGGCTGCTCCAGGAATGGATCTCCCGGGATCAAATTCATTTCCAGCAACACAAAGTGGAATGCGCCACCATGGTCGTTTGTTCTTCCCACTTTCAATGTGGTTTCCAGCATGAACGTGTGCTCTCTGGAAAGTGGGCCTATGTGGGGCAAATCAGGAGCACATCTATTCCTGCGGACCATCTTGTCCTGCTGTCAGCTGTCTTCCATAGTGGATGCCTGGGGTTCCCAAAGGCAACCATCTATAAGGCACCAGAAATCTCCCAAAGTACTCTCTCCTACTCCATCAACATTACCTGGGTTTGCCCACCACCACCACCCAATTTGCAGAGAACACATATCACCCCACCCCTCCACACACATGTCTCCTGGTTCTACCCTCCCATAGTGGGGAGTGAGCTGGAGCTGGATGCCTGTCAGAAACCAGTGTTTGACATATCTTCCAGCAGCAGTTTTCTGGGGGCACCTTGCTATGGGGTGCCTCCAAGAAGGGACCTTATAATGATATCTACCTCCGAGAGGAGGGTGCCAACAAGTGGGTCCCAATTGGAGGCCTCGTCCACTGGGGATGGGACTCCCTGCCCCCCCCCCGTCTTCCCTCCTCAGCCCATCAGTCAGACCACACTATTGGGTCCCTCCCGAGGGGGCCCACACAAAGATGTCTTTTAGCCTGCGAGGGGCTGCAAGGCATGTGCCAGGTAGGGTCCATGTCCCCTGGGTTTGGGACTCCCCACCTCACCTGCTCACATCCCTCGGACCCACCTGATGGCAAAGTGATTACTCGTCAGGACCAAATCCTCCCAATTTGGGAGGTCACATTGCTCCAGTCTGGGACCATCACAATGGGGTCCCACAATGGGTCCCTGTCCCCTGGGTTTGGGATTCCCAGCCTCAACCATCCACATGCATGTCTCCTTGGCCTGCCTGATGGCAAAGGAAATAATGATCAGGATCAAATCCTCCCAATCTGCGAGGTCACATTGCCCCTGTCCAGAATCGTTGCAGCAGGTTCCCACAGAGGGTCCCACATCCCCTGGGTTTGGGATTCTGTTCCTCATCTGTCTTCCCGCCCATGTCCCCCTGGCCTACCTGACAGGACCAAATCCTCTCGAACTGGGAGATCATGTTTCCCACCATCCAGTACCATCACAATGGGGTCCAACCCCCAGCCTGACTGAGTAAAAATTGTATAAAAACAAATAAAAAGAATAAAGAAATCAGAACTCATGTCCTTCCAGTCTGCCAGCTGGCAATGTGATCACTGGCTGTATACAAATACTCCTGTGAGGTCATGCTGAGAGTACTGATTGTGGCAGAACCTCTCTGTCTGGATCCATCCATGTTCTTCCTGCCTGACTGCTGTCCACTTGATTCCTGGGGTTAGGACTCCCTGCCTGACCTGCTCACCTGCATGTCCCGCTGGCCCACCTGATGGCAAGATGTTTACTGGTCAGGACCAAATCCTCCTGAGCCAAATCCTCCCATTGCCCTGGTAATGGACTGACGTGTCCCCTACTTAGAGAGTTGTCCCCAGCAGAAGAGGCTGCATGCAAAAGCTTGAGTGGCTCTCAGGCCTCAGGTGGTAAGTGAGATTATTGCCCACTCATTTATATTGTTACTAGGAGTAGAGGGAGGGTGGGAGCATGGATAGAGTGCCCCTGTCACTTTGTGGGTATTCCCCAGGCCCCAGAAGTCACATTGCTTGTGAGTGTAGGGATGGAAAAGAGAGAGTGCCACCCACGCCAGTGCATGTTCCCCTAGGGCCCAGGATGGATGGAGTGGATTGGCCCTGAAAAGTTATCAGTTTGCCTATGGGTGGTGGGTAGAGGAAGGGGCCCAGGGAGGAAGCACCACCTGCCCCCATGTGGGTGTTCCCCAGGCCCCGGGGACAGTGGGAGCAATGGCCCTGCTCAGTGATCACCTTGCTGGTGAATGAAGGGTAGGCCTGGGGAGACAACACCACCCGCCCCCATGTGGGTGTTCCCTGGGCCGGGAAGGACAGATGGCCATGCTCAGTAATGACCTTGCCGGTAAGTGGAGGGTGAGCGCAGTGAGAGAACACAACCTGTATCTAAGCGGGTGTTCCCCAGGCTGTGTGGGAGGTTCTGCCCTGGTCAGTGATCCCATTGCCATTTAAGGGTGGATGAGTCTGGGGAAAATATGTCACCCGTCCCTGGCACCTTCCCGAGCAGTGTGGGAGGCTTGGCCCCAAGCAGTCCTCATCTCAAAAAGGCTGGGTGGTTGGTCTCAGGGAGAAAGAGGGACCCACAACTGTGCAGGTTGTCCCTTGTGAGGTTCCGGGGGAGTTGGGGGACTGTAACTTAACCCGTTCTACTCTGGACTGTCTGAAACTGTCACTGGATAAGTCTTTGTGAAGCAGTTTCTCTGGGGGCACTTCTCTTGGGGGTCTGCTACTCAGACCCCCCAGATCCAATGGGCACATGACTTGTGGGGTACATGGAGGACAACCCTAGGGAGAGACTGTGCTAGTTAGAGGCCTCTAGCTCACTTGGGTCAGTTTTGGTCACTCCGGAACAGGCTGGGGGGACATCCCTTTGAAAAGCATGGTCTGTAGCTTGGCCCTACGAAGTCCATTCAGGACCAAAATTCTTGGGAACATTGAGGAGAGTGAGCTGAAATTATGCTAAGAATTTGGACCCTCTGGTCTCCCCAGAGGGCTTTTTTGTTTCTGAACTGGTTCACGAACCGTTTCATGAACCAGCCGTGGGAATGGGGCTGGTTCATTTCAGTTCGATCCAGGGCAAAATCCAGTGAGTGCCCATGCCTACTCATTACTGTCCTGCCTAATAGATGCTTTTGCCTCTTACTGTCTGGAAGAATACATGATCGTTAACTATCAAAACCCCAAGATTATTGTTTCTTGGGGGAAATCTCATGTACACCACAAATGGAAATTTTATGAAATGCATATTGAGGAGATCCTCTGTTTTAAATTCTTAGGGGTTTGGTTTGACCAGAGATTAACTTGGTCAGTGCAAGCTGCTCATGTTATAAAATTGGCCATGGCAGCATCAAATATGATCTGTCATCTCTTATATTCATCTGGGTCCATTATAGCTCATTTACCACCAAACTGTTGAACATCAAGGTGGACACACAAAATTTATAAGTGGCTGGTATCGGATTGACAAAATAGGGGTGTCCGTGGATTCAATTCTTCTTAAATTACTATCTTCCATCTGTGGAATTCCAAATTGTGTTTTGGGGGTAGTCCTTTGAGCTGAATTGGGACAATCATCTCTTGAAGCTCGGACTTGGTTTAAGACTTTCCACCTTAAAGTTAAAGTGATACACTCCAACATCCAAGAAGGCTACCTTGGTTTAGTCGGAGATGACTCTTATGTTTCCCACTGGGATAAACTTGTTGAGCAATGACTAAAACTCCTCAAATTTTCTATGGACTCCTTGTATTCATTTACCAGAAAGGAAGCCATAAGAATGATTCAGGAATCTTTATTTAAGTATGCTTATAACAGTACAATCTGTAGGGCACAACATGTTTGTTCTACTCAATTTGCTGGTATTCTTCCACGTGGAGAGCTTCCCGATTACTGCTCATATTTGTCTGTTTCTCGCTATAGGCGTACCTTTATGTTGGTATGTCTTAATGCCTTACCATCTAGAGTTCTGCAGCGAAAGTATCTAAAAATACCATCCTCCAATTGAGTAGGAGACTGTGGTACAAGGAATGTAGACACCCTGTATCACGTGACCTTTGAATGTAATTACTTTTCTAAGCCTAGAAATCTTTCAATTCTACATTGCTCCAAAATATAGACCATATAATCTCTTTTATCTGAAGACCCATTGTGGAAATAAATTCAATGGGCTCTAGAAGGAGGCTCTGGGCAGGTGCCACAGCCTTGGGCACTCAGTGTCAATTTGCTGTCATGACCTCAGCAGGATATAATGGCACAGAGTTCACCATTTTCTCCAGGGGGACTGATCTCTGACACCTGAAGAACAGTTTGAATTCTGAGTGATCTCCACCCCTCCCCTGGAGATTGGCAACAATGGTTCCCCTGGAGGAAATGGCTGGTTTGGAGAGTGGAATCTATGGCATTATAACTGTCTGAGGTCCCACCCCTCCTCAAACCCCACCCGCTCCAGGCTTCACCCTTCAAATCTCCAGGAATTTCCCAACCTAAAGTTGGCAACCCTATCTAGGAAGAGTACAGTCTTTCATCACAATGGGAACCAAACATCATTCTCCTTTCCCCCTTTTGATCTACACAACAACCCTGTGTGGTGCATGAGGCTGTTAGTCTGGGAGTCATCTGACATCACCCACTCAGCTTCCACAGCAAGAAGCTGGGTCTGGCAGACCCTGCTCTGAAGCACTAACTGCTACGTCTCACCAGCTGTCATGGGGTGGCCACCTCAGAAAGGTATAATGACACAGAGTCTACCATTTTCTCCAGGGGGACTGATCTCTGCCATCTGTTGAGTAATTGTAATTCTTAGTGATCTCTAGCCCTCACATAGAGATTGGTAACAATGATTCCCTAGGAAGAAAAATACAGTGTCTCCGCAGTGGGGACCAAAGCAGCTCATATCTTTCCCCTCTCTCCCTTTTGATCTGCACATCAACCCTTTGAGGTGGTTTTAACCAAATTGCCATAATTTATTAATAAGAAGGGGGAATTTGAAGATCAAATGGCAATGGTTTTAATTAAGGCAATAATAACCTACGTATACTGGAGTCCAACTTACCCAGATCCTCAGAAATAGAATCAGAAAGTAGATATCAAAATATAGTGATTTCTTTACTAATAATTCTGACACACATGCAATAAAAATGAAACAATCATGCTAAGTATCTTATTTGTTTTTGCTCCCCCACTGCCTGAAGGGGATTTTATTATTGCATTTTCTATAAACTACAATTAAAAAAGGAAGGGGAAAACTACAACTAAAGGAGAAAGAAAAGAAAACTACTAAAAGCCCAAGTACAGGAGATCATTACAACAGCTTGTATCAGTATTAGTCTATAATGCTATCATTACATTGAATACGGTCATTTAAGCAATATTATCTATCTTTATAATTATTAATTTCACTGTTTAAAGAAAATCACAAGAGCATCAACATTTAATAAATGCTTATAAGTTCAGTTCAGAGTTCTCCAGCCTTCATTTTATTTTATCCTTTCTGGTCCTCAGTTGGTAATCGTGTTTGGGGTCCGCTGCTCCCTTCTCAGAAGCAGAGTCCTCATCGGAAGAAGAGTTAGAAGAAGTAGCTATGTCGGTAGGTTTACTGTCTCCATCCTCTTTGCCTTCCTCACCAGACTCTCCCAGTTGCAGTCTCAGAAACTCCCATGCTTTGAAAACAGTCAGTCTTTTTTTTTTTATCCTTAAGTTTGAAAAGGACACATTCGGGAACCAACCCTCTGTTAGTAATGCTGTTCGTTTGTAAAAACATAATCAAGTCTTTATATTCCTTCCTCTTCTTCCTTATTTCAAATGGGATATCTTTTAAAATCCTGATGATGTTGTCTCCTGACGTTGCTTTCAAAACTTGATCCCTCACATCTCTCTTTGAGAATCTTACCACTATCTCTCCAGACAGATTATTCTTTTTGATATACACGGAATAGGTTCTATAAACAACATCCATTTCACTTATAAGATATTCCCCTTTTATATCTGCAATTGGAGTCAATGCCCCACTCAGAATTTGTTTTAGATTCTCGTCTTTAGCCTCAGGGACAACTTGAAATTTGAGAATGAAGTAAGCTTTCTCCATTTGTATCTGCCATAGCTGAAATTCAGAATAAACTTGCTTCTTTTCCAACAACTGCACCCTTTTTTTGACCTTTTTGGATTTGGTATCCATTTCCTTCACCTTCTCAGCTGTTTGCTCTGACAATTTTTTAGTTTCAATCAATTGGAGCTGCTGAGTTGCAAAGTTCTGGTTTAATATTGTCAACTGTTGGTTGATATTTATCATCTGGTCCAGTAGAGGGCATAAAGAGTCTGCTAACACTTTGGAAAACTCGGTGGTATCTTCCAGTCTTGGGCTCATACCTCCAGGGGGTTTTAGTTTCATTTTTCTCTCCATTTCCATTTTTCCCCCCACTATGTTCGTGGATTATTTACTTTGTAAAAGAGCCTGCTAAAGTCTCTGCAATTTGCCCAAACACTTATTGGCACTCTGGTGTATTTCTCAAAACAAATTTCCCCGCTTATACTTCTGCTCCCCCTTTAAAAATTGTAACTTCATTCAAGTGCATGGGAGGACTCACTGTTCATTGTCAGTCTGAAGACCCCACCAAGGGTACATGCAAAATGCCCGAACTCCGATGTTTGTCCTGGCTGTCGACTCATTAGCCTATTAGCCCCCCCATTTACCAGAAGTGTGGTCATCCAGCCACACCCACTTTTTGCTTCTTATTCTGTTTATCTTGTTTGTTGTCAAAACCCAGGGCTTTTTTGTAGCAGGAACTCTTTTGCATGTTAGGCCACACACCCCTAATGTAGCCAATCCTAATGCATTTCTGCTGCTGGGAGTGGCCTATTATGCTAATGAGTTCCTGCTGGTTGTGGCCAACTCAGGAGCCAGCTGGAACTTCATCCCTGTGTGTTCCTGCCCAAGAACAGCCCTGCAGCTGGATAAATATAAGTAATGGGGTGGTTTTAATCTGTGACTAAAGCTACAGACATTTCCCAATACTGTAGAAGTTATAGCCAATTAAGACCTTTGATTTAGGATTACTTGGCATCCAATGTGAATCAGTTGGAATATACAGCTGATAGATTAAAAAAAGGTCAATGTATGTAAGTAATCCTATGGCTACCTTGTGAGGGATTCTGAAATATGAAAAGCAAAGAATCTGATCCAGCACTTATAAACAGTGGGATTCACTAATGCCAAACATTTGAAGTTCTCTTTGAGTCCAAAGATTCAGGCTAGAAATTACATCCAGCAAGACATGACATCAATTCTGCTCAAAATCCCAGAAGTAATGCATGGACCTGGGCAGCAGGATGGCCAGAGTGTTGTGGTCCAAAGTGCTTACATTACATCTGGGGTTTTGGATGGATGCAACATCACATGTAGCCAGATATCATTTCTACCCATTGCTCCAAATGCTCCTGGGGAGTGGTGTGACATCCCTAGTGGCTCTCCAGGCTGTAATCCACTGGAGTCCAACCCAGAGATTTCTTACTGCTTCTTAATAATGTGGTAAGCAGCACCCCATCTGTTCCTTGCTTTCTGTTATAATTGGAGATGCTGGAGAATTATGGAATGCTTGATATATAATTGGCCCCTGAGACCTTGAGAGCCACACATAGAAGGTATGTGCAATATTGATCCCTGTTAATACAGTGATAGCCTAAGAGTGCAAGAAGTCATTCCTCAGAAAATAAACCTTAATGGAAGTGTGAAATGGCTACAAAGTTAAGTGGTTGAGGCATAATGGTATCCTCCATCAGGATTTCTGGTTATGTATATTCTTACCAGGTTGCACTCTGCTGGGGTGTCATAGGCTGGGGTGCCAATCAAAGGGAGTCCAGAACAGGCCGAGGTCAGGAACCAAGAAGACAGTGCAAAGTCCAAAGCCAAGCCAGGGTCAGGAGCCAGAAACACAAAGCCAAATCCAAAGTCACTAACCAGAAGCATAGTCCAAAGCCAAGCCAGGGTAAGGAGCCAGGAACACAGAGCCAAGTCCAAAGCCAGGGAGTGTGAAGGTCTAGGTGCAAGAGATGAGCCAAGGTGGATGCAAGTGGCACAAAGCAGGCTCATTGTTTCCACAAACAGTACTGCCCAGAGTATGGATTTAAATGCTGCTACCAATTAGTCAGTTGCACGATCAGCCAGGCTCCTATGAGAACTCTGGGCTAGCCAAGCATCTTCCCTATAGCCTCTCGTCATATGGTTGTTAAGTTTTGCCACAGTCGCTCTCTTAAACGAGTCACCCCTGGGGGGTGAGTCAGGATGATTTTCAGCTTGCAGTTCTTCCTCCTTATCTGGGCCAGGTGTGAAGAATGCTGATACAGGCAATGGCCAGCTATCCTCCTCTGCTGCTTCAGAGGGGCCAGCTGCAGTTTCTGCAAGATCTGTCAGCTCTGTCAGCACTCCCTCATCCACGCCCATGACATGGGGTCAGCCTCCCATACTTCACATTCTGGCTCCCACTCTCATTCAGGGGAACAGCAGGAGCCAAATTTGGGAAGAAACAGCACTATGTGATATTCTATATTACCCTAATCACTGTGGGGATGGGTTTACCATAGAGGTGCATCAGCCCTGACTTATCATGGGGCCGCATCTGCAATCTGGGGCTGGGGAGCAATCTGGGGAGGCCTTCTCACTGGTGCTGAATTGACCATGTACATCTGGGGGCACAGATGGGTGGGTTCCATGCAGAATCTGAAGGTCAGCCAATCTCTTCATAGCTGGGTCAGCCTGGGAGAATCAGAGTTCCAAGCAGTCTTGGAGCCCAGAGTTCTCACTCTGGTCATCCCTATTTATTTGGGCTGCCATCTGCTTACCTTGCCACAGTTTCCCCCAAGCAAGTATGCTGGGGGATCAGGTAGATCTGGCGATAGGCAGGTCACCTTGATACAGGACCCACCTCTATGTTCTGTCAATGGTCCTTCAGTTGTGTTCTATAAAATCTGTGGCCAGACTTTCTCCCCCAATTGTTCTGTCATGTTCTGCCTCCCCTCCCTTGCTCTTTTCCTTGTCACTGGGTTCACAGTGAGGCCATTCCTAGATTAGGGGTATCAAACCTGTGGCCTGCGGGCTGGATCTGGCCCTCACAGGGCTCTCACCTGCTCCCTTGTCCCACTCTCCTACTTCCTTCTGCCTCACAGCTTGCTTTGCCATTCTCTCTCAAACACACAGGAGCTACAGAGCAAAACCTCTCTTCCCTCCATTGGCTGAGATTCCTCCCCCCTCCCTTGAGGAAGGAAGGAGGAAAAGAGTGAGAGCTTACATTGCCAGGCTCTCTCAATTGCTCAGCAATTGCTCTTCCTTCCATTGGCTAAGGCTCCTCCCACTCTTTGTCCCCTGGGGAAGACAAGGGGGGGGAGAAATGATGAGAGCTTCCTTTGCTCAGTTCCCTCAATCACACGGGAGAGATACAAAGCACCTTTAAAACTAACAAAGTTTTATTCGAGTTATGAGCTTCTTGTCTTGCTACAGAGAAAGAGAGAGAGAGAGTTTTGTTGGGCTCGTTATGCTGTGGCTCACCTGGGTGAAACTGGGTTCCTCTCCTCTTTTTTGCTGTATTCATGCCCTCCTGATCCAGTCTTTCTCAATAGGAAAGCAATGTAAACTATTTACGTGAGTAATAAAAATGAGCCAGTGAGGTGGATTAGGCTGAGAATGTGTGTCCAGACCAAGTCCACCTAGCACATTTCCTTTGTAGATTGGGGGTTTTGACTTCCCACATATTAGGCTGATACAGACCATTATACATGGCTGTCTCTCTATTCTTGCACTGCCTCATAGGTGTTGTATTTATTTCTCTAGTTTTGTAGACAAACACATAGCCCTCATTGTGTGTCGTGGTGCCTTCACATGTTCTTGACCAGCATACCAAGCAACTTATGTACAAAAGCTCGCAATGTCCAGCCATTTCATGTTTTCTCTTAGGTCTTAGGCCCTGAGCATTGACCATGAGATTTCTATAATGAATGTCAATAAATCGAAAGTAAGTTTGCAACTTACAGATACACCTGAACAAAACCTGAACAGCATACTGAAGATTGGTATACCATATTGTCTCCAGGTTTTGATGCAATAATTCAGAGCAAGAGGTGTCAGTTATCAAAGACTGTTAAATAAACAAAATATTGCAAGAATGCTAATGTGTTAAGCATGTTATATTTTAAGTTTAAAAAATTATTGTGTTTGTCTGTGTCCTTTATACACTTTTCGTGTTTGCTACCTGGCATTACTTTTTATGACACACATAGCCCTGTCTAACAGGGTTGTATTTATGTCAGATCTGGCCCTCATAACCAATGAGTTTGACACCCCTGTCCTAGACTGTCAGAACTCTTCATGACATCACGCAACCATAAGTGATGGCAATGGTGTCACTTGATGCCACTTTCCCCAGTCTCCACCTCCCAACTGCTCCTGTTTTGCAATTCTAGACATATAACATCTACCAGTCCATACCTAAACAGAAGATTGCATGCCTCCCAATAATTCACAGATGAGAAGGGTATCACAGGTAGGCCATTGCTATTCTCATTCCAAATTCTACCACACCCATTATAGATAGCTGAGCATTTTTAGCCATGTGCTTTATATACCTTTGTCTCTGCCTTGGTTTCTATGCACTGTGTGAAGAGCCAAGAATGTTGTATTATTTGGGCTGAACTAGGAAAATATAATTGCTTCATGATATGTTATACTGTCACTTATGTTTGAAATGATCACTTTTGCACTGTATGGTGTCCTATTGATTTGGCTGATCAAATATACATCAACCTGACCCATGACAGAAAAATTAACCAAAAGCAACTCCATTGTATATTCTTTCTTTCTTTCTTTCTTTCTTTCTTTCTTTCTTTCTTTCTTTCTTTCTTTCTTTCTTTCTTTCTTTCCTTCCTTCCTTCCTTCCTTCCTTCCTTCCTTCCTCTCCTTCCTTCCTTCCTTCCGGTGATTTATATCCCTCCCTTCACTAAAGCAGTGGGTGAGTCGCAACAATAGATTCCAATACAATCTTAATAAATATCAAACATTAAATTAATACAATAAAACCAGTTAAAAACAGTTAAAGGGGGCAGTGCAGCAAATTTCAATTTTCAGTTCCTACAGCTGGGAAGGAATGGGCCGAAGCCGTGCCTTAAAGATCTCGTTAATTGCAGCATACTGCAACAGCAACAGGGAGGCCAGCTGGGAGGCCCAGAAGAACACCTCCATTTTGCAGGCCCTGTGAAACTATAACAGGTCCTGCAGAGCCCTGGTCTCAGTCAGGAGCATATTCCACCAGGCCAGTGCCAGGGCCGAGTAATCCCTGGCCCTGGTTGAGACTTGGCGAACATCTTTCGTGCCAGGGACAACCAGCAGAAAGTTATCCCCAGAGCACAAGGCTCTCTGGGGCATGTATGAAGAGAGGCGGTCCCTTAGATTTATGAGTCCCAGCCCATATAAGGCTTTAAAGGATAGCACCAGCACCTTGAAGCAGATCCGGTACTCAATTGGTAGCCAGTGCAATGGGCAGACCACTGACTGGATGTGCACCTGTACAGATGTCACAGTCAGCAGGGACACCACTACATTTTGCACAAGCTAGAGTTTTCAAATCAGCCTCAAGGGTAAGCCTACATAAAGTGAGTTACAGCAATCAAGCCTGGAACTGACCATTGCATAGGTCACTGTAACCAGGTCCCGGGGAAAGAGGCTAATTTTAAATTTGGTATGACCTAAATTCCTGAACTCTGCCTGACTTTTGCTAATGTCATAAATGCTACAAGTATCATAAGGAGATGTTACATTAAGAACGTATCTGCCTGCTTCAAGTAGATCTCATGCTGTACTCAGTAAGATAACTGTGTGATGATGTCTGTTCTGAGCATAGCCTCAGAGATAAGATAGGAGGTTACAACATGAAGATATAAATCGCAAACAGTTGCCTAAAAGGTAAAGGTAAAGGTTCCCTTGCTCGAAAGCCAGTCGAATCCGACTCTAGGGTTGCGGTGCTCATCTCCGTTTCCAAGCCGAAGAGCCAGCGCTGTCCGAAGACGTTTCCGTGGTCATGTGGCCGGCATGACTAAAACCAAGGTGCACGGAACGCTGTTACCTTCCCACCGAAGTGGTACCTATTTATCTACTTGCAATTTCTTGCTTTCGAACTGCTAGGTTGGCAGGAGCTGGAACTAGAGACAGGAGCTCACCCCGTCATGCGGCACCCGGGTCTCGAACTGCTGAACTACTGACTTTCCACAGCCTGCAGTTCAGCGTCTTAACCACTTGAGCCACAGTTGCCTACCATGGAGTAAATGCCTGCTATCTTTAGAGTTAGAGTGCCTTTGAAACCAACAGCTAAAAGGCATGTTAAGAAAATCTAATTGGTAGATGCAGTAAATGATAATGAAAATATAGTGAATATGTAATGAATAGGCCATAGGGTAACTGGAGATGAGAGATGATACTTTAGAATGTATGGTGTGTCTGTTAGAACTTTGGAGAACTGATTTTCAGAATCTGTTGTCCAAACTACTTCATAAATTCTTTTCTGCTGAAGTCCACTATCTCTAGTTGAACTCCTTGTTGGGACTAGGGATGTGCAAAACAACTGAAACAAAAAGTGGTATTTTTCGGGGTCAGGAATACCAAACCCGAATAAAATAGGTATATACCAATATTCCCAAATTCCAACATTAGCATTGTATTGTGATTCCGGAAGCCAAAAAAAGTTTCCATGCCTCCGTGTCTCTTTCCCTGTCAGTCTGCCGAGGTATTTAAAGTTTAAATACCTTCTCTTCATTGGGGAGTTGTATGGCAGGGGCCTCAGGACTCCACCAGTAGCCACGCCCAAATAAAAGCCAAACAAAATCAGCTTTTATTCAAAGGCAGCTACTTCAGTAGCCAAATACGGATCTGTATTTGGCTGAATAAATACCCCCAAATACCAATAAGGTGTTTTTCGGATATTTATTCAGCTTGGTATATACCAAGCACGCACTCCTAGTTGGGACCCTCAAGAATTGCCTCATCATCCACAGGTCAATATTTCCTCTCTTTTGCTCATTAGTGCTTCATGAAAAAGAAGAGTCTAGAAGATGAACTATTTTCTCCTGCTGACTTCACAGTTCCACATTAGAATGTAGGAGAAGTGTACCAATTTAGAAATTAAATCAAGAAGTAGCTGGGCAATAGAAGTCACAGCACTTCTCATGCGGACTTTTGATAGGGATCCCCCAAAGTGAAGAGCAAAGCATCTTTTTATGAACAGCTGAACTTATTAAACCCAATGTCCAAATTTCCTTTAACTTCAACAGAGACCTACAATTTGAGTTTTGTATTCCGTATGCCTTTACTGTGGGATGTTTTGAAACACCAAGAGACAACATGTGCCAAGGAAAGGCTGAATTCCAATGAAAAAGACACAACTGATCATTTATACAGCGCACAGAGGATTTGTAAGACTCACCAGCACATCTTCAACAATATTGTACATTAACACAAAAAACAAGTAGTTGGCAGATATCCTGAACATCTTGCTGTCTAATGGTAAACTTATACAAAAAGACTTTTTTTTTTTTGCAGACTATGGCTGTTATTAAGTGGAAATGGGAAAGGAGGGCACCACAGGTCTCTGCAGGAGATTAATGGTAGAAGAGATCTAGGGCATTGGCCATGAAGTGGACCAACTTCAGGAAGGCATCGTGGGTGGCAGGAGCTTAGTTGTTGCCAAAGTGGGAGACTAGGATGATGATAAGGACATCACTCAGAAGCTTGAAGTTGTCAGGGTCATGGACAGCTGGCTACGTAAAAGATTCAGGGTCCAGGGGTACACCACCAACATGCGAGTAACAGTTTCTTCAACAGTTTCCCCCACACTGTTTTTGCGCCGGCTTTTGATGCTTATCTGCATCTCTTCCTCAGTCCAGTACATAAAGGTTAACCGCTGGTCATCAGGATCTCTGCTGCTCTGTTTTGGGAAAGTATGGAACTCTCAAACAGGATAGCGTGATACCATAATACACAAGCACACCACCACTTTTTCACTCACACAGAAGTCCACCATTCTTCAAGAAATCTATTTGGCAGCCTCTATACCATGTTTGACACTTGCAATCAAACTGTGATCAAAACCTGAACATGTTCTACTTTCACCAAAAAACTCAAGCACTTGGCAAACAGGTTGACAAAGACTGCTCTGTTGATCAAAATACAACTATCAGTGGAACAGCAACATCAGCTGGGAGTCTGCTTCCGATCTCCTGCCCTGCTGGGACACAGCAATTGTTTTCTCCAGGGGGGAACAGAAGCTGATTCCAGATGATCTCTAAGAAAGCCTACTGTCTTCCATCCTTGGTAGAATGTAGAAAACTTCTCAGTTTCCCAGGGGAGCAAATAAAAGTACACGTCCCCTGATCCCTGATCAGTGGAACAGGAACATCAGCTGGGAGTCTGCTTCCGATCTCCTGCCCTAAAAATGTCACTGTGTCCCAGCCCTGCTGGGACGCAGCAATTGTTTTGTCTGTGGGGAATCTGGTAACATGCATCAACCTGATTGGGTTAATTAACCAGCCATGCCTCCAGGGCCTTCAGGTTTAGGGGGCTGGGGCCCTTTACCAAATGATTGGTTGCCCCCCCCTGCTCCTTTTGCCTGCATCGTGGTCTGGTTCTAGGGCAATTGGAGAATGAGTGAGAGCCACCACACATGGGGCACTCATGCTTGGACAGGTAATCTTTCCTGTTACAGACCCCTTTGGAACCAAACTCCCAACAGAGCAGGCAGGGTTGAACCACCTGCCCCGCGGACTCATAGAGACTGGGCATACACTGGGTGCATTGCACCAGATTACCACTGTCTTAGTGCTCTCCAGAAATTGGACGTGCAGGGGACATAATCTGTATCCACAACAGAGGGTGAACCTGGACCCCAAGGATCCTGTGTACCCCATCAGCCCCAAGCAGCAATGAGAACTGAAAGGCCATAATCTGGGTAGCTGTCCCACATCTGTGAAGGAGGGAGTTGATCCGACAGCCAAGCCCATGGCTGAGGGGTGGGACTGCTGCTGCAGAAGGGGCCTGTGATGAGGACGAGGGCCCGGGTGAAGATGCCTGGGGAGGTGTGCTGCTTAACTCACTGGTGTGGTCTGAAGTCTTTGCTGAAGCTGTTGCCATCTCTGCCCCAACCCTCTGCACAGGTCCGCTGGCTCCAGCTGCTGCGATAGACGTTGAGACAGCAGAACTGGCCTAACCTCCTGATCCAGAGGGCTTGTCCACCCAACCTTCCAAAAGAGGTAAGCGTGTTAATACAGATACTTGGAACTGAGCATTGGAAGCAAACTGTATCTGCTTCCCGGTACCCGGTGCTTTGCCAGCTGTTGCTGAGGGAGGAGTAACCTCATCCGCCTGCTCCACTGCCATCAGCCACTCTAAAATGGCCTGCTGCACTATGTCTCCCTCATCTTCATCTGAAGCCAAGGCGGTGGGGGGCTAAGCGTTTTGAGGGGGCTCTAGGTGCAGGCTGCTTGCCCTTAGCCTGCACCGTTCCCTTCTTGGGGGCCATGGCTAAAGAAAAGAAACCAAAACGGGGGAAGAATCAGACCCCAATGAATGATTGCTCACTACCCAAATGGAACCAGAAATTTGGCGCAGCTGCCCCAGCTACCACGCCCTGTGCTGCAGGACCAGAAGGGGAACCAAAAGTCCTCGAAAGCACCACACCCGTAACCACTAGCCAGGCAACAAATGAAACCAGAGGGGGAAGGGATAGAAGCCTCTGGTGAGGTAAACAGTCCCAGGGCAGGCAAACACAGGAAGGACCCAAAATTTATTCAGATCTCCCGTCGAAATGCCAACTAAGCCAACCCTGCTTAGCCTCCAAGATCTGGGCTAGCTTAGCTCCTCCAGGCCCAGAAGATCCAGGAAAAAGGGGAGGGGAGAGCAGATTCCAGGCCACTGTTCCCGTAAAGGGGCTTCCACTGGAGCAAATGTCCACAGGCAGCCATGAAAAGCCCAAGAAAACACCCTCCCCAGGTTACCAGGAAGGCCAAAGGTGCCCACCCCAGCAAGGCTGTGGAAACTAACCACCCCATCCAAAAGCCCCGGGAGATCCCTGGAAGCCATTGCACCACACCTGAGGGCCGTGCCAAGCCCGACTGCAGCCCAACCATCCACCGCTGAGAGCTGGCTATCGTGGGAGGGGGAAGGGAGCACCCCCTGGGCAAACCCCGAGGCTACTGCAGCAAGCCCCGCAGCTGCCAGATCACCCCCATCTGAGAGCCGGCTAGCATTGGAAGGGTTGGGAGTACATTCTGAAGCTGCTGCACCAAGCCCCATGGTCATCAGTCACCTGTGGCCAAGCAGGCTAACACAGGAGGAAGGGGTGAAATCGATCCATGTTGGGCTTGCCTGAGAGTCCACGCCAAGCCGCTGCCACCATGAACATCCCAGGAGGCTGGGAATGTCCATGTTGCCAGAGATCACTGCTGCCAGTGTTGCCTCAGTGTTGCTGAGTTAATGTGAGCTTTTTAGCCTCTAGTTCACAGAGTTTTGTCTTAGCTCAGGAAGGATTGCTCCAGAGCAAACTAATTTATGCAGTAGCCAAATCACTGGCTCACAACTTTAATGCCAGTAGCTCACCAAGTAGAATTTTTGCTCATAAGACTCCACAGCTTAGAGGGAGCATTGGCTCCCGCCTCTGGCCCGCCGTCCACTGCAGGGCCCAGCCAGTAATGCGATGCCTCTGCTGCCTCTACCAAACACCGGTACTGCTCCTAGTCCTGTAGACTGTCACCTAAGGCTGCTGCGCCAACTGTGCATCCAGCAGGTGGGCTCCAGAACCAAGAGCTTGGGAGCGGGAGCAACCAGCTCCTAGCTCTCCAAGCTCCAAACAGTGAATGAGGAGGGTGAATAGGGAGCCGGCCATTACACGCTGGATCCACCCCTTCAACAGACATGTGGTCAAGCCCACGTGCCTGATCTTCCTCCTTCGAAGGAGACAAAGGCTATATGGCTGTGCCATGACCTGGTGGGGACGAAAATTTGATTAGACTGAAAAGTGGCTTGATATTTTATTTTCATGTTAATTTCTTTAATTTTAATGTTACTATGTAGTTTTACAGATTGTTGTGACCCAACCTGAGCCCACTTGCGGGGGAGGGCAGGAGAGCAATCAAACAAACAAGGTAAAGGTAAAGGTTCCCTTGCTCGAAAGCCAGTCGAATCCGACTCTAGGGTTGCGGTGCTCATCTCCGTTTCAAAGCCGAAGAGCCAGCGCTGTCCGAAGACGTTTCCGTAGTCATGTGGCCGGCATGACTAAACACCAAGGCGCACGGAACGCTGTTACCTTCCCACCGAAGTGGTACCTATTTATCTACTTGCAATTTCTTGCTTTCGAACTGCTAGGTTGGCAGGAGCTGGAACTAGAGACGGGCGCTCACTCCGTCATGCGGCACCTGGGTCTCGAACTGCTGAACTACCGACCTTCCACAGCCTGCAGTTCAGCGTCTTAACCACTTGAGCCACCGCAGCTCCTTCAAACAAACAAACAAGTAGATAAATCACTGATCTCCTCTGGGGAAGGGCATGTAGGCATGGGAAGATAATAATAATGAAGGCAGGCTTTGCTGGATCATACTAGTGGTCCATCAAGTCCAGCATCATGTTTCATGCAGTGCCCAATCGATTACTCAGGAGGACCAGTAACAGAGGCCAAAGCCCACCCCTAGTGTCAGCTTTTATTCAGTAGGATGGGAACTGCAGTCCAACAATTACCTCACCATGCAATCCTCAATGGGAGTTACATCTCAAACCTCCAACTCTACTTTGGGTGATTCTTGTGAAAGGCTGAGTTCGGGAGGGGGTAAGTTCAGCAGAAATGTAATGCTAAAGTGTCCAGCTCACCCCCACACTTGCCGTTTCCTCCAGGGGAACTGATCTCTGTATTCTGCAGATCTGTTAAAATGAAAAAAAAAAAAAAAAACTTCAGACCCCACATTTATATTGCAGTCCTAAACAGATTTAGACCCCTCTAAGCACAGTGACTTCAATGATTGAAGGCATAAATCAGTTTAGGATGATATTGTCATGCTGTTCATACTGACACTTTGGTAAATCTGTACAAAATTGGCAGGGAAAGTTACTAACACACCAAAACACACATTCAGGTAATGCAGAAACAAGAAATGATACTTGTTAGTGAAGAATATGTATCAAACCTCCATAAAATCTGAAACAAATGGTGGTTACTTCAGACTTTTGGATACATTCATTTATGTATTATATTCTGAGAAGATTGTATTCTTCATGGTTAGACTACCATTCCATGGAAAATTTCTCTAGTCTACTCATAATGAACAAATGGACTTAAACTGAAAAACTCTGTACAGAACTACACTGTTGCTGCAATTGTGGAGGGGCAGGGGAGTGGTGGATGGCGAAGAGAGCCACCATTGGTGTTGTGGAAAACAAGTGAATGGCTGGGAGGTTTACCATTATTGCTGAGGGGGGAGGTATACAGGAGAGCTGTTGACCTTGCTGTGCGTAGTAGCAACAGGCTGGCTGGGAGAGTAAAGGAGAAACAAATAAAGGATGATGGGGTGGGAAAAAGAAAGAAGTGACAAACATAGGGAGAGGAAGAGAAAAGAAAAGGGCTGTTGTAAGGGAGGAAGTGATAGAAGTCATATACTGAGAGAAGTAGGGGCAGGGGTCATTTCCTGCCTGTGTGCCCCAGAGTGGCGCTCTGGCAGTAGCGAGCCCAGGCCCTACGCCCAATCTTTTCCAGGTGCCCCATCGTGGTGGGTTGGCAGGTGTGCGAAAGGGGAGGCAGGCAGTCAGGCCCTCCTTTCCCCCTGAGCCTCTCCACTTTTGCAGAGATACTCGGGGGGGGGATCTAAACTTTAAAACCAATCTCTCTTCGCTTCCCCTGCAGCTCACCTTTGCAGGCCAGCTGGGGAAGCAAAAAGGAGGAGGAGGAGGAGGCATCTTCAAAAGCCTCCTCTTCCCTTTCCTTGCTAGCCCGCCAAGGTGGGTAGAGGGGGGAGGCGAATCCCTTCTCTCTAGAGGTTCTGTGCAGTGGTGGCATGATTTTTCCATTGTATTCTATGGGGCCACAGAATACAAGGGAAAGATAATGCCACTCCTGCACCGTGACTCCAGAGATAAGGGGCTTAAACTTTAAACCCCTTCTCTCTTTGCTTCCCCCCCCGCCTAGGAATGCCAGCTGGGGAAGGGAAGGGGAGGCTTTTGAAGATGCCTTCTCCTCCTTTTTTGCTTCTCCTTCTGATACACTACCGGTGATGTCAGGGGGTGTGGAATATGCTAATGAGTTATGCTAATAAAGGTATGCTAATTACCTCCTGCACCTCTTTTTCTAAGAAATGACCCCTGAGTAAGGGTGAAGGCAAGAAGCAAAGGTGGGGGAATGGGATAGCCTTGAGTGGGGGATTGTCAGAGAAGGTGAGAGGGAGATCGATGGAGAAGGGTGGAGGCAAAGAGAGGGGGGTCAAATGACAGATAAAGGGAGGGTGAGAAAAAGTGGAGAGTTTGTCAGAGAAGGGCAGGGGAAAAACAGGAGGGAGACTGACAGAGAAGGGGAGAGGAAGAAAGAGAGATGTGGAAGATTGTCAGAAGAGGAGGGGTAAGAATGAGAGAGAAAACTGTTAGAGAAGGAAGAGAGGGAAGGAAGAAAGGGGTGGGTGGGATGCACCCTCCCCATTAGTTACTTGCAGGAACCCACTGGTCAGATTTCATCACATTTGAAGAAGAATTTGGGATTCCTAGAAAACTCTCATTCTGTCCTTCAAAGCTCATTGAAGATCCTAGAAAATGTTAATGAAACATAGCGCTTTTAAAAAAGAGAAAAAGGTAGCCTTACCGGTTGCCCCTTGACATTTGGGCAAAGGAGAAAGACAAGAAGAATGGTAGCAGAAACCTGAAGTTTCATCTTGGGTACCATTCAAATGTGAAGTCACTGATGCGAAGACCGAAGTCCATCAGCTGCTGTATTTATACCATAGCCAAGGACAGACTGGCAATTTGCCTCGGGAAGGGACCCGGGCCGACAACGATTCAATACTGGAGTAAATGGAACGTTCACACAGGCACATCTGCCTGGCGTCCCCCACCCGTAGCCTACCGGTGCTGTAGCGCTTCACTGCCGGATTAAAAAAACACCTGATAAAAGCCGTCACAAATCCGAAAGCCCGCGTTTGTTGTGCGTTTCTCCGCTTCCGGGGAGTCTGAACGTGCAGGCGAAAAGCCAGGAGCAACCCGCGTTGGGCACGAGGCAGCAGCGGTGTGATTGGCTGCGCTCCGCTCCACTGCCCAATGGGGTGCCGGCATTGCAGGGCAAAAAAAAAAAAAAAATCGGCAAAATGCGCTTATACACCCATACACCCACAGCCGAATTAATGGGGAAACGGCGAATATAGCATGCCTCCGACGCGGCAGTCTGAATGCTCCCGCGCGCCTCCATCCCGTATCTTCCAGCAGCGGCCCCCGCTGTATGGACGGGAAAACCCGGTATAGTTTAATCTGGGTTTTTTTGCTATGATTGGCTACCGGGGCAAACTGCCAGTCTGTCCTCGGCCCATGAATCTGCCCATAAATTCATAGGGCCCATATGTAATACCTGCATTGCCTAGAAGACAGACCATTCTGCCAACATGGAAAGGGTAACTTCTCAGAACAGTCATTAGAAGCAGAAAAAATCCTTGAGTTCAGTGCCAGCTTCAGTCTAAAAAGTATGGTACATTATACTTGCCGAACAGTAAAACACACCCAAGGTGGCACAGAAAACGCCTGCGTATGTCATTATACCAACAATGATTTGGACCCATTAACTGTGGCTGATTGATGGTTAAATTTCCCTCCACCTGCAGATGCTTAAATTGTTTCTTGGAATATTGCAGGGTGGAGGAACAGAGCTTGTGACGATAATTTTTTAAAAATGAGCTTAAGGGTTTTGATGTGCTTATCCAGGAAACTTGATCCCAAACCCTGATTTAACCTGGAGGATTCAAATCCTTCTCTCTTCCAGTGTTTACAATTAATCCCAAAGGACATTTCCAATAAGGGTTGGCTTTTTTTTGTTTCCTTGTGTTTAAAATCTGAAATCCTCACCCTACAATCACCCAGCCTGATGGAGCAAGCTCTCAGGCTTGATTTTAACAATCTCATTCTGATTATTGCATATATATATTTCCCATCCTTCCTGGGCATTTCAGCTCTTTTCCAATGTTGGGATTGCCTTACCACTCACATGGCAGATTTGGAGGCGAAATTCCCTTCAGCTGAAATAATTCTAGCAGGGGACTTCAATGCAGGAATAGGGCATGATAACTCAATCTTTTTTAAGGCTGTAGAAATTACTCAGAATGTTACCTTTCCTCCTATTCTTTCTTTCACAAGGTATTCTAAAGATAGTCACACCAATCTGGTAGCCACACTCACTTTGTTTAGTTTTGTTTTCCACTTAATCAGGGCTCTTTTGTTAGCAGGAACTTCTTTGCATGTTAGGCGACATACCCCTAGTGTAGCCAATCCCGCAAGAGCTTACAGTAGCCCGTATAACTTTATAGTTTAGCTAATAAGTCTTGTTCCCCTCTTAGTTTTGAGTTTCCTCCTGCTCATCTTCTTCCCATCCCTACTAGGAAGAAAGTGTGGGTGGTTGCCCCCTAAGCATGGAATCCAGTTGTCCCTGTTCCTCACTGGCTAAGACCAACCTCAGCCCAACATGTATATCACAGAGCGACAAGAAAGAAAGCCTTTCCCATGAGGAGCAGCTGTGGCTCAATGGAAAAGCCTCCATTTTGCATGCAGAAGTCCCCAGGAATTCCACTTAAAAAGGACCAGGCACTAGATTTTGTGAAAGACTTCTTCTGCAGACTTTGCAGTAGCACTGCCAATTTGGGAACACGATACTGACCTCGATGGACCATGGTCTAATTCAGTATAAGGCAGTTTCACATGTGTTTGGTCTATTGTTCTTTACATATTGGAAGTGTTTTCATCTTTAACTGCTATCAAAAGTTAAAAAAATAGTCTTTAAAGTATTTCTAATTAATATACACTTGACAACGACACAAAAGGGACACTCCAAATATTGGGGGTCACACACATGTACGACATTTGGATCACACAGGTTTCAAATTCCAGTTCAGAAGACTGGCGATAGGTGATGGGAAAGTTCTCCTGCTGAGATCCTGGAGAGCTGCTGACAGTCTGAATAGACAATGTGGACCTTGCTGGCCAGTGGTCTGATTCACTATAAGGCAGCTTCATGCATGCGCTGGGTGTTCATGGTGGTAGCCCATTTTAGTGCTTTTTCCCAACATAGGCAGAGGGGTCTTAATCCACTTCGGCAAAATTCAACAGGTGCCACTGGACTTCTGTTTAAACCTTTACAAAGAAGCAGGGTTTTTTTTTTCAGGCCTAGCCTTGAATGTTTTAGGAATCAAGCTAAAAAAATCCAGATCCATGTAGGCTTTTAACTAAGAGTTTTTAGCTGGGGAGAAGTACTGTTAGGGCTTTATTTCTTCTTGTCGTTTTTGCTTTGTTTTTCTTATGCCTCCAGCCGAACGGGAACCATTTGTTATGCTCTTGGAAAGTTTTAACTCTTGAAAAGTTAAATTATAAGATTTCTTATGTGGACTATTTTCCAGTCTTAGTATGTCCCTCAACACCACCTGCTCAAATGTGGTGATGGCAGGATCCGTAATAGGAGGGAAGAAAGTGGATTTGTTGTTAAATTGCTTTGTTCTGCTGTCAGTTCCGGGAGCATCATCTTTAAAAAACCATTAAAGTTCCAATTGTCTAATCAAGGCATAAAAATCAGTTCATGTTTGAAAATCATTATGTATTGGACTGGGAACAAAGCCAAGACTTCTATTTAACACAGCAAGTAGAATGATTCACCACTAGACTTTCTTCCTGCCTTTCCTGGGTCAAAATTCGAAGGGTGTTTCCCAAGTGTACCGTTTCTTGCCTTTGCCTAAAAAAGATTTTCTAGTAGTCTCCCTTTCTTCCCCTGACTGGGAGGCCTCCTCTACCTCTGATGTATCTAGGTCAGAGTGAGAGGAGTTAGTACAGTCATCCTTTCCCCAAAGGAACATGTCCTTCTTCAAACTCCCAACTTCCAGCATTAGCCCCAATGGCCCCAACCCCACACCACCATTCCCCTAAAGTAGCCCAACAATATGACAGTGTAGCACTTGGCCGTCCTCACAGAAAAGCTCATTGGTGCAGGGGCCCCGGACTCTCACCATGTGTGCCGGAATCCAGGTTGGACCCTTGGTGTAGTTTTGTGCATACACGGGGTCCTCTGGGAAGAATCCCGTAGCCGCCTCATGGGACTCGGTGACCGGTGCCTCTTCTGCAGCATGATCTGGGTGGAGACAGTCTAGCTGGATCATCAGGTGGCGGCCTAGGAGTTTGGCTTGGCTGCGTCCCGTCATGGTGTGGGGAGTGATACGTTGGCCAAAGAGGAATGCGGCCAGCTTGTAATCCCAGTCCTTTGAGTCCAAGTGGTGGAGTGCATCCTTGGTCTTCCTGACCATTCATTCTGTTTGGCCGTTGGTCACTGGGTGAAAAGGGCAGACCGGACATGGTGTATTCCATAATAACGGGTGAAGTCCATGAATTTACTGGACGTAAAGGCCGTCCCATTGTCTGTGACCAGGGTGTCGGGGATGCCCTGAGCACTGAATATCTGCTACATTGCTTAGATAGCGGATTTGGAAGAGGTGGATGGCACTTGGACCACCTCTAACCACTTGCTGTATGCATCCACTAGGATGAAGAAAAGCTGCCTCTGGAATGGCCCCAAAAAGTCCAAGTGCAGCCGGGACTAGGGGCGGTATGAGGATTCCCAGGCACGCTCAGGGGCCCTGGGTGGCTCCGGGTGGGATGACTGGCATGGTTGACATCTCCAGACCATGTCTTCTATGTCTTTGTCAGGCCCCGGCCACCATACATAGCTCCTGGCCAGGGCTTTCATCCGTACCACCCCAGGATGTGCCTCGTGTAGGGTGGTGAGGACCGATTCTCTCAGTGGCGCAGGAATTACCACCCGGCTCCCCCACATCATGCAGCCTTTGTGGGTGGACAACTCTTCCTTCCTGGAGATGAAAGCTGTGAAGTCAGGGCTGGCCTGGCCTGCGCTCCACCCCCTTACCACCCAAATGAGAACGTGGCAGAGGACCTTGTCTTTAGAGGTGAGGCATGCCACCTCCTTGATGTGCACTGGGTGGTCTGGGAGCACCTCCAGGAGCACAACTTGGTAGGTCAGGGCTGGGTCAGGGTCCATGGTAGGTAGTGGAAGGTGGCTCAGGGCATCCTCATGACCCATTGCCTTGCCGGGCTGGTGGATGAGGGAGTAAGAGTATCCAGACAAAAACACAGACCACCGGATGACCCGTGGAGATATCATTTGGGGGGTCTGGTGGTCCGGGGCCAGGAGAACCAGAAGAGGCTTATGATCGGTCAGGATCGTGAAAGGCTGGCCATAGAGATAATGGTGAAACTTTTTCACCCTGGCCACTATAGCGAGCGACTCCTTGTCAATTTTCAAGTAATTTCGCTCCACAGATGACAAGGTCCTGGAATAATAAGCCACCGGGACCTCACTGGTGGCCCAGAACCACCCCAACCCCATACGGTGAGGCATCACATGCCAGCACCATGGGAAGCTGTTCATCAAAATATGAAAGTGCCGTGTTGGAGGTTAACAAGTCCTTGACTGCTTGGAAAGTGGCGGTGTGTGTCGGCCCCCAGACCCAAAGAGCCTTCTTATCAAGCAGGCAGTGGAGCGGCTCAGCCACTGCCGCCTTGAGTGGGAGAAAGGAGTGCTAAAAGTTCAGTAGGCCTAAGAAGGCCTGCAGCTCCTGCTTGGACGAGGGAGGGGGCTTGGGTGATTGCCTTGGCTTTGTCCTCCATGGGACAGAGGCCACATGCGTCGACCATGAAGCCCAAAAATTCTATGCACGGCACTCCCAGGAGGCATTTTTCCCTCTTCACCTTGAGCCCTGCTGAGTCAAATCTCCACAGCACTGCCCGGAGCCGGTCTGTGAAGGAGGACAAGTCTGGAGCCGTAATTATCACATCGTCCAGGAATGGTTGGACCCCGGGGATCCTTTTCAGGAGGGAATCCATGAAGGACTGGAAAATCTTCGGCATGACGGACACCCCGAACTGGAGCCAGTGGACTTTAAAAGCTCCTTTATGAGTGGCTATCGTTTGGGCTTCAGCGGAGGCAGCATCAACCGGTAGCTGCTGATACGCTTGGGTGAGTTCTAGTTTGCCAAAGACCCGGGCCAGTGCCACCAAAACATGGCTGACCACGGATACCGGGTACACGTGGTCCTGAAGGGCTTTATTTAATGTGCATTTCTAGTCTGCACAAATATGTACATCACCATTCGGCTTTACTGGGGTGACTATGGGGTTTCCCAGCGTACAGAAGCAACCGGTTCCAGCACCCTCTGTTCCACAAGGCGGGCAAGCTTGGCCCCAATCTTAGGCTTCATTGCAATCAGGCGGTGGCAGGCCTTGATGCGTATGGGCTGGACACTGGGGTCGAGATCCAGTGAAATGGGGGCCCTGGTGTACCACCCCAGTGTGCCATCAAAAACCCGGGGAAACTCGTCACAGACCTTAGCAAAGTCCTGCGCCCATAAGTGATTCACCCCTGTAACTCAGAGTCCGAGGGCCCGAACCATGAAAGTCCCAGCAAACTCAAAAGATGGCCCTCCACAACCAGTAGATCCAGAATTTTTTCAAAATCCTTAAACTGTACCCAGAACTTGCCCCAGCCCCAGACCGCCACGGTGTTCTTGTTAAAGTCCCACAAAGTCAAACCCCCTGGTTTTGTAAGAGGGGTCCCCCCGGGGGAAATCTTGCGGAGTGTGTCCGCGGAAATGATGGATAATGATGAACCCATGTCAATCCCCATTGAACAGGGGGACCCCTCAATAAGAACTGTCACATGTAATTTGTTGGGGCCATTGGGGGGCAAGTTACATACCAGGTGAGGCTGCTGGATGGACGAGAGGGTTTGGAGGCTTGACGGTCAGTCAGTTGCAGTCTGGCGGGCTGAAGAAGACTTCATGTGCTTACCCTGGGAGCAGCAGACCCGGGTGATGTGGCCCGCCTTTTTGCAAGATCGGCAGACTGCAGCCCTGAAGTGGCATGACCGCCCATCATGTGTGTCACTACAGCTAGCACAAGAGGCTGGTGAAGTTGGGACCTCGTCCTGGGGCGACCCAGGTGTTTTAGTTGTTTGGGCAGAGTGATGCTTGTGAGGCAAGATGCTTACGCCGAGCGGCTGTGCAGAGCGATCCTTGCGAGGAGCGATGCTTGTGGAGAGCAATGCTTGCGAGGAGTGGCAGCCATTAGTGACTACACGTGGAGGTGAAGCGCAGAGCGGTGGTGGCAGATGAAGTGTTGCGCGTTTCAGTGCTGCCCTCGGAGTCAGCGAGGCAATGTGCAGTGCGAGGTGAGTGGCACTTGGGGATGCAGCGCGAAGTGGAGCAGTGCGGTAAGTGGCTGGAGATGTGGGAATGAGGCAGAGTGGTGTGCGGTGATCTCGGCGCTGCTCGGGAGAAGTGACTGCAGTTGTGGTGAGTGGTGCGGTGCTGCTCACAGGGTCAGCAATGTGATGCTCTGGAGCGGTTGCAGTGAGCGGTGCGGTGCTGCTCTCGGGGTCAGCGATGCGATGAGCTGGAGCGGTGCGGTGAGCGGTGGTACTCTATGCGATGCTCTTCCTCGTGGTCATTGTTCATGGAGGGCGTTAGGATCCCACCTTCGTCACCAGTGAAAAGTACTGAGACTGATGAGTGATTTCAGCTCTCACATACTTTATTAGTTCAAGAACAAGACAATTTTACCTAGCTCGCAGGCCGGTTTATATCCCCTGAAAACCCCACACCCAAAACACACCTCATTCAAGACATTGGCTATTTACAGTGGCCAAAAGTTCCATACTCTTGGCCGGGAGACTAACCCTCTGATTGGAGTGGGTTAGGATCTGCTGAGTCCCTTGTTCAGGTGAGCGAAGCTCAGAAGTATTTGCCTGACCACATGACTTCCTTGCCTCGCATGTGGTCAGGTCTGATTGCATTATGTCTGATTGCATTATGTCTGCGTACATTACAGGTTGCATTAGTGCTTAGTTCTCGTGTGGGAGGTAGTTGTTTATTCCCCGCATTGTGCAAAGGATTGGACTAAACAATGAAGAATTTAAATTTGGAAGGAGGAAGTGGCCTCACAGAAGGGCCAGGACAGAAAGCATGGATTTCTAAAGCAGAAATAAAATACCAACTTTGATCCAAACATCATTCTTCCTGCTGAAGCTTCCTTGAAGTTGTGTTGATAGAACTGTTCTGTACAGAATCTGGGTGTGTTTTTTTAAATTAGAAATTTGACAGGAAGCCCATTTGAAACATACACCACCAACATACACAAACACAAGTCAAATAGTTTATTGTATTTAGCCATTGGCCATTACAAAATGCAAAATATTGTGGCGCAAACACAACAGACAGAAATGATGAGAAGCTAATGGGACAGCAAATACTGAATAGCTTTTTATTTTGGCAGCTTTGACGTCTGTGACACCATTAAATATCTATAAAACCTACACAGAGGGAGCTAAATCTGAAAGTCCCACTGTGGTCCCTGGCCTCCCCAGGCTTCACTCCCAAGTTTCCAGGAATTTCCCAACCTGGAGCTAGCAGCCCCAATTGGGAAGAGATATATGACAGTGTATTTATATTCGAATTTTGAAAGAAAGAAGTGACTTCAGAGGAAGAGGTGGTTTTGGGGAATGCCCTGAAAGTGACAGCAAGGGAAGGGGTGGGGGATGTGGTGCAGTGTGTTAGAAGTGACATCATCGGAAGGGTGAAGCTTGGAAAGTGACATCACCTGATTTTTGACATGGAAGTGACATCACAAGATGTGTCATCACAAAAGTGATGTCACATCCTTGCTCCTGGCTCCACCCCGAAGTCACCATCCTGAGTCAAGCCTGGCAACCCTAGGTGTACTTGTTTCTTACAATATTTATCTCCTGCTTCCTGCACCAGTGCATATATCTCTTAATGCAATTAAAATGAAATATCAAAACAGAATCTTGACAACAAGTTTTAGGTATTAAAAACTAGTATGTTGTAAAACTATAAACTAATTCACAATTAGTAGCAGATTGGCTCAGGATTTAGTTCTTTTTATAGGTTAAAGAACTTTTTCTTGCTTTTCAGTAACAAGGACTCTCTGAGTACAATCTTAAGCAAAGTTACACCTTAGCCCAAGGAAGGCATCATGTCCATTATGGTATCAGAAGTAGATAAAAGCCTGATAATTAGTCGCTCCTACTGTCACTCCAAACCACACTAAGCTCAGTAGAATGAATGACCCAGTAGTTTAAACTGCCTAGTTCAGCTACCAAAACCCTAGGAAAAGCAATGGGCTGTGCCCTTTTCCCAAAAGCCCAGCCAAGTATGACCACATCTTCACTGCAAGGCCAATCCTGTGATCTCTAACATCTGACATCCAGTTTAAGGGGCCCTTTGAATCAGAAGTTTTGGGACATCACTATGGAGGGAGAGAGGCAACGGATCATGGGAACAGCTCTCCAGTTTCTATTGTTAACTCTTTCCAGGTGTAAGGGGAGAAATTGATAGAGAACTTTTAGAGACCCATCATCAATATTCTGTAACAAAATTATTAGGGCTTGCTTTTAGGAGATGATGCACACAAAAGGTGAACTCTGCCATAAAAAAAGAAGCTCATTCACAGGCTAAAAGCAGAAAGCAGGATGGTATAGATCTGGAGATGGATATCTGCAAGGCCAGAGTCTGATAAAAGCGGAATGCAGGATGCTATAAATTAGAAAGTAACATTTGCTATGTCACAAGAAGAAGAGAAAAGGAGATAACATCTCAGTCATGCTTGGCAATGGAAAGCATCTGTCTTCTACTGCAACATTTTTCCTTATAAATAAAAGCATTTTCATCTGGCAAGATTCTATGCCCACCAAAATCAGTTGGCTCCATGAAGTGTCAATCACAAGGTGTCTCTATCCACAGGCCATGTTGCCTGAGTTCTCTCCCACCCACTGCAGCCTAGGGCACTTTTCTCTGATTGGGCCAGCGTTTCAAGGTCATTTGCATAGGGATGCTGATTCAACTTCATGCCATTCCGCACCTCAAACTCCCCCTCCACAAGGCAGTTGGAACCGTAAGCTGCATATGAGACCTGGTGCAGTCTGAGGTAAAATATGTCCTCACTCACCACACATCACTTCCCCTTCAAAAGAAACAAATCCAATAACACAACCATGACACAGCACAAAAAAGACAGATCACATCACAAGCAGAATACCACAAGCCAAAAAACAATAGGAAAAGGTGCCAGCAGTCCCCAATCGCAGTGTCCTAGTGGTTGCAGGGCCCTGACCATAAAGGGCTTTATAGGTCAAAACCAGCACCTTGAAGCAGACCTGGTATGCTATAGGCAGCCAGTACAATGTCTTTAGCACAGGTTGGATGTGGTCCCAGATCGGGATTCCCATCAGCAACCTGGCCGTGGTGTTTTGCACCAGCTGAAGCTTCCAAATTTGGGACAAGGGCAGCCCCATGTAAAGTAATCCAACCTTGACGTGACCATTGTATGAATCACTGTTGTCAGGTCATTGCATTCAAGGAAGGGAACCAGCTGCCTAATCAGCCAGAGATGGTAGAAGGCCGATTTTGTAGTAGCTGCTACCTGGGCCTCCATTGTTAAGGAGGCATCCAGGCACACTCCCAGACTCCTAACCTCTGGTGCTGGCACAAGTGGTGCCCCATCGAAGGTTGGGGGCAGGATCCCTACCCTTGGACCACTCTGACTCAGGCACAGGACCTCCATCTTTGTCAGATTCAATTTCATCCGGCTCAGCCTAAGCCAACCAGCCATGGCTTGTAGCGCCAGACCTAGATCTTCCGGTTTGGATTCAGACTGGTCATCCAACAACAGATAGAGCTGGGTGTCATCCACATATTGGTGACAACTCAGCCCACGCCTCTGGGCAATCTGGGCAAGAGGGCACATATCGATGTTAAAAAGCATCCGGAACAGGTCTGCCCCTTGGGGTGCTCCACATTCCAGTGGGTGCCTTCGGGATAGCTGATCCCCCAGTGCCACTTTCTATCCCCGATCTTGGAGAAAGGAAACAAGCCACTCAAGGCTGGTCCCTGAACTCCAATGTTAGCGAGGCAGTGGGTCAGTAGCTAATGGTCAACCGTATCGAATGCAGCCAACAGATCTAACAACACTGCCAATCCGCCCTGATCCAGGTGCCTCTGGAGGTCATCTGTGAGGGCGACCAGTGCTGTCTCCATCCCATGGCCCTGGCGGAAGTCGGACTGGAAGGGGTCTAAAATGGAAGCGTCATCCAGAAAGCCCTGTAGCTGCATTGCCACTGCCCTCTCTATTATCTTGCCCAAATAGGGAAAGTTAGAAATCGGCCAATAGTTGGCCAATTCGGCCGGATCCAAAGATGGCTTTTTCAGAGAGGGCACACCACTTCCTCCTTAAATGCCTCAGGGAACAGTCCCTCAAAGAGGGACTTGTTGATAATCTCCCGCAAGGTTCCCTGGAACCCCTCGTGGCCAGCTTTAATTAGCCACGATGGGCACAGGTCAAGGAGGCACATCGTAGGGCGTACAGTTAGGAGCAATCTGTTGACTTCCTCTAGGCTGAGCAGGTTGAAATAATCCATGATGTGACAAGAAGACATGCTTGGAGCCTCAAGTTCCTTTACTGTATCAAAAGTAGCAGGGAGGTCATGGCGGAGCGACAAGACTTTATCTGCAAAATAGCTCGCAAAAGCCTCACAGCCAATATCCAATTCCTGACAATTTCACCTGTCCTGAGGCAGAGCTGTAATAGAACGAATTGTTCTAAAGAATTGTGCTGGGTGTGAGCTTACAGACACAATCGTGGCCACATAATATTGCCTCTTAGCGGCCTTGACTGCCATCTCATCGGATCTCATAAACGTCCTGTAGGATATTCTTGTAGCTTCATCACAGGCGCGCCACCATTGCCTCTCTAGCCATCTTAAGCCTTGTTTCATCAGCTGCAACTCCTGGGTAAACCATGGAGTGAGCTTAGAGGGGGCACACTCTATGCCTATGATCTCTGGAGACAGGAATGCTCTGAAGGAGACAACCTCCCAGGTGAACAGCACCACTCCTCCCCACGCCCCCTTGTCCATGATTGGTGAAGGACCGAGGGCCCAGGCGGAGCCGATTGGGAGAGAGTACTGTGTCTCCCTCTCTCACCCAGGTCTCAGTCATGCACGTCAGGTCTACTTTCTGCTCCTGCAGAAAGTCCCGAAGGACTGTGGTCTTATTATTTATAGACAGGGCAGAGGGGGGTCAATCTTCCTAGCTCCACTGCCTGCAACCTTTGTGATGGGATGTAGGCTGGAAGGGGGCCGAGCTAGATTGTCTCTCCACCCCCTTCCCTTAACTCTCTGCCTACTCCCACCACTATACTTTCTCCTACTTTCATAGTTTCTTTGGATTATTTTTGCCTTTGAGTTGTGACTGTGACCATCCATTTATCTTGTTTTTACATTGTTGGATTTATGGCGCAGATTAATAATCATTTTACCTTTTCTGAAAATGAATGTGACAGGATTTTTGGTAACGTACCGAGGCTTAGATGTGATGAAAATACTAGAAATCCTACCAATTGGACACAATTGGAGTACTTATATAAAAAAGAGGTACACATGACTTTACATGCCTCCTCCCTTATGGAGTATTGCCAAACTGATATAATCCCCAGAGGCCTTCGATTGCAGAAAATTCCGACAATGTTTTTGGAAAAAGAAGAGTTTTAAAACAAATGGATGGCCATACTGAATAAATGTTCATACAATCTCATGTTGTGAATAATTGACCAGGCTTCTCAGGAAGCAGAGGTCACCAAAGGGGAAATTAAAAATGTAGAAGGAAAATTTAAGACAGAAATAGCACCTGAGGTTTTGGAGAAACAGTTCAAAGAACTGGAAGATCAGTTAAAATAATATGAAAATAAGATTAGAGAGACCAAAATCAAAAAAACTGAAGAGAGACACTAGGGCCTATGCTCTTAATAGAGTTTACAAATGGCTTGCTCCCAATACCAGTAACAGTAGGAGAGTTACGTGGGCAGATTCTCACCCATCCACTTCTGATATTGACACCACCAAAGCAGAGGATTCTGCGACAACCTCCGGAGAGGAGAATTTATGCCAAAGGCCTTTTTTAGAGAGACGAACCAAGATGTGGGCCAGGGAGAACTTCCAAATGCCAAAAAGAGGGAAGAAAAAGAATTCATAGTGAACTTGTCTGATAGGTGTTTGTCCAGTGATGGGAGAAGGATGTTGAATTTGGGGTTAGGCTTTACCCTAACACCAAGTACAATGGCTTCCGCACACGTATTGATTTGTTTATGCTAACTAGGACATTGAAGCTGAGGGCTTTTTTTGGTGACTCTGTATTCTGTACTCCCACTTTTCCAAGAAATAAATCAGTTTGTACCTTATATTACTGTACCATCCATTTCAGTATTTGAGAGAAGAGTCACAGAGGATATTATATGGTTAGAATCCCATAGAAGGAAGACAACATACAATCTTACTTGTGAGGAGGAAGGGCTATTACATAACTTCTCTAAGGCTATGTCCATTGTAGTCAAAGGGTCAGATAAAGGTGGAGGGGTAGTTCTTCTAAATCGGTCAGACTATATTCAGGAAGTAGAGATACAATTATCTGATACTAGTTATTATAGACATAGCAGATATGACCCCACCAATGAGGTGTTAAATATAATTAAAATAGTTGTTAGAGAAGCCTTGGCATTGGACTACATAGATAATAATGTTGCCACCTTTCTTATTAATGAACATTCGAGAGTCCTCATTTTTTATTGCATTCCTAAGACCCACAAGCCAGAATCTCCCCTCCAGGACGCCTGATAGTTTTGGGAATAAATTCCATCTTTGAACCTCTCTCAGTATTTAGATACTTTTTTCCAACCATTTGTTCTTAAGATTCCTTCCTTTTTGAAAGACATGAAGGATTTTATATCCAAAGTTGAAGGCATGCAAATGCCCCCGCAAGCAGTATTAATGACAATTTATGTGAAGTCTCTTTACACCAACGTCCCTCATGAGGAGGCATCTTTGTGCCTTCAAAACATCTTGGAGCAAAGGAACATCCGTTCCCCGCCCACACATTTTTCATTGGATTTGTTAGATAACTTTGAAAAAAGCTTTTTGCGGTTTGGCCAGGATTCTTACTGACAGACTAAAGGAGTGGCAATGGGAAGCACTTTTGCCCCATTGGTGGCCAACCTTTTTATGGATGCCTTTGAATCTCAGTGGATCCATAATGACATTGTTAATCCTTATTTTTCTTTTCTTTTTTTTTTAAAGCGTCCCTAAAAGAGGCATTTTTATTTTTATAGACAAAAACAAAACATAACTAACCATACGCGCCGCACAATTACATGACACTACACTAAAAACAAACTAACCACTAACAATAACACACAACATTTAACATTCATGGGGGGATACATATTCTACTTCAGATCACATAGTGAAAATTCTTTCCCATCTTGCCGCTATTATTTCTAGTACCCTTTTACATAAGTATCCTTATATTCAATTTATCTTACTCAATTCTAACACATATTTTCAAGATTAAAATTCAAATAAGTCATACTTCCCTCCATCCTTCCCTTTCTGGTCATACCATTCATAAAAACATTGCCACGTATTTTGAAAAGCTGAGTCACCATATCCTTTCATCATCAAAGATAGTTTGTCCATTTCTGCTGCCTCCATTATCTTCGCAAGAAGCTCTTGTTCAGTTCGAAGCGCCGTAGATCACCAATATTTTGCGTACAATATCCTAGCTGCTGTTGTTATATATATTATTAGATATCGATCCTCTCTCATTGTATCTTTCAGAAGTATACCTAATAATAAAGTTTTTGGTTTAAATGGAATAGTACCTCTTACAATTTTCTGTACCAACCTATGTACCCATATCCAAAACTTTTTTGATATATCGCATGCCCACCACATGTGATACAGTGAACCTGTCTTATTATTACATTTCCAGCATTATTGGAACAATTTTCGTCATACCTCGCCAATTTGTCAGGTGTAATATACCATCTATAAAACATTTTATACATGTTTTCCCTGTATGAAACTGCTCTAGTTATTTTGGTATTTATCTTCCATATTTGGTCCCACTGGTCTAACTCAATACTATATCCAAATTTTTCACCCATTGAATCATATTATCTTTCACCATCTCATCTGCCGTATAATCAGATAAAAATAAAGCATACATTTTTCTTACAAACTTCTCTTCTGGTGCATAGAGTATTTTTCCATTTCCGATAACTCCTTCTCAAACCCTATTTTTTAATCTCACATATAGTTCAATAGAATTTGCATCCTCTGCCACCATGTAAGATCACTGTCAAGTTCAAATTCCCCCTTTGAATTTATAATATCCAAATATCTCTGTGGGAGACTTTCATGGTACAGCCTAGGTAGCGTTACCACCTCTAAAGGAACTACCAATTTTGAAGTTTTCCTAAACCACCTCTTTCGAATGGTCTCCCAAACTTTTAACAGCACCTCTCGTATCCAGTGCTGTCTGAAATATTTATGCGATACAGCTTTCACATCCCAGAGAAAGGCATGCCATCCACTCAACAAATTGTGACCCTCCAACTTTAAAAGTCTTCTATCTTCCAGCATTATCCATTCCATAATCCATGCTAATGCTGAAGCTCTATAATATAGAGTCCAATTAGAGGGACTGAGCCCCCTCTTTCTTTCACATCCTGCAAAGCTTTGAGTTGGATTCTGGCCCTTTTCCCTTGCCATATATATTTATTTATACTTTTTTCCAACTCTTTAAAAATTTCAAAATTTTATCCCTATTTTTCTCATATTATTTTTTACAAATGCTTTATTGAGCATGTGTTTTTGATTTTGGACAAGGAGGATATCAGAATGGATTTCATGGTGTGGCTTAATTCTATTCATGAGTCAATAAAATTCACATCAGTAGCTAATAAGGAACAGGTGCATTTCCTTGACACCAGTGTTTGTTAGTCAAAGTCAGTTGGCAATACGTCCTTATAGGAAATCGACTGACAAGAACTCTTATTTACACTTTACATCATCACCTGCCAGGCACATTCATCATAATATTCCATATTCTACTCATGAGGAAGATTACCAGGAAGAAGCTGCAAAATTGTGCATGGACTTTGTGGAAAGGGGATATCCGCCACGCATTGTAGAATCAGCACGTCATAGGGCAGATGTGAGAGATAGAAGGGACTTATTTAAAGTGACTGCTACTCAATTTAGAAACAGTATTCATTGGGCCATAGACTTTACACCCTTGGCATACTCAATTAAGAGAACCATACTCAAACAGTGGCACATAGTTGGAGACATACCAGGCTGCAGTGAGCATCCGCAGATAGGCTTTCGTGAGACCACAAGTGTTAGGGACCTTTTGGTCCAGGCAGATTTAAAACCTGTTCTACCACCCGACAACACACCAACAGGGCATCATAGATGTGGTAAATGTAAAGCATGTCCATTAAATTGGGAAACAAGAGTCATCGAGTTTCCAGAAGTGAATTTTAGCAAAGAATTAACATCCTTTTCATCATGCTATACCAAGCGGGTTGTCTACCTTTTGGTCTGCCTTTGTGGGTTGAGGTATATTGGGGTATCAGCATGATCTGTTAAAACCTGTGTTCTCGAACACAAGCCCAAAATCAAACATCAACATTTTGCAGCACCCCTTGTGGAGCATTTTGTTGCAAAGGGACATAGACATAATGAATTTAAATTTGTAGTGCTAGAGGTGATGAAGGTAAATAGCTATTGTAGGAGAGATATATGCCAGATGTTACTCCAGAGGAGGCATAGTGGATTTTTAAATTGAACACATGTTATCCGTCTGGTCTGAATGTTTCCCTGGATCTAGCCTGCTATTTATGAACAATGTATTCCCAGGGCAGGAATACAGCTGGACAGGGCTTTTTGTAGAAAAAGTCCAAGAGGAACTCCTTAGCATAATAGGCTACACCCAACAGCAGAAACTCATTAGTATATTAGGCTACACCCCTAACAGCACAGCTTATTAGCCTATTAGGCCACACCCCCATGTCACCAGTAGTGTGGTCATCCAGCCACACCTGCTTTTTGCTTCTTATTCTGTTTACCTTGGTTGTTGTCAAAGCCCAGGGCTTTTTTGTAGCAGGAACTCCTTTGCATGTTAGGCCACACATCCCTAATGTAGCCAATCTTAATGAGTCTCTGGTGTTGGGAGTGGCCTATTATGCTATTGAATTCCTGCTGGGTGTGGCCAACTCGGGAGCCAGCCGGAACTTCGTCCCTGTGTGTTCCTGCCCCAAAACAGCCCTACAGCTGGATAAATATAATGAATGGGGTGGTTTTAATCTGTGACTAAAGCTACAGATGTTTCCCAATACTGTAGAAGTTATAACCAATTAAGACCTTTGATTTAGGATTACTTGGCATCCAATGTGAATCAATTGGAATATACAGCTGATACATTAAAAAAGGTCAATGTATGTGAATATAATCCTATGGCTACCTTGTGAGGATTCTCCAATATGAACAGCAAAGATTCTGATCCAGCACTTATAAACAGTTGGATTCACTAATGCCAACATTTGAAGTTCCCTTTGAGTCCAAAGACTCAGGCTAGAAATTACATCCAGCAACACATGACGTCTATTCTGCTCAAAATCCCAGAAGTAATGCATGTACCTGGGCAGCAGGATGGCCAGAGTGTTGTGGTCCAAAGTGCTTACATTACATCTGGGGTTTTGGATGAATGTAACATCACATGTAGCCAGATATCATTTCTACCCATTGCTCCAAATGCTCCTGGGGAGTGGTGTGACATCCCTAGTGGCTCTCCAGGCTGTAATCCACTGGAGTCCAACCCAGAGATTTCTTACTGCTTCTGAATAATGTGGTGAGCAGAACCCCATCTGTTCCTTGCTTTCTGCTCTAATTCGAGATGCTGGAGAATTATGGAATGCTTGATATATAATTGGTCCCTGGGAGCTTGAGAGCCACATGTAGAAGGTATATGCAATACTGACCCCTGTTAATGCAGTGATAGTCAAAGACAGAGTGCAAGAAGTCATTTCTCAGAAAATAATCCTTAATGGAAGGGTGAAATGGCTACAAAGTTGAGTAGTTGAGGCATAATGGTATCCTCTGTCAGGCTGTCTGGTCATATATATTCTTACCAGGTTGCACACTGATGGGGGGGTACGGGCTGGGGTACCAGTCAAAGGGTGTCCAGAACAGCCCAAGGTATGGAGCCAAGAAGACAAATCCAAAGCCAAGCCAGGGTCAGGAGCCAGAAATGCAGAGCCAAATCCAAAGTCGCTAACCAGAAACATAGTCCAAAGCCAAGCCAGGATCAGGAGCCAGGAACACACAGCCAAGTCCAAAGCCAGGGGGTCTGAAGGTCTAGGTGCAAGAGATGAGCCAAGATGGATGCGAGCGGTAGGAAGCTGACTCATTGCTTACACGAAGACTACTGCCCAGAGTATGGAGTTAAATGCTGCTACCAATTAGCCAGTTGCATGATTGTCCAGGCTCCTGTTAGAACTCTGGGCTAGCCAAGCATCTTCCCTGTAGCCTGGCCTCTCGTAGCCTGGTTGCTAAGTTTTGCCACAGTCGCTCTCTTAAATGAGTCACACCTGGGGATGAGTCAGGATGACTTTCAGCTTGCAGTTCTTCCTCCTTATCTGGGCCCGGTGTCAAGAATGCTGATACAGGCAACGGCCAGCTATCTTCCTCTGCTGCTTCAGAGGGGCCAGCTGCAGTTTCTGCAAGATCATGGCATGGGGTCAGCCTCCCCTATTTTACATTCTGGCTCCCACTCTCATTCAGGGAAACAGCAAGAGCCAAATTTGGGAAGAATCAGCATTATGTGATACTCTTTATTACCCTAATCACTGTGGGGGTGGGTTTACCATAGAGATGCAATAGCTTTGATTTATCATGGGGCTGCATTTGCAATCCAGGGCTGGGGAGCAATCTGGGGAGGCCTTCTCACCGGTGCTGAATTGGCCATGTACATCTGGGGGCACAGAGGGGTGGGTTCCATGCAGAATCGGAAGGCCAGCCAATCTCTTCATAGCTGGGCCAGCCTGGGAGAAGCAGAGCTCCAGGCATACTTGGAGCCCAGAGTTCTCACTCTGGTCATCTCCTTCCCTATTTATTTGGGCTGCCATCTGCTTACCATGCCACAGTTTCCCCCAAGCAGATATGCTGGGGGATGGGGTATATCTGGCGATAGGCAGGCTGCTTGATACAGGATCCACCTTTATGTTGTGTCAATGGTCTTGCAGTTGTGTTCTATGAAATCTGTGGCCAGATTCCCCACCCCCAATTGTCCTGTCATGTTCTGCCTCCCTCTCCCTTGTTCCCTTCATTGTCACTGGGTTCACAGTGAGGCCATTCCTAGACTAGGGGTATCAAATTTGTGACCTGCGGGCTGGGTCTGGCCCTCACAGGGCTCCTAACTAGCCTGCGAGCAACTGGCTCTCACCTGCTCCCTTGTCCCACTCTCCTACTTCCTTCTGCCTCTCAGCTTGCTTTGCCATTCTCTCTCAATCACACAGAAGCTACAGAGCAAACCCCTCCATTGGCTGAGGTTCCTCCCCCTCCCTTGAGGAAGGAAGGAGGGAAGAGTGAGAGCTTACATTGCCAGGCTCTCTCAATTGCTCAGCAATTGCTCTTCCTTCCATTGGCTAAGGCTCCTCCCAGTCTTTATCCCATGGAAAGAAAAGGGAGTCGGAAATAATGAGTGCTTCCTTTGCCTAGTTCCCTCAATCACACGGGAGAGATACAAAGCACCTTTAAAACTAACAAAGTTTTACTCAAGTTATGAGCTTCTTGTCTTGCTACAGAGAAAGAGAGAGAGAGAGTTTTGTTGGGCTCATTATGCTGTGGCTCTCCTGGGTGCAACTGGGTTCCTCTCCTCTTTTTTGCTGTATTCATGCCCTCCTGATCCAGTCTTTCCCAATAGGAAAGCAATGTAAACAATTTACATGAGTAATAACAACAAGCCAATGAGGTGGATTAGACTGAGAATGTGTGTCCAGACCAAGTTCACCCAGCACATTTCCTTTGTAGACGGGGTTTCTTGACTTCCCACATAGTAGGCTGATACAGACCACTATACATGGCTGTCTCTTGATTCTTGCACTGCCTCAGAGGAGTTGTATTTATTTCTCTAGTCTTGTAGACAAACACTAACCCTCATTCTGTGTCGTGGTGCCTTCACATGTTCTTGACCAGCATACAAAGCAATTTAGGTACAAAAGCTCGCAATGCCCAGCCATTTCATGTTTTCCCTTGGGTCTTAGGCCCTGAGCATTGACCATGAGATTTCTGTAAGGAACTTACAGATACACACCTGAACAACATCTGAACAGCGTACTGAAGATTGCTACACCACATTGTCTCCAGATTTTGATGCAATAATTCAGAGCAAGAGGTGTCAGTTATCAAAGACTGTTAAATAAACAAGATATTGCAAGAGTGCTAATGTTTTAAGCATGTTATATTTTAACTTAAAAAAATTGTGTTTGTCTGTGTCCTTTATACACTTTATGTGCTTGCTACCTGGCATTACTTTTTATGACACACATAGCCCAGCCTAACAAGGTCACATTTATGTCAGATCTGGCCCTCATAACGAATGAGTTTGACACCCCTGTCCTAGACTGTCAGACCTCTTCATGACATCACTCAACCATAAGTGATGGCAATGGTGTCACTTGATGCCACTTTCCCAACTACTCCTGTTTTGCAGTCTTAGACATGTAACATCTACCAGTCCATACCTAAACAGAAGATTTCATGTCTCCCAATAATTCACAGATGAGAAGGGTATTACAGATGGGCCCTTGCTATTCTCATTCCAAATTCTATCATACCCATTATAGACTGCTGAACATTCTTAGCCATGTGCTGTACATACCTTTGTCTCTGCCTTGGTTTCTATGCACTGTGTGAAGAGCCAAGAATGTTGTATTATTTGAACTGAACTAGGAAAATATAATTGCTTCATGACATTTTATACTGTCACTCATATTTGAAATGATCACTTTTGTACTGTATGGTGTCCTATTGATTTGGCTGATCAAATATACATCAACCTGACCCATGACAGAAAAATTAACTAAAAGCAACTCCATTTTGTGTCCCTTAGATCTTTCTTTCTTTCTTTCTTTCTTTCTTTCTTTCTTTCTTTCTTTCTTTCTTTCTTTCTTTCTTTCTTTCTTTCTTTCTTTCTTTCTTTCTTTCTTTCTTTCTTTCTTTCTTTCTTTCTTTCTTTCTTTCTTTCCCTCCCTCCCTCCCTCCCTCCCTCCCTCCCTCCCTCCCTTCCTTCCTTCCTTCCTTCCTTCCTTCCTTCCTTCCTTCTGATCTATATCCCTCCCTTCACACAAGCAGTGGGTGAGTTGCAACAATAGATTCCAATACAATCTTTAAAATGATTCGGTTAATAAATATCAAACACTAAATTAATACAAGAAAACCAGTTCAAAACAGTTAAAGGGGGCAGTGCAGCAAATTTCAATTTTCAGTTCCTATAGCCGGGAAGGAATGGGCTGAAGCCAAGCCTTAAGGGTCTCATTAATAGCAGCATACTGCAACAGCAACAGGGAGGCCAGCTGGGAGGCCCAGAAGAACAGCTCCATTTTTCAGGCCCTGTGAAACTGTAACAGGTTCTGCAGGGCCCTGGTCTCAGTCAGGAGCATGTTTCACTAGGCCATGTAGGGGAGAGGCGGTCCCTTAGATATATCGGTCCCAGGCCATATAAGGCTTTAAAGGTTAGCACCAGCACCTTGAAGCAGATATGGTACTCAATTGTTAGCCAGTGCAATTGGCGGAGCACTGACTGGATGTGCATCTGTACAGATGTCACAATCAGCAGGCACACCACTGCATTTTGCACCAGCTAGAGTTTTCAAATCAGCCTGCAGGGTAAGGCTACATAGAGTGAGTTACAGTAATCAAGCCTGGAACTGACCATTGCATAGGTCACTGTAACCAGGTCTTGGGAGGAGAGGCTAATTTAAAATCTTGGTATGACCTAAATTCCTGAACTCTGCCTGACTTCTGCTAATGTCATAAATACTACTAGCATCATAAGGAGATGTTATGTTAAGAATGTATCTGCCTGCTTCAAGTAGATCTCTTGCTTTACTCAGTAAGATAACTGTGTGGTGATGTCTGTTCTGAGTGTAGCCTCAGAGATAAGATTGGAGGTTACAACATGAAGACATAAATCACAAACTGTTGCCTACCATGGAGTAAATGCCTGCTATCTTTAGAGTTAGAGTGCCTTTGAAACCAACAGCTGAAAGGCATGTTAAGAAAGTCTAATTAGTAAATGTAGTAAATGATAATGAAAACATAGTGATTATGTAGTGAATAGGCCATAGGGTAACTGGAGATGAGAGATGATACTTTAGAATGCATCTGTCGTCCAAACTATTTCATAAATTCTTTTCTGCTGAAGTACACCTTCTCTAGTTGAAATCTTTGTTGGGACTAGGGATGTGGGGAAGAACCAAAATGAAAAACAATATTTTTCAGGTTCAGGTTTACCAAACCAAAGGAAAATAAGTATATACCAATACTCCCAAATCCCAATATTGGGATTGTATTGTGATTCCAGAAGTCATTAGTATTCCCAAAAAAATGTCTCCATGCCTCTCTACCACTTTCCCTGCCAGTCTGCCAAGGTATTTAAAGTTTAAATACCTTCTCTTCACTGGGGAGTTGTGCGGCAGGAGCCTCTGGACTCCACCAGTAGCCAAGCCCAAATAAAAGCCAATGTCAGAGTCCTTAACTTAGTCAGCAAAATACCAGGCCTTGTTCATTGAAGCAAGAATAATATTTATTTTAAGCTGCAATAGTAGGTTACTGGAACAGAAGCATTGTTCAGAATATCTTGGTTACATGAAGCAAACGGTTTATACCATAAGGGGGGGAATGGGGACCCCCTCCACCAATAGAAGCATAGCGCGCAGCGGGAACTGGAGACAGTGATAATTAATGTAGTTCCCGCCGCCCCCATTTTCCCAGCCTAGCTGTTGCTTTGGAAAGCGATAGGAAGCTAACAGCCTGTCTCCTCCAAGGTCAGTGTGTTAGGTCTGGGTAAGATATAGCCTGTACGCCCAGGCAGCCGAGGCAGCTCCCCACATTCCATTCGAACAGTCCAGGTGCATAAATCAACACCACACAGTCCCATCCGCCCTCCCTTCACAAAACAAAAGCCCATCCTCCCTCCCTTCTCCATCCATCATGGCAGGGCTACCTGACATTCTGCCCTCCTGATAACAAATCTATCCCTTTGGCTTGTGGGGATATAATTTATGAAAAGCACGGACCATTTTGGGGGCCAGAACATGTTCTGCCCTCACCCATTCCCTCTGTTCAGGCCCAAAGTCCGTCCACTCAACAAGGTAAAACAAGCAATTGCGAGAGATCTTAGAGTCCAAAATCTGTGAAACTTCATAGTGTGGTTCCCCCCCACCATCAGCGGGGGTGGGGTTGGCTGTCGTGGTCTCCATTTGTTCTCGTCAGGCGCACAGCGTAGAAGCCTGACATGAAAGACAGGATGAACAGACTTTAGTGATTTAGGCAAAGCAAGTTCCACAGTAACATTGTTAATCACTCGCACAATTTCTAAAGGTCCAACAAATTTCCAACCGAGTTTACGGCTCGGCTGTACTCCACGCAAGTTTTGAGTGGATAGATAGGCGAACTCCCCGCATTTTGGGATCCAGGCGAGGCTGCGCTTTTTATCAGCCTGGATCTTATACGCTTCTTTTGCGCCATCAAGAGTTTTAGACAATAGTGGCCAAGCCACTTGCAATTTCTTGCACCAGTCACCAGCATCTCCTGCCGGGAGGTCGGGAGAAGTCAAAAACGGTAATGGCGGGGCATCATATCCATGGGCCGCCTTGAACGGAGACATACCCATAGAAGAGTGCTGGGTGTTATTGTAACAGAATTCAGCTAAAGGCAAAAGGGTATGCCAATTGTCCTGTTGGAAGTTTGTAAAACACCTTAAATATTGTTCAAGGGTTTGATTGACACGTTCGGTTTGTCCATCAGTCTCTGGGTGGTAAGCACTGCCAACCCCCTCTCCACACCAAGCAGTGACATAAGTTCACACCAGAAATGAGAAACTAATTGCACCCCCTGTCCGAGATCACTTTAGCCGGCAAAGTGTGGAGCCTCACAACGTGTTGGAGGAACGCAGAGGCTAACTTTTTGGCCGAGGGGATCGATGCAAACGGGATGAAGTGAGCCTGTTTAGTGAAGAGATCAACGACAACCCATATTATAGTATTCCCCCCACTAGGGGGTAGATCAGTAATAAAGTCCATTGAAATCACTTCCCATGGGCGAGTCGGCGTGGGGAGGGGTTGTAGCGCTCCGGGAGGTTTACCTGGCCTGGGTTTATTCATCAAACATGTCTGGCAAGCAGAAGTAAACAACGAAATGTCTTTACGCAGCCCAGGCCATCAGAATTGTCTTTGCAACAGTTGGAGCGATTTAACAAACCCCGTGTGCCCAGCCAGTTTCGATCCGTGTGCCCAACCCATAACCTCCCCCGGAGGGTAGGGGAACAAACAGCTTGCCATTCTTCAACCAGCAACCCTGTGCATCCTGCGTAACTCCGTCCTCCCCCCACCTCCTCCCTGTCGGCATCGGACATAGCCGTAGAGAATTTCGAGGCCCAGTCATTTGGGGGGGGTTGGGGAAGGGGGAAAGCTTCGCTTGCTTTCGAGTGGTTACCGTTCCTCCCAGTTGGGAAGGCGTGAAGACAGAGTCACGAATCTCCTCCCTCTTACTGTCGTGTTGTGGGAGGCGTGATAGTGTGTCAGCCAGCGAGTTAGATTTTCCGGGGAAGTGGTGCAGAGTGAAGTTGAACTTAGAGAAGAAATCAGCCCAACGCAGCTGTTTGGCGTTCAAGGAGCGGGGGAGCGGAGAAGCTCTAGGTTTTTATGATCAGTCCAAACCTCAAACGGAACTCGCGCCCCCTCAAGCCAATGGCGCCAGGTCGCCAGCGCCAAGTGGATCGACCCCGCTTCTTTCTCTCACACCGACCAATTCCGTTCAGTATCATTAAATTTCCTGGAAACGTAGGCGAGGGGGTGCAGTTTACCATCTTCCCCCTCTTGAAGGATCGCCCCCCATCGCAACGTCCAATGCGTCGACTTGCACAATGAATTTTTAAGTTCATTCGGGTGCACCAAGACAGGCTCTGACGTAAAGAGAGCTTTTAACTGGTCAAAGGTGCGTTGACATTCCGGGGACCAGTCTAACTTCGCCCCAGGGCGCGTGCAATCAGGAGGCTTCCCTTTTGTTTTGAGTAAGTCAGTTAGGGGAGAGCCACCTGAGCAAAGTTTGACAGGAATGCTCTGTAAAAATTCACGAATCCGAGGAACCCCTGGAGTTGCCTCCGGGTTTTAGGGGTTTTCCACCCGACTACATCTTTTATTTTGTCAGGGTCCATCTCAATTCCCTGCTGCGATATGCGGTAGCCCAGAAAGGGGATCTCTGACTTGTGAAATTCACACTTTGACAACTTAGCAAAGAGTTTGAGCTTGTGCAACATTTGGACGACTTCTCTCACCAGTTTGACGTGTGATTTCAGGTCAGGGGAGTACAAAAGTATGTCATCAAGGTAAACAAGGACCCCTTTGAATAAATACTTGTGGAGTACCTCATTAATCAAGTTCATGAAAACTCCCGGGGCTCCCTGAAGTCCGAACGGCATCACTAAATATTCAAATTGACCCAATGGGGTATTAAATGCCGTTTTAAACTCATCTCCCTCCCTTATCTGCACCCTGAAATAGGCATCCCTCAAGTCCAGTTTCGAGAATACCTTCCCCCGGCTACTGCAGCCAAGAGGTCTTTGATCAGGGGCATAGGGTAAGCATTTGTGTTAGAAACTGCATTCAGCCCTTGATAGTCTGTGCACAGCCGCAGCCCCCGTCCTTCTTTTTCCGGAAAAGAACTGGAGCAGCAAACGGGGATGAGGCGGGTCTTATAAATCCCCTTTCTAAGTTTTTGTCGATAAACTTCCTCAACTCCACCTTCTCGGAGGGGCTCATGGAGTATAATTTCCCCTTGGGTAATTTTTGATTTGGTAAAATTTCAATAGCACAGTCAGAGTTTCTTTGGGGGGGCAGTTCATCCGCTTCCTCTTCCCCAAAAATGAGGAATCGCCTCCAGTTCCGCTTCAGCCACCCCCACCATTATGAGGTCCCCTCCCTCCATCGGGGCACCCCAATCCCATTTCCAATGATGGGGTTGGCATTTCTTGGAGATAAAGTTAACTTTCCCCTCTCCCCATAGGACGTGTGGATCATGGTCGAAGAACCATGCGCTGCCCAACACCAGGGGAAATCGGGCAGAAGGGGTGACAATGAAGGGTCTCACTTCCCAGTGGTTCCCGATCCCCACCCGCAAGGGTACAGTTTCATACTTGCACGGCTCTTTCATTGTGGAGCCGTCCATCTGCGTGAAAATGAGGGGTTCGGTCAATTTCACCACCTTGGCCCCCAGTCCCATCACTAGTGTGGGGTTAATGAGGTCTTTCCCACACCCAGAGTCAATGAGAGCTCGTACTCTCACATGGGTCAGTAGACCCGGATCCATTAAAGTCACTGTGAGAAAGAAAAGAGAGGAGGGTCGGCTAACCGGGATTTGTGCTTGAGAGTCCGGGACCTGCTGTTCAGCGCTATTTACAGCAGGTCCGTCTCGTTTCCTGTCTGCGTGGTCTCGCCATTCGATGAGTCCGACGCCTCGCTGAGGGGTTGGCTTGCAGGGCTCTGGCCCCTCTCGGTTTCACCACTCGTTTCGGAGTGGAGGTCTCAAACTTCTTTTTGGTCCCTTTCGGGACCCCGGTCGGTGCGGGGGAGCCTGGGCAATTCGCAGCAAAGTGGCCCCCTTCCCCGCACTTCAGACAGAGCCCTTGTTTCATCCGGGCCTCTCTCGTGCCGTCTTTGGGTTTTGGGTTCGGTGGTTGGGTCTTCCCACGCGGAGCAGGGGTAGGGCCCGATTGGCCCCTTTACTCATCACCGCCGCATCGTCTAGTCAGATGGTTTTCGGGCGGTTCTCCATAGTGACTGCCGCTTGTATCCAGCCCGTCAACGTGTCCGGATCCTGAGTTCTCGTGACGGAACGGCAGATCTCCGTGTTGAGCCCCAATTTGTAGTGGTCGGCCAAGACCCCGTCTTGCCAGCCTCGGATCTTGATGGCACACCTGCGGAATTCAGCGGTGTATTCTCTCACCGACTTGGGACCTTGCTTGAGGGCACATAGAGCCGCTCTGGCTGTCTTGTTGGCGTTGACATCTTCAAAGTGCTCCTTCATAGACCACATGAAAGCATCGATCTCCGTCAGCTCCCGCCTGTCAGCCTGGTGCAGGGCTACGTACCAGTCGGCCGCTGCATCTTTCAGGTGCGAGGCTATGGCATCCACCATCCAGTCCTCGCTCTGGAACAGGTGGCCCCAGTTTTCAATGAATTTTTCAGTTCTCACCAAGAAAAAGGGGAACTTCTCTGGGGTCCCATCGAAGTCTGCGTTGAGTAGCTCGGCTGGTTTTGGTGGCAGAAAGCCCCAGGGTCGCTGCGGTCGCGGCGCCAGCGGTCCCTGCGGCCCTGGCCCCACTGGTTGGTCGGGGGGTTGGGCCGGCACGTTCCGCTGGTCCGAGGCTGGCACGTTCTGCTGGACCGGAGGTTGTTGGTCTGGGGGTGCCTCCCGCCGTTGTCGATCCATCTCCTCTCGGATGCCCTCCGCGATCATCTTGGGGATGCGTGCAAGGGACTCATCCAGGATGCGGAACAGGCGGTCTTGGCTCGGGTCGCCGCTCCATCTCCGGCTCACCACGGCCCCCTCCAGCTCACCGGAGTCCCGATACGTGTCTTCCAGCCCTTCTGCGGTGGTCAGCCGACGGACCGACCTCTTGGTTCGACCCTCTCTCAACGAGGCCCGTGGGGTCATGAACCACGTTTCATGGGTTTCGGCCAGGGGTTTCACCCAATCCCGTCGTTGCTTGGGTTGGGTGGTCACCCCGCCGTAGGCCGCTCCGAAAGGGTCCCCGTAGGGCCCCCCAAGTCGTACTCCTGCCCCCATGTCGCCGGCACATAGATGCCAGGGGCTTCCGAGGGTATGGCTGATGTGGTGGCAGGCACCGTCGTCACAGGAGGTTTCTTTTCCTCCACCTTGTCGTCTTTAATCGGGAGAGTGTCTTCTTCGCCGTCACTCATGTTGGAGTAGCGGGTTTCTGACCAGTCCCGAAAATGATGATTCTTAACAAACTGTCAAAGTCCTAACTTAGTCAGCAAAATACCAGGCCTTGTTCATTGAAGCAAGAATAGTATTTATTTTAAGCTGCAATAGTAGGTTACTGGAACAGAAGCATTGTTCAGAATACCTTGGTTACATGAAGCAAATGGATATACCATAAGGGGGGAATGGGGACCCCCCTCCCACCAATAGAAGCATAGCGCGCGTGCGGGAACTGGAGACAGTGATAATTAATGTAGTTCCCACCGCCCCCATTTTCCCAGCCTAGCTGTTGCTTTGGAAAGCGATAGGAAGCTAACAGCCTGTCTCCTCCAAGGTCAGTGTGTTAGGTCTGGGTAAGATACGGCCTGTACGCCCAGGCAGCCGAGGCAGCTCCCCACATTCCATTCGAACAGTCCAGGTGCATAAATCAACACCACACAGTCCCATCCGCCCTCCCTTCACAAAACAACAGCCCATCCTCCCTCCCTTCTCCATCCATCATGGCAGGGCTACCTGACAGCCAAACAATATCAGCTTTTATTCAAAGGCAACTACTTCAGTAGCCGAATACAGATCTGTAATCTGTATTTGGCTGAATAAATACCCCAAAATACCAATAAGGTGTTTTTCAGGTATTTATTCAGCTTGGTATATACCAACCATGCACTCCTAGTTGGGACCCTCAAGAAGTTCCTCTCCACAAGTCAATATTCCCTCTCTTTTGCTCATTAGTGCTTCATGAAAGAGAAGAGACTGGAAGGTGAACTATTTTCTGCTGCTGACTTCACACTTCCACACTAGAATGTAGGAGAAGTGTACCAATTTAGAAATTAAATCAAAAAGTAGTTGCACAATAGAAGTCACAGCACTTCTCATGTGAATTTTTGATAGGGATTCCCCAAAGTGAAGAGCAAAGCATCTTCTTATAAACAGCTGAACTCATGAAAGTCAATGTCCAAATTTCCTTTAACTTCAACAGAGAACTAAAATTTGTGTTTTGTATTCTGTATGCCTTTACTGGGAGATGCTTTGAAACACCAAGAGACAACATGTGCCAAGGAAAGGCTGAGCTTCAATGACTCACCAGCGCATCTTCAACAATATCTTATATTAACACAAAAAACAAGTAGTTGGCAGATATCCTGAACATCTTGCTGTCTAATGGTAAACTCATACAAACAAGGAATCTTTTTTTTCCAGACAATGGCTTTTATTAGGTGGAAATGGGAAAGGAGGGCACCACAGGTCCCTGCAGGAGATGAATGGTAGCAGAGAGCTAGGGCATAGGCCACGATGCGGACCAACTTCAGGCATCATGGGTGGCAGGAATTTAGTTGGAGACCTGGATGATGACAAGGACATTACCCAGAAGCTTGAAGATTTCAGGGTCCACAGGCAGCTGGCTACGTGTAGCTCTCACAGTCCAGGGGGACTCTACCAACAAGAGAGCAGGGGCTTCACTACTAATTGCCCCCACATCACTTTTGAGCCGGCTGTTAATGGTGATCTGCTTCTCTTCTTCAGTCTGCTGGTCATCAGGAGCTGTGCTGCTCTGTTTTGGGAAAGTATGGAGCTCTCAAACAGGATAGCGTGACGCCATAATACCCAAGCACACCACCACTGTTTCACTCACAGAGAAGTCCACCATTCATCAAGAAATCTATTTGGCAGCCTCTATACCATGTTAGACACTTGCAATCAAACTGTGATCAAAACCTGAACATGTTCTACTTTCACCAAAAAACACAAGCACTTGGCAAACAGGTTGACAAAGACTTCTCTGTTGTTCAAAATACAACTATCAGTGGAACAGCAACATCAGCTGGGAGTCTGCTTCTGATCTCCTGCCCTGCTGGGACACAGCAATTGTTTTGTCCGGGGGGAATCAGAAGTTGATTCCAGCTGATCTCTAAAAAAGTCTACTGTCTTCCATCCTTGGTAGAATGCAGAAAACTTCCCAGTTTCCCAGGGAGGCAAATAAAAGTACACATCCACTGATCCCTGGTCAGCTGGGAATCAGCTTCTCTTTTCATCCTCTCCAGAATATACTGCAACATTCTAGGAAGGTAGGGGTACAGTGAAGTTGTAAATCTGAAGTCCTTGGCTACGAATTGCTATCTTTGATGTGTGCATGCCTTTCTCGGTCAGTTGGATACCGGAGAGGATCAAAGAGGGGATCACAAGCTCAGTCCCTGCTGGAGCAGTTGGGAGTGGGCTTCTGATCCATACCGGGATATTCTTAGCTAGTGGGCAACAGGACAGCTGTCCTTGACTCCATGTTGATGGGGCAACTGCCCAGGGTCCCACTCTCCGATGGAGAGGGGTAAAAAATGCCAGGCTCCCGCCACTGCCCCTTGTACCCACCCCATCTGGGGCTCAAACAACCAGCTTTGCAAATGGCTTCCACCTACCTCATTTGTAGGTGAGTCTCTTCTTCTAGGGCCCTAACAGGCACATCATTGGGTAGCTGGTGGTTGTGATGGTGATTCTGTGTCTGCACACTAGACTTTTGTGCACGATCAGTTGCATGTCAAAATCTGAATCCTCCCTCCACCCCCAAAGCATTGCTGCATCCCAGCAACACAGGGACAGAGAGACACTGGGGAGGGGGAGTTGGGAGTCGAAATGCCCTCCCATTTCCCCAGCATGTTTCTTGTAGTACCCAGCTGAGAAGCAGTGAACAGAGCCAGTATTGGCTGGGAAGTGCACAACACAGGCAGGAGACTTGGCTTCCCTTTGCCCCTCCAAAGTCATGAATTTTAATTTGCAGTCTTCCCTGGAAATTTCGGGGATTGCTCCTGCCCCCAAGCCCCCTCATAATTGATGCCTATGAGTAGCTGGAAGAGACTGTTCTGCTTCCAGATTTCCCAGAATGCAGCCTATGACTGCAGGTGGAATGCTGGTGTAAGAGTGACATAGGACAGTGAGGAGAATTCGAACCCAAAGAGCTGTGTGCGAGGGATATGAGTTCAAGTCCACTTGTGAAAGGGCAGGAGTCAGAAACAGGCTGTAAGAAAGACAATATGTTATTGTGGGTGATGACAGAATGGAAGAATGAAGAGAATTAGGGACTGAAAGTTCTTGCATTGTATTTATGTTCCTAGAGCAGTCATCATCCCTTCTAACAGTGGCTGAATATAGTCAGGGGATGATACTAAAAGCACAAACCAGCTAGCCTTTGGCCTATCTATTAATAAATAGTGAGAGAGAAGCAGAAGTAGTCTTTAGTTCCCTAAACCAATTGCTCAGGGAACTAGCATTGTGAGGGTCCACTTAAAAGCAAACTGGGCTGCCCTATTTGGTGGTGTCCTTGAGAAAGAGAGTGAAGAAGTGGTTTAGAGAAGGATTGAGTCTATTGCAAAAATAAATAGGAATGAAAATGGGACGCATACCTGGTACTGCCTCACATACCTGCCCCTCTCTGTTCAGGAGTGGTTGGGTGTGAAGGTAAGAGTTCCAGGGAGCTCTCAGAGTCTGACATTAAACCAGGGACCTTTAATACACTACATTTACAAGTGGTGGAATATGCGACATCCATCAGAAAAAGCCAGGGCTCTAAAAGCATGCTGCGGCCCAACTGATTTTTTTCTCAACAAAAGTTGAGAGGCTCAGTGTCTGATCCACTCTACAAGAAGGCCTGGCCAGAAACGTCGTCACGAGAGTGGGCCACTAACTCGCTGACTCGGAAGGCCCCAAAGAAGGCAACCAAAGCTGCTGCATGGAGTAAGCTGCCTTCAAACCCAGACATGCACACCTCACTCCAAGCCTGTCTCGGTCCCTTCAGGACTGAAGGTGATAGGGGCTGCCGGGCATCCCCAGGCTGGCTGGCTCCCCTAGTCCAATCCTCAAGCATCTTCCCAAAATCCAAATACCTTTCTGGCAAAAGCCAGAGCTCATAGGTGTCCCTTAATAGAGTGAACTGCAAGCTCCTTACCTTTAAGCTCCATACAATAGTGGAGCAGTTGCTCCACCGGTAAGGGCCAGGTTACCTGATACCCTGTCACAGACCTAAATTCCTCAGACTGGCGTACCACTCTCTCATAAGACTTCCTGGTGCTGGGGGCTATGGCGAGGCCTATTGCTCTGCAGGTCTTGGCCCGTCAAGCAGCCATAGCTCCTGGGGGATGCTTGTCATTTGAAGATCGGCTTTGGGGGCGAATTGATGAGAGAGTGTCAGCCACCCCGTTATCTACCCGGGCTCACACATAGCCAAAAACAAAATGTTGAGCTGGAGGCATTGCAGCGTGAAGGCCCGAACCAAGGCCATAACCCATGAAGACCTTGAGGTGAGGGAGTTGATGATGTGGACCATGGATAAATTGTCATACTCAAAGTGGACTCTGTGGTTTGCCAATCCCTCACTCCAGAGACAAACAGCAACAAGTATGAGAAAAAGCTACAGGAAAGTAAGGTCCCTGGTGATGCCGGCATCCACCCAATCAGAAGACCAGTCACCCACACACCAATGCCTCCCCAAATAAACTCGAAAATCGAAGGCACTGGATGCATGCAAATTAACCTGAAGCTCAGCATTGAGCCACAGATTATCCCTCCAGAATGACACCCCATTGAATGACCCTAAAAACTCCTTGCAGACCAGAAGGTCAGCCCGCATGGAGACTGTGACCTATGTTCTGTGATGAGGAAGGCTAAGGCCAACCATGGCATCACAAAGCATCCGCAAAAATGCCCACTCTGGGGCAACCACCTTGCAGGCAAAGTTAGCCTGTCCAACCAACTGCTGGACCTCCAACAGAGTCACCTTACAGCTTCCCAGAAAATCGTACACCCTAGGGAGTAAATTGTGGACCTTGGCCTCAGGCAAGCAGGGTAGCTGAGCCATGGTGTCGAGATCCACGCCCAGAAAGGTCAAGCTGGATGAGGAGCCCTCTGTTTTCTCATGGGCCAGTGGCACTCCCAGTTCAGCCCCCAGCCCCCCCAAATTATTAAGCAGCAGCCCACAATGGCCAGAACCTACCGGACCCCAAAAAGAAAATCATCTAATTAATGAGCTAGGTTGGGAAACTCAGACCGCTCACAAACTGTCCACTCCAAAAAGGAGCTAAAGCGCTCAAAGGTGGCACCAGAAACAGAGCATCACATCGGCAAGGCCTTTTCCATGTAAAAAGGCCACCAAAACAAAACCCAGAAACTCAAAATTGTCTGGAGGTACTGGAAGCAGGCAAAAGGCAGACTTAATGTCACATTTAGCCAGTTCAGCACCAGGGACACAACACTGTACAATCCGTGCTGCCTGGTCAAAGGTCATATAACGGACAGAGCACAGCTCATTCAAAATCCCGTTATTAACAGATCCCCCTCTGGGGAAGGAGAGATGGTGGAGTAAGTGAAACTCACCAGACGTCTTTTTAGGCACCACCCCCAGAGGTGAGACACGCTAGTTGGGAACCGGAGGAGAAGGGAATGAACCCAGAACCCTACCTCCAGCCCTTTCTTTATTGATTTTTTCCCTAACAACCCCCTGCATTCCTTGAACTGAATGGAGGTTGTTGGCCAAAAAAGCATGCCTATCACCCTTAAACAGAATACAAAAGCCCAATTGAAAACCTTCCAACAGGTAACATGCATGAACCCGATTGGGGTAATTAACCAGCCATGCCTCCAGGGCCTTCAGGTTTAGGGGGCTGGGGCACTTTACCAAATGATTGGTTGCCCCCTCCCCCCCTGCTTCTTTTGCCCATGCCATGGCCTGGCACTAAGGCAATTGGAGAATGAGTGGGAGCCACCACACATGGGCACTCATGCTTGTACTGGCAAGCCTTCCTGTTACAGACCCCTTGGGAACCAAACTCCCAACAGAACAGGCAGGGTTGAACCGCCTGCCCCGCTGACTTATAGAGACTGGGCATAGACTGGGTGCATCGCACTAGATGACCACTGTCTTAGTGCTCTTCAGAAATTGGACGTGCAGGGGGCATAATCTGTATCCACAACAGAGGGTGAACCTGGACCCCAAGGATCCTGTGTACCCCATCAGCCCCAAGGAACAATGGGAACTGAAGGGTCATAATCCGGGTGGCTGTCCCACATCTGTGAAGGAGGGAGTTCATCCGATGGCCAAGCCCACTGCTGAGGGGTGGGGCTGCTGCTGCAGAAGGGGCCTGTGATGAGGACGAGGGCCCGGGTGAAGATGCCTGGCCCCATGGCCAGGCTTGGCCCTAGGGAGGTGTGCTGCATAACTCACCGGTGTGGTCTGAAGTCTTTGCCGAAGCTTGTGCCACCTCTGCCCCAGCCCTCTGCGCAGGTCCACTGGCTCCAGCCGCTGCGATAGAAGTTGAGACGGCAGAACTGGCCTCACCTCCTGTTCCTGAGGGCTTGGCCACCCAGCCTTCCAAAACAGGTAAACGTGTTAATACAGATACTTGGAACTGAGCATTGGAAGCAAACCATATCTGCTTCCCGGTACGTGGTGCTGTGCCAGCTGTTGCTGAGGGAGGAGTAACCCCAGCCACCTGCTCCACTGCCATCAGCTGCTCTAAAGTTGCCTGCTGCACTATGTCTCCCTCATCTTCATCTGAAGCCAAGGCGGTGGGGGGCTAAGGGTTTTGAGTGGGCTCTAGGTGAAGGCTGCTTGCCCTTAGCCTTGCCTGTTCCCTTCTTGGGTGCCATGGCTAGAGAAAAGAAACCAAAAAGGGGGAAGAATCAGACCCTGATGAACGATTGCTCACTACCCAAATGGAAAGAGAAATTAGGTGCAGCTGCCCCAGCTACCACAGCCTGTGCTGCAGGACCAGAAAGGGAACTGAATGTCCTCGAAAGCACCACACCCGTAACCACTAGCCAGGCAACAAATGAAACCAGAGAGGGGAAGGGATAGAAGCCTCTGGTGTAGTACACAGTCCTGGGGCAGGCAAACACAGGAAGGACCCAAAATTTATTCAGGTCTCCCGTTGAAATGCCAACTAAGCCAACCCTGCTTAGCCTCCAAGATTTGGGCTAGCTTAGCTCCTCCAGGCCCAGAAGATGCAGAGAAAAGGGAGGGGGAGAGCAGACTCCAGGCCACTGCTCCCACAATGGGGCTTCCACTGGAGCAAATGTCCACAGGCAGCCATGAAAAGCCCAATAAATGCCCTCCCCAGGTAGCCCCAGAATGGCGCTCTGGCAGTAGTGAGCCCAGGACCCACCCCTGATCTTTTCAAGGTGCCCCGCTGGGGTCGGTTGGCCAGAGAGTGGAAGGGGAGGCAGGCAGTCAAGCCCTTTTGCGGAGAGACTCGGGGGGTATTTAAAATTTAAACCCCATCTCTCTTCACTTCCCCTCCAGGCCACCTTTGCAGGCCAGCTGGGGAAGCAAAAAAGGAAAAGGAGGAGGCATCTTCAAAAGCCTCCCCTTCCCTTTCCTTGTCGGCCCGCCAAGGTGGGCTAGAGGGGGGGAAGCGAACCCCTTCTCTCTAGAGTTGCTGTTCAGCGGTGGCACGATTTTTCCATTGTATTCTATGGGGCCACAGAATACAAGGGAAACATCATGCCACTCCTGCACCACGACTCCGGAGATAAGGGGTTTAAACTTTAAACCCCTTCTCTCTTCCCTCTCCCCCCCCCCGGCTTGGCAGGCCAGCTGGGGAAGGGAAAGGGAGGCTTTTGAAGATGCCTCCTCCTCCTTTTTGCTTCTCCTTCTGATATACTACTGGTGATGTCAGGGGGTGTGGAATATGCTAATGAATTATGTTAACAGCAGGTATGCCAATTAGCTTCTGCACCTCTTTTTCTAAGAAATGACCCCTGAGTAAGGGTGAAGGCAAGAAGCAAAGGTGGGGGGATGTGATTCCCTTGAGTGGGGGATTGTCAGAGAAGGTGAGAGGGAGATCGATGGAGAAGGGTGGAGGCAAAAGAGAGGGGGGTCAAATGACAGATAAAGGGAGGGTGAGAAAGAGTGGAGAGATTGTCAGAGAAGGGCAGGGAAAAAAACAGGAGGGAGCTTGACAGAGAAGGGGAGAGGAAGGAAGAGAGGTGTGGAAGATTGTCAGAAGGGGAGGGGTAAGAATGGGAGGGAAAACTGTTAGAGAAGGAAGAGAGGGAACGAAGAAAGGGGTGGGTGGGATGCACCCTCACCATTAGTTTCTTGCAGGAACCCACTGGTCAGATTCTATCACATTTGAAGAAGAATTTGGGATTCCTAGAAAACTCTCATTCTGTCCTTCAAAGCTCACTGAAGATCCTAGAAAATGTTAATGAAACATACTACTTTTAAAAAGAGAAAAAGGTAGCCTTAAGAACATAAGAACATAAGAACATAAGAGAAGCCAATGTTGAATCAGGCCAATGGCCCATCTAGTCCAACACTCTGTCACACAGCGGCCAAAATATACCAGGTGCCATCCGGAGGTCCAGCAGTGGGGCCAGGGCACCAGAAGCCCTCCCACTGCTGCCCCCTCCAGCACCAAGAATAGAGTGCATCACCTGCCCCAGACTGAGAGTTCCCATCCATACCCTGTGGCTAATAGCCACTGGTGGACTTCTGCTCCATATGTTTATCTAATTTCCTCTTGAAACTGTCCATGCTTGCAGCTGCCACGACCTCCTGTGGCAGTGAATTCCATATGTTAATCACTCTTTGGGTGAAGAAGTATTTCCTTTTATCTGTTTTAACCCGACTGCTCAGCAATTTCATAGAGTGCCCACGAGTTCTTGTATTGTGAGAAAGGGAGAAAAGTACTTCTTTCTCAACCTGCTCAATCCCATTCATAATCTTATAAACCTCGATCATGTCACCCCTCAGCCGTCGTTTCTCCAAGCTAAAGAGCCCCAAGCATTTTAACCTTTCTTCATAGGGAAGGTGTTCCAACCCTTTTATCATTCTAGTTGCCCTTCTCTGCACTTTTTCCAATGCTATAATATCCTTTTTGAGATGTGGTGACCAGAACTGTACACAGTATTCCAAATGAGGTCGCACCAATGATTTATACAGGGGCATGATGATACTGGCTGATTTGTTATCAATTCCCTTCCTAATAATCCCCAGCATAGCGTTGGCCTTCTTTATTGCAGCTACACATTGTGTAGACATTTTCAGCGAGTTATCCACTACGACTCCAAGATCTCTCTCTTGGTCAGTCTCTGCCAGATCAGACCCCATCAATGTGTATTTATATTTAGGATTTTTGGCTCCAATGTGCATCACTTTGCACTTGGCCACATTGAACCCCATTTGCCACGTTGACGCCCACTCACCCATCCTCAACAGATCCCTTTGGAGTGCCTCACAATCCTCCCTGGTTTTCACCACCCTGAACAACTTCGTGTCATCTGCAAATTTAGCCACATCACTGCTTACTCCCAATTCCAAATCGTTAATAAACAAGTTAAAAAGCATCGGACCGAGTACTGATCCCTGTGGTACCCCACTGCTTACCACCCTCCACTGAGAAAGTTTCCCATTTATACTCACTCTCTGTTTCCTACTTATAAGCCAGTTTTTGATCCACAAGAGGACTTGTCCTTTTATCCCATGACTATTGAGCTTACTTAGGAGCCTTTGATGAGGAACTGTATCAAAAGCTTTCCGGAAGTCAAGGTAAATAATATCTATTGCGTCCCCCTTGTCCACATGTTTGTTCACTCCCTCAAAAAACACTAACAGGTTAGTGAGACAAGATCTTCCTTTACAGAACCCATGCTGAGTCTGCCTCAATAGTTTTTGTTCATCAATGTGCCTACTAATTCTTTCCTTAATAACAGTTTCCACCAATTTACCCGGTATCGATGTCAGACTGACTGGCCTGTAATTTCCTGGATCTCCCCTGGAGCCCTTTTTAAAGATTGGAGTGACATTAGCTACCTTCCAGTCCTCAGGAATGGAGGCAGATTTTAAAGAAAGATTACATATTTTTGTCAGGAGATCCACAAGTTCACATTTGAGTTCTTTCAGAACTCTCGGATGAATGCCATCCGGGCCTGGTGATTTATTAGTTTTTAAATTGTCCATTAGTCGGAGTACTTCCTCTCTTGTCACCGCAATCTGATTCAGGTCTTTCAAACCCCTCCCGAAATCGGTGCTTCTGGAGTGGGCAAACACTTCTCCTCTTCCACAGTGAAGACAGAGGCAAAAAATGCATTCAGCTTCTCAGCCATTTCCCTATCATCCTTCACTACTCCTTTTACCCCTTGGTCATCCAAGGGCCCCACTGCCTCCCTGGCTGGCTTCCTACTTCTAATGTATTTGAAGAAAGTTTTATTGTTGGTCTTTATGTTTTTTGCGATATGCTCCTCATATTCCCTTTTTGCTTGCCTGATCACAGACTTGCATTTTATTTGCCATAGTCTGTGTTCCCTTTTATCAACCTCACTAAGACTAGCTTTCCACCGCTTAAAGGAATCCTTCTTACCTTTTACAGCTTCCATTACTTTATTTGTTAACCATGCAGGCTTTTTTCTATACCTATTTGTACCTTTCCTAACCTGCGGTATATATTTTTTCTGAGCTTCTAGGATTGTCTTTTTAAATAGTCTCCAAGCTTCCCCAATGGTTTTGACCTTCTCCACTCTTCCTTTCAATTTCTTCCTCACATGTCCCCTCATACCAGAGAAGTTACCCCTTTTAAAGTTAAAAGTGGTTGCGTCAGTCTTTTTGGGCAACTCCCTATCTGTACAAATGTTAAACTCAATGACATTATGGTCACTGTTCCCAAGTGGTGCAAGCCTTACCGGTTGCCCCTTGACATTTGGGCAAAGCAGAAAGACAAGAAGAATGGCAGCAAAAACCTGAAGTCTCATCTTGGGTGCCTTTCAAATGTGAAGTCACTGATGCGAAGACTGGGGCCCATCAGCTGCTGTATTTATACCATGAATCTGCCCATAAATTCATAGGGCCCATATGTAATACCTGCATTGCCTAGAAGACAGACCATTCTGCCAACACGGAAAGGGTAACTTCTCAGAACAGTCATTACAAGCAGAAAGAATCCTTGAGTTCGGTGCCAGCTTCAGTCTAAAAAGTATGGCACATTATACTTGCCGAACAGTAAAACACCCCCAAGGTGGCACAGAAAACAGCTGCGTATGCCATGATACCAACAATTATTTGGACTGATTAACTGTGGCTGATGGATAGTTAGATTGCCCTCCACCTGTGGATGCTTAAATTGTTTCTTGGAATATTGGAAGGTGGAGGAACAAAGCTTGTGACAATAATTTTTTAAAAATTAGCTTAAGGGTTTTGATGTGCTTTTCCAGGAAACTTGTTCCCAAACCCTGATTTAACCCGGCGAATTCAAATCCTTCTCTCTTCCAATATTTACAATTAATCCCAAAGGACATTTCCAATCAGGGTTGGCTTTTTTTGTTTCCTTGTGTTTAAAATCTGAAATCCTCACCCTACAATCACCCAGCCTGATGGAGCAAGCTCTCAGGCTTTATTTTAACAATCTCATTCTGATTATTGCCAATATATATTTCCCATCCTTCCTGGGCATTTTGGCTCTTTTCCAATATTGGGATTGCCATACCACTCACATGGCAGATTTGGAGGCGAAATTCCCCTCAGCTGAAATAATTCTATCAGGGGACTTCAGTGCAGGAATAGGCCATGAAAACTCAATCTTTTTTAAGGCTGTAGAAATTATTCAGAATGTTACCTTTCCTCCTATTCTTTCTTTCACAAGGTATTCTAAAGATAGTCACACCAATCTGGTAGTTACACTCATTTTGTTAAGTTTTGTTTCCCACTTAATCAGGGCTCTTTTTGTAGCAGGAACTTCTTTGCATGTTAGGCGACACAACCCTAATGTAGCCAATCCTGCAAGAGCTTACAGTAGCCCGTATAGCTTTATAGTTTAGCTAATAAGTCTTGTTCCCCTCTTAGCTTTGAGTTTCCTCTTACTACAGATGCCTTCTTACTTATCCCGTGTGCAAGTTTCCCAAACTCGGAGAGCTTTCTCCCTGGCAAGATTCAATGCTATGCCATCAGCACTCTTATATGGTAGGTTTAAAAAGACTGCATTCTTGGCTAGGAGTTTTCTTTGTAATTCCAACTGTGTTGAATTAATGTCATGCATCCTCCTCCATTGCTGCTTATGTGCAGTCATGCAGGCCCAACATTTAAACCAGCATTTATCTGGAATGTCGGACCTTTCTGATCATATTAAGGTTTATCATTTTCTGAACGATGCTTTACTTGAAGTTACTGAGTAGGTAGCCCTGTTTTTACAGTCCATGATAACAGTCCAATAGAAAACATTACAGTATTAATTTTCTTTGCAATACCACATAAACGTTTATATAGCTGGCTTCGTACCCTCCTCTGTTCAACTGCTGTTTGTAATATCTGTACATGTCAATAAAGGTGAATGACCGGTGGCACATTATTCATCCAAAGCTGGCTACTAAAGAAATCTCCGTCCCCATCCTTTTCCTAATTGTCTTGTGCCAAAGAGGTGTGGGACACCCAGAGATTCAGGGGCCCCGCCCAAAATTTCAGAATGGGACCCCAGAATCACTGCCACCACCACCACCATTCCATGAAGGCCAAGGGAACATAATCCTCACTCCATACAAGTTGATTGAGAGCCAATGGTGCCATCAGACGCCAGCTGCCAGGCCCCCTATGTGGGATAGGCGCAAGTGGTGCCAGAATCCTACCCCTCTTCTTCCCATTCCTTCGGGGAACAAAGTGTGGGTGGTTGCCCCCTAAGCAGGAATCCAGCTGTCCCTGTTGCTCACTGGCTAAGACCAACCTCAGCCCAACATGTATATCACGGAACCACAAGAAAGAAAGCCTTTCTCATGAGGAGAAGCTATGGCTCAATGGAAGAGCCTCTGTTTTGCATGCAGAAGTTCCCAGGTTTGATCCCTAGGAATTCCACTTAAAAGGACCAGGCACTAGATTTTGTGAGAGATTTTTCCTGGAGACCTTGCAGTGGCACTGCCAATTGGAGAAGACAGTACTGACCTTAATGGACCATGGTCTAATTCAGTATAAGGCATTTTCATACGTGTTTGGTCTATTGTTCTTTACATATTGGAAGTGTTTTCATCTTTCACTGCTATCAAAAGATAAAACATAGTTTTTAAGGTATTTCTAATTAATACACACTTGACAACAACACAAGAGGGACACTCCAGCTATTGGGGGTCACACACATGTGGGGTATTTGGGTGACACAGGTTCAATCCTTGCAAATTCCAGTTGAAAAGCGTGGACAATAGGTGATGGGAAAAATCTCCTGCTGAGATACTGACAGTCTGAATAGACAACGTGGACCTTGCTGGCCAGTGGTCTGTGTGCCCTGGGTGTTCATGGTGGTGGCCCATTTAATGCTTTTTCCCAACAGAGCCAGAAGGGTCTTAATCCATTTCAGCAAAACTGAACAGGTGCCACTGGACTTCTGTTTAAATCTTTACAGAGAAGTAGGGGTTTTTTTCAGGCCTAGCCTTGAATGTTTTAGGAATCAAGTTTAAAAAATCCATTTCCATGTAAGCTGGGAGAAGTACTGTTAGGGCTTCATTTCTTCCTGTCATTTTTGCTTTGTTTTTCTTATGCCTCCAGCAGAACGGGAACCATGTGTTATGCTCTTGGAAAGTTTTAACTCCTGAAAAGTTAAATTATAAGTTAAATTATATGTGGACTATTTTCCAGTCTTAGTATGTCCCTCGACACCACCTGCTCAAATGTGGTGATGGCAGAATCCGTAATAGGAGGGATGAAAGTGGATTTGTTGTTAAATCGCTCTGTTCTCCTGTCAGTTCTGGGAGCATCATCTTTAAAAAACCATTTAAGTTCCAATTGTCTAATCAAGGCATATAAATCAATTCATGCTCGAAAATCATTATGTATTGGACTGGGAACAAAGCCAAGATGTTTATTTAACACAGGAATTTCCAGAGGTCTTAAATTGTAAGTAGAAAGATTCACCACTAGACTTGCTTCCTACCTGTCCTGGATCAAAATTCAAAGGGTGTTTCCCGAGTGTACCGTCTGTTGCCTTTGCCTAAAACAGATTTTTTAGTAGTCTCCCTTTCTTTCCCTGAGTGGGAGGCCTCCTCTACCTCTGATTTATCTAGGTCAGAGTGAGAGGAATTAGTACAGTCATCCTTTCCCCAAAAGAACATGTCCCTCCCCATGACTCCCAACTTCCAGCATTAGCCCCAACGACCCCAACCCCAGAACACCATTGCCTCCTAAAGTAGCCCAACAAGTTGTAGCTATGGATTCTGGAGTTCAGCATCCCATCCCTGGAAAATGCCTTCTGCTTGCCATGTCTCTTCCCACGTCATCTCCAGCACTAAGTATTGCCACACCACCCCATCTGGGTCGTGCTTTCCAGTCATGACCATTCCAACCCAGTGCCATGTTTCACTGGCCGAAATCCACCAGCCCCTGCACAGCCTTCTCTGTCTGCCATGCATTGCAAAGTGAGGCACACCCCAGAACCTGAAACACTTCCTCCTTTGGTAATGGACATTTCAGTGATGGCCGTTGCTACCAGTGTTCCCTCTAAGCTGAGTTAGTGTGAACTAGCTCACAGTTTTTTGGCCTCCAGCTCAATAATTTTTGTCTTAGCTCAGGAAGGATGGCTCCAGAGTAATCTAATTTATGCAGTATCCAGATCGCTCGCTAACAAGTTTAATGCCAGTCGCTCTCAAAGTAGAGTTTTTGCTCACAAGACTGCACAGCTTAAAGGGAGCATTGGTTGCAACTTATTGAGATTTATGGGCTGAACTTAATCCTGCCTGCTGTCATGGTGGTAATGGGTCCCATGACAAAAGGAGACATGGGTCAGGAAGGGCAGAGAGACTCCACGCATTACCCTCCATCTGACTGTACACCTGGTGACTGCCGTTTTCCTGTCTAGATCCTTCTTTGTTCCCACACTGCCTGAAACACCCAAATTCAGGGGGGGGGTTGGGAAAAAAAAAGCTGCAGGAGCTCATTAGCATATGGTATGCTAATGAGCTGTTAGGCTATTAGCATATGCCACGCCCCCTGACATCACCGGAAGTGATGTCAGAAGGGGAAGCAAAAGGGGGGGAGGCATCTTCAAAAGCCTCCCCTTCCCTTCCCCAGCTGTTCTGGGTGGGGGAGCTAAGAGAGAAGGAATTTAAAGTTTAAACTACTTCTCATGAGAGTTGGGCCACAGAAGGAGGAAAGAGGGAAGGAAAGAGAGAGAGTAGAGAGAAGGAAAGAAGGAAGGAAAGAGGGAAAGAAAGAGAAGGAAAAGGATGGGAAAGAAAGAGAGGGGAAAAGGAGGGAAACAGGGAAAGGAGGAAAAAAGAGAAGAGAAGAAGGAGGGAAAGAGGCAAAAGAGAGAAGGAAAGGAGGGAATGAAAGAAATTTGGCAGCAATTTGGCCCCATTATATCCTATGGGCCATTGAAGTCAATGGTGAAAACATAGGGTATATTCTGGGGCTGGAGGGGAGGAGGGTTGAGGGAGAGGCTCCAATCTCACAGGACAGCTTATGGAGCCTCTCCCCAAGATACCCACCAAGTTTCAAGAACATTGGACCAGGGGGTCCAATTCTATGAGCCCCCAAACAGGTTGCCCTTATTCCCTCCATTGTTCTCTATAGTGGGAAAAAAGTTAATTTCAACTGACTGTATACAAGTTAATTCCCACTGGCTGTATACAAATACTCCTGTGAGGTCATGCTGAGAGTACTGATTGTGGCAGGACCTCTCTGTCTGGATCCATCCATGTTCTTCCTGCCTGATTGTTGTCCACCTGATTCCTGGGGCTGGGACTCCCTGCCTCACCTGTTCACCTGCATGTCATGCTGGCCCACCTGATAGCAGGATGGTTACTGGTCAGGACTAAATCCTCCCGAGCCAAATCCTCCCATTGCCCTGGTAATGGACTGAGGTGTCCCCTACTTAGAGAGTTGTCCCCAGCAGAGGAGGCTGACTGCAAAAGTGTGAGTGGCTCTCAGGCCTCCGGTGGTAAGTGAGATTATTGCCCACTCATTTATCTTGTTACTAGGAGTAGAGGGAGGGTGAGACCATGGAAAGAGTGCCCTTGTCCCTATGTGGGTATTCCCCAGACCCCAGGCCGTGCAGAGAGGTAAGCCCTGCCCAGTAGTCACTTTGCCTGTATGTGGAGGGATGGAAAAGAGAAAGTGCCACCCACGCTTGTACAAGTTCCCCACAGGCCCCAGGATGGATGGAGTGGATTGGCCCTGATGAGTTATTACTTTGCCTATGGGTGGTGGGTGGAGAAGCACCCTAGGGGGCCTAGGGAGGAAGCACCACCTGCCCCCATGTGTGTGTTCCCCAGGCCCTGGGGACAGCAGGAGCAATGGCCCTGCTCAGCGATCACCTTGCTGGTGAATGAATGTGGGTGTCCCCTGGGCCCTGGGCAGGGAAGGACAGCTGGTCATGCTCAGTACTGACCTTGCCGGTAAGTGGAGGGTGAGCGCAGAGAGAGAGCACAACCTGTATCTAAGCAGGTGTTCCCCGGGCTGGGCAGGAGGTTCTGCCCTGGTCAGTGATCCCATTGCCATTTAAGGGTGGATGAGCTTGGGGAAAATATGCCACCCATCCCTGACACCTGCCTGAGCAGAGTGGGAGGCTTGGCCCCAAGCAGTGCTCATGCCAAAAAGGATGGGTGGTTGGTCTCAGGGAGACAGAGGGACCCACAACTGTGCAGGTTGCCCCTTGGGAGGTCCTGGGGGAGTTGGGGGACTGTAACTTAACCCGTTCTGCTCTGGACTGTCTGAAATAGTCACTGGATAAGTCTTCCCAAAGCAGTTTCTTCGGGGGCACTTCTCTTGGGGGTCTGCTACTCAGACCCCCAGATCCAATGGGCACATGACTTGTGGGATACATGGAGGACAACCCTAGGGAGGGACTGTGCTAGTTGGAGGCCTCTAGCTCACATGGGTCAGTTTTGGTCACTCCTGAACAAACTGGGGGACATCCCTTTCAAAAGCATGGTCTCATTGGAGGTCTGTAGCTTGGCCCCCCGAAGTCCAATCAGGACCAAAATTCTTGGGTGCATTGAGAAGAGTGAGCTGAAATTATGCTAAGAATCTGGACTCCCCTGGTCCCCGCAGAGTGTTTTTTTGTTTCTGAACTGGTTCAAGAACCATTTCATGAACCAGCCACGGGAATGAGGAGTTGGTTTCACCAGAGATTAACTTGGTCAATGCAAGCTGCTCATGGCCATGGCAGCATCAAATATGATCTGTCATTTCTTTTATTCATCTGGGGTTCATTATATCCCATTCACCACCAAACTGTTGAACATCAAGGTGGCCTCACAAAATTTATAAGCGGCTGGTATCGGAAGGACAAAATAGGGGTGTCTATGGATTCAGTTCTTCTCACATTACTCTCCATCTATTTGCGAGGGTGTCAGCCACCCCATTATCTACCCGGGCACATGCATGTCCAAAAACAAAATGTTGAGCTGGAGGCATCGCAGCATGAAAGCCCGAACCAAGGCCATAACCCATGAAGACCTTGAGGTGAGGGAGTTGATGATGTGGTCCATGGATAAATTGTCACATCCAAAGTGGACTCTGTAGTTCACCAATCCCTCACTCCAGAGCCAAACAGCAACAATATGGGAAAGTACTCTAGGAAAGTAAGGTCCCTGGTGATGCCGGCATCCACCCAATCAGAAGGCCAGTCACCCGCACACCAATACCCCCCAAAATGAACTCAAAAAAGACCATGGGCACTGGATGCATGCGAATGAACCTGCAGCTCAACATTGAGCCACAGGTCATTTCTCCAGAATGAGACCCCATTGAATGACCCTAAAAACTCCTTCCAGACCACAAGGTCAGCCCACATGGATACTGTGACCCATGTCCTGTGATGTGGAAGGCTAAGGTCCACCATGGCATCACAAAGCATCCACAAAAATGTCCACCCCGGGGCAACCACCTTGCAGGCCAAGTTAGGATGTCCAACCAACTGCTGGACCTCCAACAGAGTCACCTTACGCCTTCCCAGTAAATCGTACACCCTAGGGAGTAAGTCCTTGGTCTCAGGCAAGTGGGATAGCTGAGCTGTGGTGTCAAGCTCCACACCCAGAAAGGTCAACCTGGATGAAGAGCCCTCTGCTTCTCATGGGCCAGTGGCACTACCAGTTCAGCTGCCAGCCCCCAAAAAGTATTAAGGAGTAGCTCACAACAACCAGAACCAGCTGGACCCACAAAGAGAAAATCATCCAATTAATGAGCTACATTGGGAAACTCAGACTGCTCACAAACTGTCCACTCCAAAAAGGAGCTAAAGCGCTCAAAGGTGGAACAAGGAACAGAGCATCCCATCAGCAAGGCCTCCAACTATCTTCCATCTGTGGAATTCCAAATTGTGTACTGGGGGTAGTCCTTTGAGCTGAATTGGGACAATCATCTCTTGAAGCTTAGACTTGGTTTAAGGTTTCCACCTTAAAGTTAAAGTGATACACTCCAACATCCAAGAAGGCTAACTTGGCTTAGTTAGAGATGACTCTTATGTTTACCACTGGGATAAACTTGTTGAGCAATGACTAAAACTCCTCAAATTTTCTTTGGACTCCTTGTATTCATTTACCAGACAGGAAGCCATAAGAATGATTAAGGAATCTTTATTTAAGTATGATTATAGCAGTACAATCTGTAGAGCACAACATGTTTGTTCTACTCAATTTGCTGGTATTCTTCCACCTGGAGAGCTTCCCAATTACTGCTCATATCTGACTGTTCCTCGCTATAGGCATACCTTTATGTTGGTGTGTCTTAATGCCTTACCATCTAGAGTTTTGCAATGAAGGTATGTAAAAATATCATCCTCTGACTGAGTATGAGACTGTTGTACAGAAAATGTAGACACCCTGTATCATGACGTGATCTTTGAATGTAATTACTTTTCTAAGCCTAGAAATCTTTCAGTTCTACATTGCTCCAAAATATAGACCATATAATCTCTTTTATCTGAAGACCCATTGTGGAAATAAATGCAATGGACTCTAGAAAGAGGCTCTGGTCAGGTGCCACAGCCTTGGGCACTCAGTGTCACTTTGCTGTGATGACCTCAGCAGGGTATAATGACACAGAGTTCACCATTTTCTCCAGGGGAACTGATCTCTGCCACCTGAAGAGCAGTTTGAATTCTGAGTGATCTCCACCCCTCCCCTGGGTGGAGTGCTTTTCTAGTGCTTTTTCTAGTGCTTTTCTTATGGCTACTTTGTCAGGGAATCTCCCAAAGGAAGGGGAAACAATTTACTCCACTACCTGTAGACAGCTGAACTCATTAAAACCAACATCCAAAGTTACCATTGGGCGATTCTGCATCTAGCATTCACTCCACATTTTCTCACCTGGAAGGAAAAAGTGCAGCTGAAAACCACATTTATCTATGCAGCAAAATGGAAACTGGGTGTCTATCCGTGCTTAGAAGAAAGGGCAAACTTAACAAATATGCAGTAATAGTGAAATTAAGAACTTATTTGAGAAGCAAATCAATTATGATATTTGAGGAGAGATGGAGTGTGTACTCTGCAAGCAGGAGACCGATTCACAGGGAGAAGCAATTTAAAATATTGTATACGCAATGTATGGTATTGAAGGAGAAGCAAAATGTGAATCAGTTTTAAATGTAAGATCCTGAATACAAATGTGTGCAAGGAAGTGGATTTTGGAGAGAAACACTTCTTTAATTTTCTTATTAAGAGATATAGAATTTCCTTCTACATATCTGCTATATTACCTACTATTTAAAAGTAATAGTGAGTATGCAGAAGAGGCAACAACATGAAATACCAAGTATGTAGCAGTAACAAAACTGATAATGTAGCTGTAAAACAGACTAGTTATGAAATTTGAAATGTAGACTAGTTATGAAATTTGAAATGTAGAATGATAAATATACATGTACCCCATATTTTATACCTTTCTGATTGTGAACTGATTTCTCTGCTGGCGTTTGGGTTGTTAGGTGGCTATGCAGGAGAAATCGAGCCAGATGACAGCCTTGTGTGACCAGTATATCCAGGGGATCAGCTTTGGCAGTCTCAAGGGAGTTGGCGAGGTAGTCCCTCACCATCATCTCTGCCAAATCCTCCGCTACTGCACACCTGGCATCCTTGCCACTGCTGACTTCCTGGCTCACGACTGACAATGAGTAGTGTGGCTTCTCTCTGGTTGAGCTCTTTGAGGCAGAGGTGCTGGGCTGCGGTTCTTCCTCCCCAGGCTCTTCCACCCACTATTGCCTCTGACTACATTTGTTCACCTGTAGCCTCCACAGTCCCTGCAGAGCTCATGCTTCCATTGCAAGAGGTCTACATTCAGGAGAGCAAGGGGGTATTTTATCTGAAGGTCACAGCCTATGCAGGCCAGCTTGTATTCCCCTTTATAGCAGAGAGGATACAATCTGGTGGTGATGCCCACTTGCAGCCTTTTTGCTAAGGCCCTGACCCCTGGGAGAACAGCCAGATCCAGAATGGATGTGAGTTCCTGGTCCAGGCCTCACATCAAGGGGATGACTTGCCCAGGCCAGCCACATGGGCGCACAGCACATCAGTGGTATCCTGAAAGGGCTTGAGGACATGAACCATTTGGGAGAGGGCCAGCCAGTCATTAGACCTGATGCTGAACTCCTCTTCCTGGTGCAGGATGGTAATGGAGGAGATAAAATCCTGTGTGGTGCTCTTCTGCTCCACGACATGAGCAATCATGGCATAGGTGGAGTTCCTCATCCTCTTTCCCCTGCCTCTTGTGTGGCAGACAAGCAGACTTGATTCTGCACAAGAAGTCTCAAGCAAAGACTGCATCTTGAGGGGGATGGCATCCCATGTGGCCTTGACAATGCTCCCCAGCATGGCCGGATCACCCATTGGGCGAACTAGGCGCTCGCCTAGGGCGTGCCGGCCTCAGGGGCGCCAAATGGTGCCTCGCTCCCCCCCAAAAGCCCCCGCCGCCACCCTAACCGGGCGCCCCGCTGCAAAAAGCGCCCGGCTAGGGCGCAAGTAGCCCTCCCCTCCTCTCTGGGGGGGAGGAGGAGAGTGGCCGGCGGCGGCCAGCAGGATCCCCTGCTGCCGCCGCCTCGGAAAGCGCCCACCGAGGGCGCAAGTCGCCCTCCCCTCCTCCCTGGGGGCATGGTGCACCGGCTGCAGGGGCGCCAAACCACGCCCGGCCCCTCCCAGGAAAAGCCCCCCCCGCTTCCCCGAGCACCCCGCCAGGGCTCAGGAGGCAGCAGGCGGCAGCGGAGGTTGCCCGCCCTCTCCCCAAAGCTGGGGGAGAGGAGGCAGGGGCAGTGGAGCAGCTTCTCTCCCCCCCCAGCCGCGCCGCCACTGGGAGGGAAGGGGCGGGCGTTCCAAGCCCGCCCGTTCCTGGCTCTCCCTGGGCCCCTCGCGGCTGTGAGGGGGCCGGGAGAGCCACGCCGGCCCGTTCCCGGCTGTCCCCAGGCGCCTGGCAGCTGCGAGGAGCCCGGGAGAGCTGCGCCGCCCCGTTCCCGGCTCTCCCCAGGCGCCTCGCAGCTGCGCGTGGCACCCAGGACAAGGCTGGGCCCTCTCCAGGCTCCACCGGGAGGTTGGCATCCCCGGTGGGGTGGGCGCCCCAGGCTGTCCTGCCTAGGGCGCCCAGACACCTGGGGCCGGCCCTGCTCTCCAGCCCCAGAGTATCCTTCACCACCAGCTGAAGGAGAAGATGGCCTTGAGGTGCACACGCAACACCACTGCCACAGATAATGTTTCTGCCGCCCACCCAGTCCCTCCCTTGCAGGATGGTTTTGAGTATAAAATGTAGGAGGAAAGTAAGATGCTGAAGGCTAGATGGCAATCTGACAGCAATGCTGATTCTGTGAACTTTGGCAGATCAGGAGAGGGAGGGCAGGAAGGGCTGCATCAGTGTTTAGTTCTTGTGTGGGAGGTAGTTGTGAATTCCCTGCGTTGTGCAAAGGATTGGACTAGATGACGCTGGAGGACCCTTCCATCTCTATGACTCTATGGTTCTAAGGTTTGAGGGGCAAAAAGCAATGAAGAATTTAAATTTGGAAGGAGGAAGTGGCCTCACAGAAGGGCCAGGAAAGAAAGCATGGATTTCTTAAGCAGAAATAAAATACCAACCTTGATCCAAACATCATTCTTCCTGCTGAAGCTTGCTTGAAGTTGTGTTGATAGAACTGTTCTGTACAGCATCTGGGTTTGTTTTTTATGTTAGAAATTGGACAGGAAGCCCATTTGAAACATACACCACCAACATACACAGGCAGAAATGATGAGAAGCTAATGGGACAGCAAATACTGAACAACTTTTTATTTATTTTGGCAGCTTTGATGTCTGTGACACCATTAAATAGCTATAAAACCTCCATAGAGGGGAGCTAAATCTGAAAGTCCCACTGAGGTCCCTGGCCTCCCCAGGCTTCACTCCCAAGTCTCCATGAATTTCCCAACCTGGAGCTAGCAGCCCCAATTGGGAAGAGATATATGACAGTGTATTTATATTCAAATTTTGAAAGAAAGAAGTGGCTTCAGAGGAAGAGGTGGTTTTGGGGAGTGCCCTGAAAGTGACATCAAAGGAAGGGGTGGGGTTTGTGGTGCAGTGTGTTAGAAGTGACATCATCGGAAGGGGTGAAGCTTGGAAAGTGACATCACCTGACATTTGACATGGAAGTGACATCACAAGATGTGCCATCACAAAAGTGATGTCACATCCTTGCTCCTGACTCCACCCCCAAAGTCACCATCCCAAGTCGAACCTGACACCCCTAGGTGTACTTGTTCCTTACAATATTTATCTCCTGTTTCCTGCACCAGTGCATAAATCTCTTAATGCAATTAAAATGAAATATCGAAACAGAATCTTGACAACATGTTGTGAAACTACAAACTAATTCACAATTAGTAGCAGATTGGCTCAGGATTTATTTTCTTTTTACAGTTTAAAGAACTTTTTCCTGCTTTTCAGTAACAAGGACTCTCTGAGTACAATCTTAAGCAAAGCTATGCCTTAGCCCAAGGAAGGCATCATGTCCATTATAGTATCAGAAGTAGATAAAAGCATGATAATAAATCTCTCCTACTGTCACTCCAAACCACACTAAGCTCAGTAGAATGGATGACCCAGTAGTTTAAACTGCCTAGGTCAGCTACCAAAACCCTAGGAAAAGTAATGGGCTGTGCCCTTTTCCCAAAAGCCTGGCCAAGTATGACTGCACCTTCACTGCAAGGCCAATCTTGTGATCTCTAACATCTGACTTTCAGTTTAAGGGGCCCTTTGAATCAGAAGTGTTGGGACACCACTATGGAGGGAGGGAGGCAAAGGATCATTGGAACAGCTCTCCAGTTTCTATTGTAAACTCTTTCCAGGTGTAAGGGGAGAAATTGATAGGGAACTTTTAGAGACCCATCATCAATATTTTGTAACAAAATTATTAGGGCTTGCTTTTAGGAGATGACGCACACAAAAGGGTGAACTCTGCTATTAAAAAAAAAAGCTCATTCACAGGCTAAAAGCAGAAAGCAGGATGGTATAGATCTGGAGATAGATATCTGCAAGACCAGAGTTTGATAAAAGCGGAATCCAGGATGCTATAAATTACAAAATAACATTTGCTATGTTACAAGAAGAAGAGAGAAGGAGATAACATCTCAGTCACGCTTGGCAATGGAAAGCATCTGGCTTCTACTGAAACATCTTTCCTTACAAATAAAAGCATTTTCATCTGGCAAGATTCTATGCCCGCCAAAATCAGTTGGCTCCATGATGTGTCAATCACAAGGTGTCTCTATCCACTGGCCGTGTTGCCTGAATTCTCTCCCACACACTGCAGCCTAGTCCACTTTTCTCTGATTGGGCCAGCATTTCAAGGTCATTTGCACAGGGAAGCTAATTCACTCCATTCTGCACCTCAAACTCCCTCCCCCTGCAAGACAGTTGGAACTGTCGGTTGCATATGCGACCTGGTGTATTCTGAGGTAAAATATATCCTCACTCACAACACATCACTTCCCCTTGAAAAGAAACAAATCCAGTAACACAACCATGCCACATCACAAAAAAGACAGATCACACCACAAGCAGAATACCACAAGGCAAAAAATGATGGGAAAAGGTGCCAGCACTCACCCCATTACTGCCACAAATATGTACCTGAGAGCACTTCAGAGGATGGTGTGCAGGTCCATGTTATAACAGCTGATTGGGGGATTATGGACCATTCACAGACTTTCTACCTTAACATACCCTACAGGGTTGTTGTGCATATCATACGGGGGAGAGGAGGATGATGGAAGGAGGGTCATATTACTGAGGGTGAGTACAAGAAGCAGGCTCGAATTTGTAGGGGTGGTGTCAGAAAGGCTAAAGCACAGATGGAGCTGAGGCTTGCAAAGGATGCTAAAAATAACAAGAAAAAATTCTATGCCTATGTTCAGAGCAAAAAGAAGAACAGGGATGGGGTAAGCTCATTGCTAGGGGAAGACGATCAAGCCTTAAGAAGGGATGAAGACAAAGCAGAATTATGGTCTTTAACTGTAAGGTGAGCTGTATACGAACTGAAGAATGCAGGGCATATGAAGGAAGGGGGAACTGCCAGTCCAGAGTAAGCAAGGAAATACTTTCAAATCTCCAGGGCCAGATGGCTTGCATCCCAAGGTGTTAAAAGAAATTACAGATGTTATTTCAGAGCCTCTGCCTCTAATCTTTGAGATGTCCTGGAGTACTGGTGTTGTGCCAGAAAACTGGAGAAGAGCGAATGTTGTCCCAATCTTCAAGAAAGGAAAAAAGACGGACCCGGGAAATTACAGGCCTGTCAGTTTGACATCAATACCTTGGAAAATTCTTGAGCAGATTATTAAACGCTCTATCTGTGAGCACCTTGAACGGAATGAGTTAATTGGTAGTAGCCAGCATGAGTTTATCAAGAATAAGTCATGCCAGACCAACCTTATCTCCTTTTTTGACAGAGTTACTAAAATGGTTGACTCTGGCAATGCTGTGGATATAGTGTATCTAGATTTCAGTAAGGCATTTGACAAAGTTTCTCATGATATCCTTGAGGATAAGCTGGTTAAGTGTGGGCTGGATAGAGCAACCGTTGGATGGATTCATGGTTGGTTGAAAAATCGTACCCAACGAGTGTTTGTAAATGGCTCTGCATCTACGTGGAGGGAAGTCTCGAGTGGAGTGCCGCAGGGCTCGATCCTGGGCCCGGTGTTGTTTAATGTTTTTATAAATGACCTGGAGGAAGACATAGAGGGGATGCTTATCAAATTTGCAGATGACACAAAGCTGGGTGGGATTGCTGCTTCTGAAGAAGACAGAGTCAGGATTCAAAATTATCTAGAAAGGCTGGAACAGTGGGCTGAGGCAAATAAAATGAATTTCAATAGAGATAAGTGCCAAGTCCTACACTTAGGTACAAAAAATCAAAGGCACAGATATAGAATGGGAGGGACTTGGCTTGACAGCAGCACATGTGAAAGGAATCTAGGTATTATGGTTGATCACAAGCTAAACATGAGCCTGCAGTGTGATGTGGCTGTGAAGAAAGCTCATGCAATCTTAAGATGCATTAACAGAAGCATTGTGTACAGATCATGGGAGGTGGTAGTTCTTCTTTATTCTGCTATGGTCAGGCCTCACCTGGAGTACTGTGTCCAGTTTTGGGCACCACATTTTAGGAAGGATGTTGACAAGCTCGAGCGTGTCCAGAAGAGGGTGACCAGGATGGTGAGTGGGTTGGAATCCAAGTCTTATGAGGAAAGACTGAAAGAGTTGGGTATGTTTAGCCTGGGAAAGAGAAGGCTTAGAGGGGACATGATTGCAGTCTTCAAGTATTTGAAGGGCTGTCATGTAAAAGATGGAGCAGATCTATTATCTCTTGCTGCGGACTGCAAGACTAGATCTAATGGGTGGAAATTACAAGGGAGTTGTTACCGGCTAAATATCAGGAAAAACTTCCTAACTGTAAGAGTGGCTGAACAGTGGAACAGCCTGGCTTGGGAGGTGGTGGATACTCCTTTGCTGGATGTTTTCAAGTGGAGACTGGACAACCATCTTTCGGGTATGTTGTATGTATGTAGGTATGTAGAGCCATCTTTCAGCTATGCTCCTGCAGAACGCAGGGGGTTGGACTAGATGACCTGCAAGGTCCCTTCCAACTCTAATATTCTATGATTCTTTGTCAGCTGCTTTGGTTCCCACTGCAGGGAAAGACTACCATTTCCCTAGGCAGAGGCTGCGGGGGGGGGGGATGTAAACCTGAAGACAGACAGGAAGATAAAGGTAGGCTGATGGTTGCCTGGAAAGGACATAGGGTTGCCAAGTCCAGGTTGGAAGCTTCCAGGATATTCTAGGGATGAAGCCTGCTGAGGGTGGGGTCTGAGGAGGAGGAAGATGGGGACCTCAGACAGTTACAATGCCATAGACTCCACCCTCCAAACAAGCTGTTGCCAATCTCCAGGTGACAGCTGGAGAGCTCTTAAAGCTCTGGTGCTAATTCAAAGGGCTAGGCGTGTGTTGCATTCTGACAGGGGATGCTGTGAGTGTACAAAATGAATTATCGACAGAGTAGTGTTTTGGAAAATCTTTAGGAACTGTTTGGCCCATTTAACATGGCGTACCCATACAGAGCCTCTGGCATTTTTTCACTCTGCTGGCATCAAAACCAGTTTAAGGCAAAATAGAGATACAGAGACGTTTCCATCCTCCTTTGCATCAGTCTGTCTTTGTTGGCAACCCTAGGCCTGCCAGCACTCTCAGGGTGACTTCATGCCTTCTAACTGGCATTACTTCACTAGCCCTGGCTGTTTGCTCCTGTTCAGTAGGAACCTCCCTCTGGAAGCTGCCTGGGTGATTTTGGACCAGCCCCAGACTTTCTGCCTAACCTACCTTGCAGGGTTGCTGTACAGATCACAAAGCAGAAGAGGAGAATGAAGTAAGCTGCTTTGCTCCCCCCTTATGAGAAAGACAGAACTTTGCCTAGGAAGAGGCTTCTGAGAGGGAAGGAGATAAAGTTGCCAACATTAGGTATGGAAATTCCTGGAGATTTGAGGAGTGGAGCCTGGAGAGGGTGGGTTTTGAGAAGGAGGTGGGACCTCAGACCGGTACAGTGCCATAGACTCCACCCTCCAAACCAGCGATTTCCTCCTGGGGAACCATTGTTGCCAATCTGCAGGGGAGGGCTGGAGATCACTCAGTATTACAACTGCTCTCCAGGAGGGAGGGGGGAGAAGATGGAAAGCTGAAGTCAGAGAGGTACATAAAGGTAGGTTGATGGTTGGCTGGGAAGGTGATAGGTTTGCCAACTCCAGCCTGGGAAATTCCTGGAGATTTGAGGGGTGGAGCCTGGAGAGGGTGGGGTTTGAGGAGGGGTGAGACCTCAGACAGGTATAATGCCATAGACTCCACCCTTCCAAACCAGCCATTTCCTCCTGGGGATCCATTTTTGCTAATCTCCAGGGGAGGGCTGGAGATCACTCAGAATTACAACTACTCTTCAGATGGTAGAGATCAGTTCCCCTGGAGAAAACAGTTAGCTCTGTATCATTATACCTTGCTGAGGTCACCATAGCACATTGACAATGAGTGCCCAATGCCAGGGCACCTGCCCAGAGCCTCTTTCTAGAGCTCGTTGTATTTATTTCGACAATGGGCCTTATTCCTAGTATAATCATATTTGGTAAAGAGCATATGTACATAGCTGGAATTAACACAACAGGAAAGGGGAGGAAGAGGTGTGTGATTTATTTATTTATTATTAGATTTTTGTCCCACCCTCCCAGCCAAGGGTGGCTCAGGGTGGCTTACGAACAATAAAATTTGCATAGAACAATCATAATAAAATCACATACATTAATAAATACAATGTTAAAATTCATACAGGATAAAGTACTAGCAACAATCTTCATTATCTCAATTGATTCTTTGGCCTTCTGTGGCTGTCTCCGGTAGTTGGTACGGGCTGTGTTTAAGGGACCTCTGGGCCAGGGCTCCACCAGGGTAGATATTAATTGTTGGCGGTGGAAGTGTTAGTGGTGGCGGCTCCAAAAGCCTGGTGGAAGAGCTCTGTTTTACAGGCCCTGCAGAACTGTGAAAGGTCCTGCAGGGCTCTAGTGTCTTCCAGGAGCTCATTCCACCAGAGTGGAGCCACCACCGAAAAAGCCCTGGCTCTAGTTGCCACCAGTCTGGCCTCCTTGAAGCTTGGGGGGGGGGCACGCAGTTCTGGGTCTCCAATCACAGTGTCCTTTGGGGAACATATGGGAAAAGGTGGTCCTTTAGGTAAGAAGGGCCCTGGCCATAAAGGTCTTTAAAGGTCAAAACCAGCACCTTGAAGCAGACCCGGTACACTATAGGCAGCCAGTGCAATGTCTTAAGCACAGGTTGGATGTGGTCCCAAATCGGGAGTCCCATCAGCAACCTGGCCATGGCATTTTGCACCAGCTGCAGCTTCTGGATTTGCAACAAGGGCAGCCCCATTATAGACGGCATTACAGTAATCCAATCTTGAGGTGACCATTGCATGAATCACTGTTGCCAGGTCATTGCGTTCAAGGAAGGGAACCAGCTGCCTAATCAGCCAGAGGTGGTAGAAGGCCGACTTGGCAGTAGCTGCTACCTGGACCTCCATTGTTAAGGAGGCATCCAGGTGCACTCCCAGACTCCTAACCGCCAGCTCTGACATGAGTGGTGCCCCGTCAAAGTTAAGGAGCAGGATCCCTACCCTTGGACCACTCTGACCCAGGCACAGGACCTCCATCTTCATCGGATTCAATTTCATCCGGCTCAGTCTACGCCAACCAGCCACAGCTTGTAGCACCAGACCTAGATCTTCCAGTTTGGACTCAGACCAGCCATCCAACAACAGATAGAGCTGGGTGTCATCCACATATTGGTGACAACCCAGCCCATGCCTCCAGGCAATCTGGGCAAGAAGGTGCTTATAGACGTTAAAAAGCATTGGGGACAGGACTGCCTCTTGAGGCACTCCACATTCCAGTGGGTGCCTTCAGGATAGCTGATCCTGCAGTGCCACTCTCTGTTCCTGATCTTGGAGAAAGGAAACAAGCCACTGCAAGGCTAGTCCCTGGACTTCAATGTCAGTGAGGCGGTGGGTCAGTAGCTGTTGGTCGACCGTATCGAATGTGGTCTATATTATAGTCTAGTTAGTAGCGTGTTTGATACATTGATCTGAGGTGTTGATATTCAGTATCTTGGTATTTTTAATCTGTATGCATTTGTATTCTTTGTATTATAATTGTATTTGTTAAAGATTATGTGTGGTTTGACAAGTAATGTGTTGTATAACATGGGAGCATGTAAATTCTGTTAAGGTTCCTTTAAATATTGTTGTAAGTATGTGACAGGATCAAACCCATGAAAACATTGTGTTGTGTCTTGGAGTATAATAATGGGCATACTGGAATGGTTAGGCAAGGCACTTTGCATCATGAACTAAGTCACGCCTGGTGAAAAGTTGTTCTAAGAATGTGTGAGTATGGTAATATAAAATAGGTTTTTACTCAGGACAACTTGATTATGGAGCATTTGAATTTGATAATGTTTGTATATTTCCTCAGATTTGTGGTAGAAAAACCAGGAGAAGATCTGTATATGGGGAACATATGGGGAAAGACGGTCCCTCAGGTAGACCGGACCTTGGCCATATAGGGCTTTTTAAGGTAAGTACCAGCACTTTGAAGCAGATCCGGTATGCTATTGGCAGCCAGTGCAGTGCCTTCAGTGCTGACTGGATGTGGTCCCGTCTAGTGAGACCCATCGATAGCCTGGCCGCTGTGTTCTGCACCAGTTGCAGCCTCCAGATCTGCAACAAAGGCAGCCCCATGTAGAAAGCTTTGCAGTAGTCTAACCTTGAGGTGACCATCACATGGATCACTGTGGCCAGGTCGTCACGATCAAGGTAGGGAACCAACTGCCGTGCCAGCCAAAGATGGTAAGATGCTGACTTGACAGTGGCTGTCATCTGGGCCTCCATTGTTAAGGAGGCATCCAGGAGCACCCCCAAATTCCTAATCCCCGGCGATGGCACCAGCAGTGCCTCTTCGAAGGTCAGGAGTGGGAGCCCCAACCCCAGACCTGTCCGGCTCAGGCCCAGGACCTCTGTCTTTGCCGGATTTAGCTACAGCCAGCTAAGCCCGAGCCAACCAGCTACGGCCTGCAACGCCCTATGAAGGTCATCGGGACTGGAGTCTGACTGGCTGCCCAGCATCAGATACAGCTGGGTGTCATCTGCATATTGCTGTATATACCTTTGTCCCTGCCTCGGTTTCTATGCACTGTGTGAAGAGCCAAGAATCTTGTATTATTTGGGCTGAACTAGGAAAATATAATTGCTTCATGACATGTTATATTGTCACTTATGTTAGAAATGATCACGTTTGTACTGTATGGTATCCTAGTGATTTGGCTTATCAAATATACATCAACCTGACCCATGACAGAAACATTAACTAAAAGCAAATCCATTTTGCATCCCTGAGATCCATCCTTCCTTCCTTCCTTCCTTCCTTCCTTCCTTCCTTCCTTCCTTCCTTCCTTCCTTCCTTCCTTCCTTCCTTCCTTCCTTCCTTCCTTCCTTCCTTCCTTCCTTCCTATTTTGATTTATATCCTTCCCTTCACACAAGCTGTGAGTCAGTTGCAACAATAGATTACAATACAATCTTTAAAACGATTCAGTTAATAAATATCAAACATTAAATTAATACAATAAAACCAGTTCAAAACAGTTAAAGGGGGCACTGCAGCAAATTTCAATTTTCAGTTCCTACAGCCGGGAAGGAATGGACCGAAGCCGAGCCTTAAAGGTCTCGTTAATAGCAGCATACTGCAACAGCAACAGGGAGGCAAGCTGGGAGGCCCAGAAGAACAGCTCCATTTTGCAGGCCCTGTGAAACTGTAACAGATCCTGCAGGGCTCTGGTCTCAGTCAGGAGCATGTTCCACCAGGCCAGTGCCAGGGCCGAGTAATCCCTGCCCCTGGTTAATGCTAGGCGAACATCTTTTCTGCTGAGAACAACCAGCAGCACAAGGCTCTCTGGGGCATGTAGGGGAAGAGGTGGTCCCTTAGATATATCAGTCCCAGGCCATATAAGGCTTTTAAGGTTAGCACCAGCACCTTGAATCAGATCCAGTACTCAATTGGTAGCCAGTGCAATGGGCAGAACACTGATTGGATGTGCACCTGTACAGACGTCACAGTCAGCAGGCACACCACTACATTTTGCACCAACTGGAGTTTTCAAATCAGCCTCAAGGGTAAGGCTACATAGAGTGAGTTACAGTAATCCAGCCTGGAATTGACCATTGCATAGGTCACTGTAACCAGAACCCGGGGGCAGAGGCTAATTTAAAATCTTTGTATGACCTAAATTCCTGAACTCTGCCTGACTTCTGCTAATGTCATAAATGCTACTAGCATCATAAGGAGATGTTACATTAAGAACGTATCTGCCTGCTTCTAGTAGATCTCTTGCTATACTCAGTAAGATAACTGTGTGGTGATGTCTGTTCTGAGCATAGCCTCAGAGATAAGATAAGAGGTTACAACATGAAGATATAAATCACGAACAGTTGCCTACCATTGAGTAAATGCCTGCTATCTTTAGAGTTAAGAGTGCCTTTGAAACCAACACCTGAAAGGCATGTTAAGAAAATCTAATTGGTAAATGTAGTAAATGATAATGAAAACATAGTGAATCTGTAGTGAATAGGCCATAGGGTAACTGGAGATGAGAGATGATACTTTAGAATGCATGGTGTGTCTGTTAGAACTTTGGAGAACTGATTTTCAGAGTCTGTCATCCAAACTACTTCATAAATTCTTTTCTGCTTTAGTCTACTATCTCTAGTTGAACTCCTGGTTGGGACTAGGGATGTGCAAAACAACAAAAACCAAAAACGGTATTTTTCGGGGTCAGGAATACCAAACCTAAAGAAAATAGGTATATACCAATATTCCCAAATCCCAACACTGGCACTGTATTGTGATTCCGGAAGACATTGGTATTTCCAAAAAAAGTTTCCATGCCTCCCTGTCTCTTTCCCTGCCAGTCTGCCAAGGTATTTAAAGTTTTAATACTTTCTCTTCAACGGGGAGTTGTACGGCAGGGGCCTCAGGACTCCACCAGTAGCCAAGCCCAAATAAAAGCCAAACAATATCAGCTTTTATTCAAAGTCACCTACTTCAGTAGCCGAATACAGATCTATAATCTGTATTTGGCTGAATAAATACCCCCCAAATACCAATAAGGTGTTTTTCGGGTATTTGTTCAGCTTGGTATATACCAAGCACGCACTCCCAGTTGGGACCCTCAAGAATTTCCACATCATCCACAAGTCAATATTCCCTCTCTTTTGCTCATTAGTGCTTCATGAAAGAGAAGAGTCTAGAAGGTGAACTATTTTCTGCTGCTGACTGCACAGTTCCACACTAGAATGTAGGAGAATTGTACCAATTTAGAAATTAAATCAAAAAGTAGTTGGGCAATAGAAATCATAGCACTTCTCATGCGGACTTTTAATATTGATTCCCCAAAGTGAAGAGCAAAGCATCTTCTTATAAACAGCTGAACTCATTAAAGCCAATGTCCAAATTTCCTATAACTTCAACAGAGACCTAAAATTTGTGTTTTGTATTTTGTATGCCTTTACTGGGGATGCTTTGAAACACCATGAGACAAAATGTGCCAAGGAAAGGCTGAGCTCCAATGAAAACAACTGATCATTTACACTGTGCACAGAGGATTTGTAAGACTCACCAGCACATCTTCAACAATATCTTATATTAACACAAAAAACAAGTAGTTGGCAGATATCCTGAACATCTTGCTGTCTAATAGTACACTCATACAAACAAGGACTTTTTTTTTTGCAGACAATGGCTTTTATTAAGTGGAAATGGGAAAGGAGGGCACCACAGATCTCTGCAGGAGATTAATGGTAGAAGAGAGCTAGGGCACTGGCCACAAAGTGGACCATCTTGAGGAAGGCATCGTGGGTGGCAGGAGTTTAGTCGTTGCCAAAATCAGAGACCAGGACGATGATAAGGACATCACTCAGAAGCTTGAAGATGTCAGGGTCACGACTGGGAAACTGCAAACCTCTGTGTCCAGGGGTTCACCACCAACAAGCGAGAAAGGGCTTCAGCACCAATTACCTCCACGTCTCTTTTGAGCTGGCTGTTGATGGTGATCTGCTTCTCTTCTCCAGTCTGCTGGTCATCAGGAGCTCTTCTGCTCTGTTTTGGGAAAGTATGGAACTCTCAAACAGGATAGCCTGACGCCATAATGCACAAGCACACCACCACTGTTTCACTCATAGAGAAGTCCACCATTCATCAAGAAATCTATTTGGCAGCCTCTATACCATGTTTGACACTTGCAATCAAACTGTGATCAAAACCTGAAGATGTTCTACTTTCACCAAAAAACTCAAGCACTTGGCAAACAGGTTGACAAAGACTGCTCTGTTGTTCAAAATACAACTATCAGTGGAACAGCAACATCAGTTGGGAGTCTGCTTCAGGTGTGAAATTGACCAATAGTGTCGGGGCAAACAGCGGCGCAACACCGAGGTAGCTGTAGTGGGAAATCAGCCCAGGTCTTGGGAGGAGAGGCTAATTTAAAATCTTGGTATGACCTAAATTCCTGAACTCTGCCTGACTTCTGCTAATGTCATAAACGCTACTAGTATCATAAGGAGATGTTACGTTAAGAATGTATCTGCCTGCTTCAAGTAGATCTCTTGCTTTACTCAGTAAGATAACTGTGGTGATGTCTGTTCTGAGTGTAGCCTCAGAGATAAGATAGGATGTTACAACATGAAGACATAAATCACAAACAGTTGCCTACCATTGAGTAAATGTCTGCTATCTTTAGAGTTTAGAGTGCCTTTGAAACCAACAGCTGAAAGGCATGTTAAGAAAGTCTAATTAGTAAATGTAGTAAATGATAACGAAAACGTAGTGATTATGTAGTGAATAGGATATAGGATAACTGGAGATGAGAGATGATACTTTAGAATGCATGGTTTGTCTGTTAGAACTTGGAGAACTCATTTTCATGAAAGTCAATGTCCAAATTTCCTTTAACTTCAACAGAGAACTAAAATTTGTGCTCTGTATGCCTTTACTGGGGGATGCTTTGAAACATCAAGAGACAACATGTGCCAAGGAAAGGCTGAGCTCCAATGAAAAAGACACAACTGATCATTTACACTGTGCAGAGAGGATTTGTAAGACTCACCAGCACATTTTCAGCATTATCTTATATTAACAGCAAAAAACAAGTAGTTGGCAGATATCCTGAACATCTTGTAGTCTAATGGTAAACTGATACAAACAAGGAATCTTTTTTTTTTTTTTTTTTTGCAGGCAATGACTTTTATTAGGTAGAAATGGGAAATGTCCCTGCAGGAGATTAATGGTAGCAGAGAGCTAGGGCATGGGCCATTATGTGGACCAACTTGAGGAAGGCATCATGGGTTGCAGGAGGAGGCCTGGATGATGACAAGGATTTCACCCAGAAGCCTGAAGTTTTCAGGTTCCACTTGCAGCTGGCCACGTGCAGCTCTCACAGTCCAGGGGGACACTTCCAACAAGCGAGCAAGGGCTTCACTACTAATTGCCTCGACGTTGCTTTTGAGCCGGCTATTGATGGTGATCCGCTTCTCTTCTTCAGTCTGCTGGTCATCAGGAGCTGTGCTGCTCTGTTTTGGGAAAGTATGGAGCTCTCAAACAGGATAGCGTGATGCCATAATACACAAGCACACCACCACTGTTTCACTCACACAGAAGTCCACCATTCATCAAGAAATCTATTTGGCAGCCGCTATACCATGTTTGACACTTGCAATCAAACTATGCTCAAAACCTGAAGATGTTCTACTTTCACCAAAAAACTCAAGCACTTGGCAAACAGGTTGACAAAGACTTCTCTGTTGTTCAAAATACAACTATCAGTGGAACAGCAACATCAGCTGGGAGTCTGCTTCTGATCTCCTGCCCTGCTGGGACACAGCCATTGTTTTGTCTGGGGGGAATCAGAAGCTGATTCCAGCTGATCTCTAAAAAAGTCTACTGTCTTCCATCCTTGGTAGAATGCAGAAAACTTCCCAGTTTCCCAGGGGGCAAATAAAAGTGCACATCCACTGATCCCCGGTCAGCTGGGAATCAGCTTCTCTTTTCACCCCCTCCAGAATATACTGAAACATTCCAGGAAGGTTGGGGTACAGTGAAGTTGTAAATCTGAAGTCCTTGGCTACGAATTGCTATCTTTGATGTGTGCATGCCTTTCTCGGTCAGTTGGATACTGGAGAGGATCAAAGAGGGGATCACAAGCTCAGTCCCTGCTGGAGCAGTTGGGAGTGGGCTTCTGATCCATACAGGGATATTCTTAGCTAGTGGGCAACAGGGCAGCTGCCCTGGACTCCATGCTGATGGGGCAAATGCCCATGGTCCTGCTCCCTGATGGAGAGGGGTAAAAAAAATGCCAGGCTCCCACCACTGCTCTTTGTACCCATTCCATCTGGGGCTCAAACAACCAGCTTTTGCAGATGGCTCCCACCCATCTCATGTGCGGGTGAGTCACTTCTTCTATGGCCCTAACAGGCATGTCATTGGGAGGCTGGTTGTTGTGATGGTGATTCTGTGTCCCCACACTAGACTTTTATCCATGATCAGTTGCATGTCAAAATCTGAATCCTCCCTCCACCCCCAAAGCATTGCTGCATCCCAGCAACACAGGGACAGAGAGATATAAGGGAGGGGGAGCTGGGAGTCAAAATGCCCTCCCATTTCCCCAGCATGTTTCTTGTATTACCCAGCTGAGAAGCAGTGAACAGAGCCAGTATTGGCTGGGAAGTGCACAACTCAGGCAGGAGACTTGGCTTCCCTTTGCCCCTCCAAAGTCATGAATTTTAATTTGCAGTCTTCCCTGGAAATTTCGGGGATGGGTCCTGCCCCCAAGCCCCTCTGTAGTTGATGCCTATGAGTAGCTGGCAGAGACTGTTCTGCTTCCAGATTTCCCAGAATGCAGCCTATGACTGCAGGTGGAATGCTGGTGTAAGAGTGACAGAGGACAGTGAGGAGAGTTAGAGCCCAAAGAGCTGTGTGAGAGGGATATGAGTTCGAATCCATTAGTGAAAGAGCAGGAGTCAGAAACAGGCTGTAAGGAAGACAATATATTATCATGGATGATGACAGAATGGAAGAATGAAGAGAATTAAGGACTGAAAGTTCTTGCATTGTATTTATGTTCCTAGAGCAATCATCATCCCTTCTAACAGTGGCTGAATATTGTCAGGGGATGAGACTAAAAACACAAACCAGCTAGCCTTTGGCCTATCTATTAATAAATAGTGAGTGGGAAGCAGAAGTAGTATTTAGTTTCCTAAACCAATTGCTCAGGAAACTAGCATTGTGAGGGTCCACTTAAAAGCAAACTGGGCTGCCCTATCCGGTGTTGTCCTTGAGAAAGAGAGTGGAGAAGTGGTTTAGAAAAGGATTGAGTCCATTGCAAAAATAAATAGGGATAAAATGGGTGGCGTACTTGGTACTCCCTCACATACCTGCCCCTCTCTGTTCAGAAGTGGTTGGCTGTGAAGGTAGGAGTTCCGGGGAGCTCTCAGAGTTTTACATTAAACCGGGGACCTTTAAAACACTACAGTTACCAGTGGTGGAATATGAGACATCCATCAGAAAAAGCCAGGGCTCTAAAAGCATGCTGCGGCCCAACTGATTTTTTTTCTCTCAACCAAAAGTTGAGAGGCTCAGTGTCTGATCCACTCTAAAAGATGGCCTGGCCAGAAACGTCGTCACGAGACTGGGCCACTAACTTGCTGACTCGGAAGGCCCCAAAGAAGGCAACCAAAGCTGTTGCATGGAGTAAGCTGGCTTCAAATCCAGACACGCACACCTCACTCCAAGCCCCTCTCGGTCCCTTCAGGACTGAAGGTGATAGGGGCTGCCTGGCATTCCCAGGCTGGCTGGCTCCCCTAGTCCAATCCTCAAGCATCTTCCCAAAATCCAAATACCTTTCTGGCAAAAGCCAGAACTCACAGGTGTCCCTTAATAAAGTGAACCGCAAACCCCTTACCTTTAAGGTCCACACAATAGCGGAGCAGTTGCTCCACCGGTAAGGGCCAGGTTACCTGATACCCCACCTCAGACCTAAATTCCTCGAACTGGCGTACCACTCTCTCATAAGACTTCCTCGTGCTGGGGGCTATGGTAAGGCCTATTGCTCTGCAGGCCTCAGCCCACAAGTAACCATAGCTCCGGCAGGATGCTTGCCAGTTGAAGATCGGCTTTGGGGGCCAACTGACAAAACCTCTCCATCTATTTGTGAGGGTGTCAGCCACCCCATTATCTACCCGGGCACATGCATGTCCAAAAACAAAATGTTGAGCTGGAGGCATCGCAGCATGAAAGCCCGAACCAAGGCCATAACCCATGAAGACCTTGAGGTGAGGGAGTTGATGATGTGGACCATGGATAAATTGTCACATCCAAAGTGGACTCTGTGGTTAGCCAATCCCTCACTCCAGAGCCAAACAGCAACAATATGGGAAAGTGCTCTAGAAAAGTAAGGTCCCTGGTGATGCCGGCATCCACCCAATCAGAGGGCCAGTCACCCGCCCTTCAATACCCCCCAAAATAAACTCAAAAAAGACCCATGGGCACTGGATGCATGAGAATGAACCTGCAGCTCAACATTGAGCCACAGATCATCCCTCCAGAATGAGACCCCATTGAATGACCCTAAAAACTCCTTGCAGACCAGAAGGTCAGCCCACATGGATACTGTGACCCATGTCCTGTGATGTGGAAGGCTAAGGCCCACCATGGCATCACAAAGCATCCTCAAAAATGCCCACCCTGGGGCAACCACCTTGCAGGCCAAGTTAGGATGTCCAACCAACTGCTGGACCTCCAACAGAGTCACCTTACGCCTTCCCAGTAAATTGTACACCCTAGGGAGTATGTCCTTGGTCTCAGACAAGTGGGATAGCTGAGCCGTGGTGTCAAGCTCCACACCCAGAAAGGTCAACCTGGATGAGGGGCCCTCCATCTTCTCATGGGCCACTGGCACTCCCAGTTCAGCTGCCAGCCCCCCAAAAGTATTAAGAAACAGCCCACAACAACCAGAACCAGCTGGACCCACAAAGAGAAAATCATCCAATTAATGAGCTAGGTTGGGAAACTCAGACTGCTCACAAACTGTCCACTCCAAAAAGGAGCTAAAGTGCTCAAAGGTGGCACAAGAAACAGAGCATCCCATCAGCAAGGCCCTTTCCATGTAAAAAAGGCCATCAAGATGAAACCTCAGCAACTCAAAATTGTCTGGATGTACTTGCAGACTTAATGTCACATTTATCCAGTTCAGCACCAGGGCAACAACACCATACAATCCATGCTGCCTGGTCAAAGGTCGTATAACAGACAGAGCACAGCTCATCCAGAATCCCATAATTAACAGATCCCCCTCTGGGGAAGGAGAGATGGTGAATTAATCAAAACTCACCAGGTGTCTTTTTAGGCACCACCCCCAGAGGTAAGACACACAAGTTGGGAACCGGATGAGAAGGGAATGAACCCGGAGCCCTACCTTTGGCCCTTTCTTTATTGATTTTGTCCCTAACTACCAGTGTTCCCTCTAAGCTGTGGAGTCTTGTGAGCAAAAATTCTACTTTGTGAGCTACTAGCACTAATGTTGTGAGCTAGCGGTTGGGCTACTGCATAAATTAGCTTGCTCTGCAGTCATCCTTCCTGAGCAAAGACAGAAATGTGTGAGCCAGAGACTAAAAAACTGTGAGCTAGCTCACACTAACTCAGCTTAGAGCCAGTTTGGTGTAGTGGTTAAGTGCACGGACTCTTATCTGGGAGAACCGGGTTTGATTCCCCACTCCTCCACTTGCACCTGTTGATGTGACCTTGGGTCAGTCACAAGCTCTGGCACAGCTGTTCTCTCAAGGACAGTTTCTGTCAGAAGTTCTCTCAGCCCCACCTACCTCACAGGGTGTCTGTTGTGGGGAGGGGAAGGGAAAGGAGTTTGTAAGCCGCTCTGAGACGCCTTTGGGCAGTGAAGGGTGGGGTATAAATCCAAACTCTTCTTCTTCTTCTTTGAGGGAAGACTGCTAACTATCCCCTCCATTTCTTGAACTGAACGGAGGTTGGTGGCCATAAAAAAATGTCTATCACCCTTAAATGGAACACAAAAGCCCAATTGAAAACCTTCCAACAGGTAATGTGCATCAACCCGATTGGGGTAATTAATGAGCCATGCCGCCAGGGCCTTCAGATTTAGGGGGCTGGGGCCCTTTACCATATGATTGGTTGCCCCCTCCCCCCCTGCTTCTTTTGCCTACATCATGTTCTGGTTCTAGGGCAATTGGAGAATGAGTGGGATCCACCACATATGGGGCACTCATGCTTGTACTGGCAAGCCTTCCTGTTACAGACCCCTTTGGAACCAAACTCCCAACAGAACAGGCAGGGTTGAACCGCCTGCCCCGCGGACTCATAGAGACTGGGCATACACTGGGTGCATTGCACCAGATTACCACTGTCTTAGTGCTCTCCAGAAATTGGACGTGCAGGGGACATAATCTGTATCCACAACAGAGGGTGAACCTGGACCCCAAGGATCCTGTGTACCCCATCAGCCCCAAGGAGCAATGGTAACTGAAGGGCCATAATCCGGGTAGCTGCCCCACATCTGTGAAGGAGGGAGTTGATCCGACAGCCAAGCCCACTGCTGAGGGGGTGGGGCTGCTGCTGCAGAAGGGTCCTGTGATGAGGACGAGGGCCCTGGTGAAGATGCCTGGGGAGGTGTGCTGCATAACTCACCAGTGTAGTCTGAAGTCTTTGCCGAAGTTGTTGCCACCTCTGCCCCAGTCCTCTGTGCAGGTCCACTGGCTCCAGCTGCTGCGATCGAAGTTGCGATGGCAGAACTGGCCTCACCTCCTGATCCAGAGGGCTTGTCCACCCAACCTTCCAAAAGAGGTAAGTGTGTTAATACAGATACTTGGAATTGAGTATTGGAAGCAAACCGTATGTTCTTGGTGGTACGTGGTGATGTGCCAGCTGTTGCTGAGGGAGGAGTAATCCCAGCCACCTGCTCTACTGCCATCAGCCGCTCTAAAATAGCCTGCTGCACTACGTCTTCCTCATCTTCATCTGAAGCCAAGGTGGGACTGGCTAAGAGTTTTGAGTGGGCTCTAGTTGCAAGTTGCTTGCCCTTAGCCTTTCCTGTTCCTTTCTTGGGGCCATAGCTAAAGAAAAGAAACAAAAAAGGGGGAAGAATCAGACCCCAATGAATAATCACTCACTACCTGAATGGAAAGAGAAAGTAGGCACAGCTGCCCCAACTACCATGCCCTGTGCTGCTGGACCAGAAAGGGAACCGAAAGTCCTTGAAAGCACCACACCCATAACCACTAGCCAGACAACAAATGAAACCAGAGGGGGGGAAGGGATAGAAGCCTCTGGTGAGGTAAACACTCCCTGGGCAGGCAAACACAGAAAAGACCCAAAATTTATTCAGGTCTCCCGTTGAAATGCCAACTAAGCCAACCCTGTATAGCCTCCAAGATATGGGCTAGCTTAGCTCCTCCAGGCTCCAGGAAAAAAAAGGGGGGGGGAGAGATCAGACTCCAGGCCACTGTTCCCATAAAGTGGCTTCCATTGGAGCAAATGTCCACAGGCAGCCATGAAAAGCCCAAGAAACTGTCCTCTCTTGGTTACCAGGGAGGCCCCAGGTGCCTGCCCCAGCCAAGTCTGCGGACACTACCCACCACCATCCAATAGCCCCAGAAGAACCCTGGAAGCCACTGCACCACACCTGAGGGCCATGCCAAGCCCACTGGCAGCCCAACCAGCCACCACTGAGAGCTGGCTACCATGGGAGGGGGGAAGGGAGCACCCCCAGCCACACCCCGAGACCATCACGGTAAGCCCTGCAGTCGCCAGATCACCCCTGGCCGAGTACCAGCTAGCATGGAAGGGGGTGGGAGTACATCCCGAAGCTGCTGCACCAAGCCCCATGGCCGTCGAACAGCCGTGGCCAAGCCAGCTAACGCAGGATGGAGGGGTGAAAGCCATCCATGTTGGGCTTGCCTGAGAGGCCACACCGAGCCTCTGCCACTGTGAATGTCCATGGTGCCAGAGGCTGGGAATGTCCATGGTACCAGAGATCACTGCTGCCAGTGTTCCCTCTAAGCTGAGTTAGTGTGAGCTAGCTCACAGTTTTTTAGCCTCTAGCTTATAGATATTTGTCTTAGCTCAGGAAGGATGGCTCCAGAGCAAACTAATTTATGCAGTAGCCAAATCACTGGCTGACAACTTTAATGCCAGTAGCTCACCAAGTAGAATTTTTGCTCATAACACTCTACAGCTTAGAGGGATCATTGGCTGCTGCCTCTGGCCCGCCAATCACTGCAGGGCCCAGCCGTTGACGCAATGACTCCGCTGCGTCTGCCAAACACTGGCACTGCTCCTAGTCCTGTAAACTGCCACCTAAGGCCGCTGCATCAACTGTGCACCCGACAGGTGTTCACCAGAACCAAGAGCTTGGGAGGGAGCAACCAGCTTCTAGCTCTCCAAGCTCCAAACGGCGAATGAGGAAGGTGAATAGGGAGCCAGCTATTACACACTGGATCCACCCCTTCAACAGGCACGTAGTCAAGCCCATGTGCCTGATCTTCCTCCTTCGAAGAATGCAAAGACCATATGGCTGTGCCATCAGCTGGTGGGGCCGAAATTTTGATTACACTGGAAAATGGCTTGATGTTTTATTTTCATGTTAATTTGTTTAGTTTTAATATTTTAATGTTACTGTATAGGAAAAACCTTTCCTGAATCATTCCTCATAGGACCAAATGGACTAGCTGCTAACATGTCCATGTGACTTTTGTTACCAGTAACAGATGGCATGCCAGATGCCAAGCCTGATATCCCTATACAAGACACATTGACACCTTTGCTGGGAAGAGCAGACAGTCAGGCATCTTCCCAAGCTGGGGACACAGCTGTCCCAAGACATTAACACATCAAAGCTCCTCTGACATGGCTTCTGTCACATTGACTCAAAGATTTGGGCATACACCTTCATCCCTTCGTGATTGGATAAATGGCCCTATTCAGTTATGATGGGAAAGGGAGGGAATTGTGATCACCCTATGGGAAGAGGAGGAGAGTTTTCTTGGAAAGAGAGCTCTTTTCTGAGAGAGAGTTCCCCTTTGGATTGTATACCTGCAACATGGAATTTAACTAGTGGGCAGCGAAGCTGGACTTAACTGCCCACAGCAATCATGTGGTTCATCCTCAAGATTCCCTGGTTACACAATGGACATTGAATTACCTGGTATCTCTGAATGACTGGTAACTATGAATACCGCTATGTATAGTTAGAGCTAAACAAGATATAGATATATTTGTTTTCCTACCTCTGCAAGTCTTATGATATATGCATGCTTCTGCACTGATTAAAGATAAAATTTCCTCAATATTATCTGAGTTTGTGTCCTATGTTACAACTTGACTTCTAAGCCTAAATCTTGTCACCTGAACTGACTCAGCTGATGTGGCTACCACTAGATTAAATAGTTTTTTGCAGCTCTGGCACAAAGCTGGTAAAATTGCTAAGTCCTCTAGACCAGGCAGGAGTTTAGATCTCTGCTCCTGAGCCTTGGTGAGGGCCTTGATGTAAGAGATTTTGATGGCAGTGACTACTGGTAAACCAGGAGTGTGTGCAGACATACTCTTGGGTTTGTTTAAGTGTTCCTGAAGCATATGGGATTTTGGTATCTCTCATTCCTGGACTGAAGTGAGGGAGAAGTAAAATCCTGTACATGCTGGCAGAGTTGTGCCTCTTATCCCTGGACTGGGATGAGAGGGCAAAACCTGTACAGTTACTATGTAGTTTTACAAATTGTTGTGACTCACCCTGAGCCCACTTGCGGGGGAGGACAGGAGAGCAATCAAACAAACAAACAAATAAATCACTGGTCTCCCCTGGAGAAAGGCATGTTATAGACTAAGGCTTGGGAAGATAATAATAATGAAGGCAGGCTTTGCTTGATCATACTAGTGGTCCATCGAGTCCAGCATCATGTTTCATGCAGTGCCCAATCAATTACTCTGGAGGGCCAGTAACAGAGGCCAAGGCCTACCCCTAGTGTCAGCTTTTATTCAGTAGGATGGGAACTGCAGTCCAACAATTACCTCACAGTGCAATCCTCAACCGAGTTACACCTCAAACTTCCAACTCCACCTTGGGAGATACTTGTGAAAGGCTGAATCTGGGAGGGGGGTAGATTCAGCAGAAATGTAATGCTAAAGCGTCCATCCCATCCTCCCACTTGCTATTTCCTCCAGGGGAACTGATCTCTGCATTCTGCAGATCAGTTAAAATAGGAAAAAAACCCTTCAGACTCCACATTTATATTGCAATCCTAAACAGATTTAGATCCCTCTAAGCACTTTGACTTCAATGACTGAAGGCATGAATCAGTTTAGGATGATATTGTCATGCTGTTCATAGTGACACTTTGGTAAATCTGTACAAAAATCAGCAGGAAAAGTTACAACACACCAAAATGCATATTCAGGTAATGCAGAAACAAGAAATAATACTGGTTGTTAGTGAAGAATATGTATCAAATCTCCCTAAAATCTAAAGCCAATAGTAGTTACTTGAGCCTTTTGGATACATTCATTTGTATAATATATGCTGAAAAGATTGTATTCTTCATGGTTAGACTACCATTCTATGCAAAATTTCTCCAGTCTACTCGTAATGAACAAATGGACTTAAACTGAAAAACTCTGTATAGAACTACAGTGTTGCAGCCATTGCAGGGGGGGAGTGGCGGATGGCCAAAAGAGTGTCAGGTTCAACTGCAAGTAAGTCCAGGAACTCTTCATAAAAGATACACTTTACTGGAATACAAGTAAGTTGCCCTCGTTAGCAGAGTTATTGTCAGGAATACGCCGTGAAGCAAAATGGTCTACTGATATAATATGATGCATAAGCCCTATTAGCGAATGAGCGTGCGCGCAGGAATACTTCCGGCGGGAGGATACATAATGAACGGGAGAAGGCCCCCTCCCTTCCCACTATCTAAAGCTAGAAATTTTCCACCAGCTGGGAATTCAAGCCTGTGTCTCTCTTATTCAAGGACACTAAGATAGCAGGCGGTGGCAGAGAGTTCTCCCACAAGTTCCAGTGAAGCAGACTATGTGCAGGCATGTCAGCTAATTAAAACAAACAATACAGACACTATCTAAATCCAGATAGAAGAGAAATATGGCAGTTCATCTGACAAAGAGCCACCATTGGTGTTGTGGAAAGCAAGTGAGTGGCTGGGAGGGCCTCCATTATTGCTTTGGGGGGCAGCGGGGAGGTGTACAGGAGAGCTGTTACCCTTGCTGTGAGCAGCAACAGGGTGGCTGGGAGAGTAATGCAGAAACAAAGAAAGAGTGATGGGGTGGGAAAGAGAAAGAAGTGACGAACATAGGAAGACGGACAGAGAAAGAAAAGGTGTAAGGAAGTAAGTGATAGACTGCGTGAAGAGGGGAGACAGGAAGAAGCAAAGGTGGGGGGATGGGATAGCCTTGAGTGGGGAAGAAGAAGGTGGATTGTTAGTATCACATACATGTGATATAAATGCTTCGTCTATCAGGGCCCTGGGGTGCCAGGTGGGTGTTGACCACAATATCTCTCAGGCAACCCCTTGGGTCTGGGCCTCAATTTAGACTGGGGCTCAGGGTCACTCTGGTAGCATGCTTCCCTTATCCTGTGTCCCCTTCGTTTCCAGAGCCAGCCGGCTCAGTTTAGGAGAAGCAAGGAGGGCACATAAACAATCTCTACTGCCCAAAGACTTGTTCAGACTTCCGGCTTATAAAACATAAAGGTTTATTCAAAATGAGTAAAAACAAATAAGGGGGAGTTGTGGAATAAAGCAGACAATAGACAAAACTAATCCTAACTATCTAGCTACTATGAACATACGGTTTGTTGATCCTTTCTCCCTGAATGTCTGGCTCCCTCTGGCTTAGTCACTTGCTTCAGGGTTCACACAGAACTGCCAAGATTCCCTTGCTTGCAGACACTGGCTGTCTTCTGAGAAGCTCCTTCACCCGGACTATACCTCACGGTGAGCAGTTCAGGAAGATTCCCACCACAGCCTCTGGCTCTTCAGGGCCATGTGTAGCATTCCTGGCATTCGTCAAGTTGTCGAGAGCGTTCACTTCCCCAATCCCCGTCCTAGGCTAGTTAGGGATTGCTGCCTTGACCCAGCTGTCTCCCATTTGCTTAGCTTACTGGACATGCTGATTCTAACTGAACTTACAAGCATCTTATCCATGATGATTCTGCAAATCAGTATCTCTGGCATGACAGTCAGAGAAGGTGAGAGGGCGATTGATGGAGAAGGGTGGAGACAAAAGAGAGGGGGGTCAAATGACAGATAAGGGGAGGGTGAGAGAGAGTAGAGAGATTGTCAGGGAAGGGCAGGGGTAAAATAGGAGGGAGACTGGCAGAGAAGGGGAGAGGAAGAAAGAGAGGTGTGGAAGATTGACAGAAAGGGAGGGGTAAGAATGAGAGGGAAGATTGTCAGAGAAGGGAGAGAGGGAAGGAAGAAAGGGGTGGGTGGGAAGCACCCTCCCCATTACTTCCTTGTAGGAACCCACTGGCCAGATTCTATCACATTTGAAGAAGAATTTGGGATTCCTAGAAAACTCTCATTCTTTCCTTCAAAGCTGGCAATCCTAGAAAATGTTGATAAAACATAGCAATTTTAAAAAGAGAAAAAGGTAGCCTTACCGGTTGCCCCTTGACATTTGGGCAAAGGAGAAAGACAAGAAGAATGGTAGCAAAAACCTGAAGTTTCATCTTGGGTGCCTTTCAAATGTGAAGTCACTGATGCGAATACTGGAGTTCATCAGCTGCTGTATTTATACCATGAATCTGCCCATAAATTCATAGGACTCATATGTAATACTTGTATTGCCAAGAAGACAGACCATTCCGGTAACATGGAAAGGGTAACTTCTCAGAACAGTCATTACAAGCAGAAAAAATCCTTGAGTTCGGTGCCAACTTCAGTCTAAAAAGTATGGTACTTTATACTTGTGGAACACTAAAACACACCCAAGGTGGCACAGAAAATGCCTGCGTATGTCATGATACCAACAATTATTTGGACCCATTAAGTGTGGCTGATTGATGGTTAGATTGTCCTCCACCTGCAGATGCTTAAATTGTTTCTTGGAATATTGCAGGGTGGAGAAACAGAGCTAGTGACAATAATTTTTAAAAAACTAGCTTAAGGGTTTTGATGTGCTTTTCCAGGAAACTTTGTCCCAAACCATGATTTATCCTAAAGGATTCAAATCCCAAAGGACGTTTCCAATCAGGATTGGCTTTTTTTGTTTCCTTGTGTTTAAACTTTGAAATCATCATCCTACAATCACCCAGCCTGATCGAGCAAGCTGTCAGGCTTGATTTTAACAATCTCATTCTGATTATTGTGACTATATTTCCCATCCTTCCAGGGCATTTCGGCTCTTTTCCAATATTGGGATTGGCTTACCACTCACATGGCAGATTTGGAGGAGAAATTCCCCTCAGCTGAAATAATTCTAGCAGGGGACTTCAGTGCAGGAATAGGCAATGATAACTCAGTCTTTTTTAAGGCAGTAGAAATTGCTCAGAATGATACCCTTCCTCCTATTCCATCATTCAAAAGTTATTTTAAAGATAGTCACCCCAATTTGGTAGTCACACTCACTTTGTTACATTTTGTTTTCTACTCACGGCTCTTTTTGTAGCAGGAACTCCTTTGCATATTAGGCGACACACCCCTAATGTAGCCAATCCTCCAAGAGCTTACAGAGCTCTTCTTAAAGGGGCTACTGTAAGCTCTTGGAAGACTGGTTACATCAGGGGTGTGTTGCCTAATATGGAAAGGAGTTCCTGCTACAAAAAGAGCCCTGGGAAGAAGAATGGTTAAGAAGATACTGTCTCCCTCTGAGCATTTACTGTGTGAAGCTAGGAGATTTGGGGGGGGGGACTCCTTTCCTCTTGTAGTAGCCCCTGTAAGAAGAGCTCTGTAAGCCCTTGGAGGATTGGCTACATTAGGGGTGTGCCGCCTTATATGCAAAGGAGTTCCTGCTACATAAAGAGCCCTGCACTTAATAGAATTTGGATTAACGGGCTCTCTATTTTTCCTAATTCTTGTGAGTTTCACATTTCAGCAAAGGGTTGTAGTGTCATTGACTACCTTGTAGTTTCTCCACATTTGAAATCTTATGTATCTAATTGTATGGTGGGTAATTCCACTATTAGTGATCATCTCCCGCTTATATGTCTCCAGTTTGGTGTAGTGGTTAGGAGCATGGACTCTAATCAGGGAGAACTGGGTTTGATTCCTCGCTCCTCCACATGCAGCTGCTGGTGTGAATGATCATATCAATAACCAAGGGGAACATTTATACTAAGCTGCAATTTCAAACAACTCCAAAAAATTTGTGGCCATTGTTTTTGGGTACCTGTCATGTGGAGAATCCTTTTATGTCTGATATCCCTGGATATTTATGGTTTCATTATTTTTCCTCCATGTTTTATCAAGGCCTATCTTGTGTTGCTGAACCATCAGATTGCATTCCGGAAGACTTACCTGATTGGCCTCCAATGACCCCGGATGAAATTGTAGATTGAAGTCAGGAAAGACTTCCGACCCAGATAGAATTCCCCCCGAAATTTTAAAACTGGACCCTGATTGCTGGGCTGTCCCTCTTGCCTCATTATTTATAATGACTGATAAGAACTGGTTATATTCCCACAGCACGACTTAATGCCACTGTGGTTCCAATTTACAAAAAAGGTCCCAATTTACAAAAAAGGTGACCACAGTCTCCCTTCCAATTATGGGCCGATTAGTCTGCTCTCTATACTGGGTAGATTATATTTTAAACACTTCCTATCCAAGCTCCTGCTTTGGATAACTCATCATAATGTTATAGGCCCAGAACAGCTGAGATTCTGTAAGGGGAAATCTACACTGCATCATTGTACAACCTTAGTCCACTTGACTGATAAGTACACCAAAAGGGATCCAGTCCTTTGCTGTGTCTTGGACTGGGTGGGGAGGGGGTGGCCAGTGGCCAAGGAGGGCCCCGAGTTCACCCCATTTGCATCCCGAAAGCATGAACTGTCCACACATAAGGGATGCTTGATGTGGGGAGGCCGGGTGGTGATCCCAGCACCGCTAAAGCAACAGGTCCTGGAGGTGCTACACAAACACCACCCAGGCGTAGTCCACATGAAGGCGTTAGCACGAAGCTACGTCTGGTGGCCAGGCCTCGATCGGGACATTGAGAACAAGGTGAGGAAATGCCAGCCCTGCCAGATTGCACGCCCGGAACCACCAAGAGCCCCGGATCAAGCCTGGGAATCGTCCCACCGCCCCTGGTCACGCCTCCACTTGGACTTTGCCGGCCCGTTCCAGGGGCAGCTTTTCTTCATATTGGTGGACTCCTATAGTAAATGGTTGGAGGTCATCCCTGTGGCATCCACCTCCTCCAAAGCTGCCATCAGGGCAATGTGGTGGATTCTGAGCACTCATGGGCTGCCTGACACGCTCGTCACAGATAATGGCACCGCGTTCACCTCCCGAGAGTTCCAGGAGTTCACCGCGTATTATGGGATCCGGCACGTATGCTCCGCGCCATTCCACCCTGCCACGAACTGTACTTTTCATGGACGCTGGGAGTTTCATTCAGCAAATGCTCATTGAGTTCAATATCTCAAATTGGTCAGCTTATATTGAAGAAAAAATCCTTGCCTTTGGCATTTCCCTAGATTTGCAAGCCAGGCTTCCTTTTGCGAGTCTGTACTTGTTAATAAAATGCAGAATCCTCAACACTGAAGCTCAAAAGCTTTATAGTTTAGCTAATAAGTCTTGTTCCCCTCTTAGCTTTGAGTTTCCTCTTACTACAGATGCCTTCTTGCTTATCCTTTTTGCAAGTTTCCCAAAGTCAGAGAGTTTTCTCCCTGGCAAGATTCAGTGCTATGCCATCAGCGCTCTTGTATGGTAGGTTTAAAAAGACTGCATTCTTGGCTAGGAGTTGTCTTTGTAATTCCGGCTGCGTTGAATTAATGTTGTGCGTCCTCCTCCATTGCTACTTATATGCAGACATGCATGCCAAATGTTTAAACCTGTTTTTATCTGGAATGTTGGACCTTTCTGATCATATTAAAGTTTATCATTTTCTGAATGATGCTTTACTTGAAGTTACTGAGTAGGTAGCTCTGAGTAGGTAGTCCATGATAACAGTCCATTAGGAAACATTACAGTATTAATTTTCTTTGCAATACCACATAAATGTTTATATAGCTGGCTTCATACCCTCCTCTGCTCAACTGCTGTTTGTAATATCTGTACATGTCAATAAAGGTGACTGAGTGGTGGTACATTATTCATCCAAAGCTGGCTACTAAAGAAATCTCCCTCCCCATCCTTTTTCTAATTGTCTTGTGCCAAAGAGGTGTGGCACACCCATAGATTAAGGGGGCCCTGCCCAAAATCTCAGAATGGGACCCCAGAATCACTGCCACCACAACCACCACCATTCCATGAAGGCCAAGGGAGCATAATCCTCACTCCACACAAGTTGATTGAGAGCCAATGGTGCCATCAGATGCCAGCTGCCAGGCCCCCTATGTGGGACAGGTGCAAGTGGTGCCAGAATCCTGCTCGTCTTCTTCCCATCCCTACTGGGAAGAAAGTGTGGGTGGTTGCCTCCTTTTTTTTTTTTTATTGCCCCCCGAAGGGGATTTTAATGATTTTACTTTACTACGGGATATGGGGAAAGGTTACTGATCTCTACCTCTAAAATGTTATGGGACGTGGGTAGGGAAAACTAATACAAAAAAACTACCAGCCTGGGGAAGGAAACTAAGCCCTACTTGTAAAAAAAAAAAAAACCTACTGGACCTGAGGAAGGAAAAACTAACAAGGTGACACGATCTGGTTACATTTGTATCATTTGTCACCTGGTAATACAGAGCCTTATTGCTTATAAAAAAGATAACAAAATTTTTTAAAAGTAAAAAGCTGTAAAAACCGATTAGTTAATCAAAAGTTGCATCTTCCACAATTATCTTGGTCTTAGGATCTCTTCTTCTTGTATTTCTTCTTTCCTCGGGGTTTGGAAGCGGCTGCTCCTTTCTCTGATTCCGATGTACCTGAAGAACTAAAGAATATTGGACTACTGCTTTCTGAATCCTGTGAGTCGGATTCCTCTTCTTCCTCTTCCTCCTCATCTTTTCTCGGTTTCTTATCTTTGTTGTGCTGCTTTGGGTTCAAGTGTTGCTCCACAAATTTTTTAGCCTTAGGAACAGAGTCAATATTGTATTTTCTGTCTCCATATTTAAAACTCAGTCCTTCAGGAAACAGCCATCTGTACGGGACCCCCTTCTTCTGTAGAGAGAGAGTAAGCTCCTTGTAGAGTTTCCTCCCCTTTCTAACTTTGAAGGGGATATCCTTCAAAATTCTTATTTCTTCATTCTTAATTTTTAGAGGGTTCCCCTGAGTGGCTTTTAGCACCCAATCTCTGGTAGATCTTCTCATGAATTTCAAACATATTTCTCCAGGGAGTTTATTCTTTTTAATGAAATCTGGATAAGCCCTATAGGCCCAGTCCATCTCCTTCAGTAAATCTTCCTGTTTGTAATCCATTATTGGAGCCAAAGTCTCTGATAAAATGTTCTTCAAATCCTCGTTCTTTTCTTCTGGAACCCCTTGGAATCGTAGAATATGCATGGATCTTTCCAGCTGTAGCTATATTAGTTGATTTTTATTGGAGAGTCTCTCCTTTTCTGCTTCATCCACTCTTTTATTAATACTCTCAGTCTGTTTTAAAGTCTTTTCCGTTGTTGAGGTCCTTCTGTCAATTTGAGTCATCTGCTTTTGCAAGTTATCCATTTTCATGTTGAGATTAGTCATCTGCTCCATTAGGGGGCACAGTGCATTTGCCAGTAATGTAGACATCTCTGCAGCTATTTCCTGGTTGTGGGAGGGAGTCGTTGGTATACCATTTCCGGTTGACATTTTTTTCTCCAGAGCCGGCTTCTGCCCTCTCCCAGCCATAATATCAACAAGAAGTAAGTTTCCCAAAACAAAGTAAAAGTTAGCAGAAGTTAATCTGCTTTTCTTTATTATGCAGCTTTTGTTTTCACTAATCCTCTTATGCGCATAGCTTAATTCAAAGTTGTTCTTAAAGTTCGCTTTAAAACCACGTTGTTTCAAACGGGGGGGGGGGGTGAACTCTTGAGCGTCTCCCTCCCCCCTGCTGCTTTGCCCTTAGGCGCTTCTAATTACTACCAGGGCTTTTGTTCACTTAAATCACCTGAGCAATGCTTGAATCACGCTTTGCAGCCTTGGAGATCTTTTAGAAGATTTTCAGCAGCTGTTGATCATGTCCGCTGGTCCGGTAGTCATCTCTCGGCGCCATGCTGGCTCTTTGGCGACGGAACCTTTCGGAGATAAAGGTGAGCCTCAATTCCTTGGCTGTCGCCTTGGAAGAGGCTCTCCTCAGCTCTCCAGGCTGGGGTCTCCTACAGAGACCCCGGGAGGGTCCGGGACCTGCTCGGACCCTTCCCGTCAGCCGAGTCTCGGCACAACCCCATCGGAGTGAGACGGGGATGTGACCGAGCAGCGAAACTCTTAAACCGGCAGTGGTTGCCTCCTAAGCATGGAATCCAGCTGTCCCTGTTGCTCACTGGCTAAGACCAACCTCAGCCCAACATATATATATCATGGAGCCACAAGAAAGAAAGCCTTTCTCATGAGGAGCAGCTATGGCTCAATGGAAGAGTCTCTGTTTTGCATGCAGAAGTTCCCAAGTTTGATCCCCCGGAATTCCACTTAAAAAAACCCAGGCACTAGATTTTGTGAAAGACTTTTTCTGTAGACCTTGCAGTGGCACTGCCAATTGGAGAAGATGATACTGACAGGGCCAGCTTGCCCGTTAGATGAACTAGAGCATGCTGGCTGCAAGGGCGCCAAATTGTGCCCTGCCCCCCCCACAAAAAGCCCCTCGCCAACCCCTTGCCGCCCCCCTGCTGCTGCCACCAGTGAATAGCACCCCAGTGGGGCTCAGGAGGTGGCAGCGGAGCTTGCCTGCCCTCCCCCTCTCCCCTCGGGGGGAGAGAAGAGGAGGCGGGGTGGCGGCCAGCAGGATCTCCCCACTGCCACTGCCACTGCAGAGTGCCCAGCCAGGGTGCAACTCACCTTCCCCCTCCTCCCTCAGGGGAGAGGAGTCGGGGGCAGCCAGCGGGGACTCTCTGCCACCGCCACTGTAGAGCACCTGGCCGGGGCACAGCTCACCCGCCCTCCCCCTCTTCCCTTGGGAAGAAGGAGGTGAGGGCGGCATGGCTGGGTCTCCAGGCCCAACCGGGAGGTTGGGAACTGCGCCCGCCCTGGATACTGGGTGGCACAGTTTTGCTTGCAGAAGTTCCCAGGTTTGATCCCCAGGAATTCTACTTAAAAAGGACCAGGCACTAGATTTTGTGAAAGACTTTTTCTGGAGACTTTGCAGTGGCACTGCCAATTTGGGAACACGATACAGACCTCGATGGACCATGGTCTAATTCAGTATAAGGCAGTTTCATATGTGTTTCGTCTATAAATAAATAAATAAATACTATATGGAGCAACTATCTGTGTCCACAGGGCGCATAAGATTATATATTGGCCGCAAATTCAATTCATGCATGACTTCTTTGGGAAGTTAAAGTACATGGTTGGTACTGCCCTTAGACTGGAACTTGTCTAGCACTCAACTGAATCTAAAGCTTGAATACTGGCATTAAATCTTAAACTTAAAACAATGTTCTGTTAGGATAACAGGTTATTTTACTATATGAAGCAAGGTAATTTCTCTAGTTCATTGAATCAAAAGTCAATAGAAAAACTAAATATGATATGATGCCTGGAAAAAGTAGTCCCTTCATCAGGGTTAGGGATGGGCATCAACAGACTCATGAAGTAAAGTTCATCATGAATTTTGGCAAGTTCATGTTTCATTAAGTGATGGTCATGGAGGGGCACCTGGCACAAACGTTCCATGAAATTTGGTGCTCTTTGTAGTAGTCAATGAATGGCTACATTTCTGGAAAGATTGTCTCCACTCAATTAAACTGTTTACCAAACTCTAAGGCAACAAGGGGGCAGAATTCTCCAGCCTTGGAAACACCAATAGGAGCAGTGTTCCCTCTAAGCTGAGTTAGTGTGAGCTAGCTCACAGTTTTTTAGCCTCTGGTTTACACATTTTTTTTCTTAGCTCAGGAAGGAGGGCTCCAGAGCAAATTAATTTATGCAATAGCCAAATCGCTTGCTCACAACTTTAATGCCGGTAGCTCACAAAGTAGAATCTTTGCTCAGCTCAGCTCCACACCTTTTCATCTGTCAGTTCTTTGCATTGCAGTTACACAGAAAGGCAGGGAACTTGTGAAAAGCCAACTGACTGAGCACATTCATTTATTTCCTCCCGATTGTGAACTCCTCCTCCCTGCTCAGAGCTCTAAGCCACGCCTTCTCTCTCCTTGTGCCGAGCAGACGGGCTTAGCTACTGTTTGCCTTGGCTGAGTGAGGACCCACGTTTTATACCCTCCTGATTGTCAACTTGTCTTCCTGTTGAGGTTTGGGTGTTAGGTGGACTTGGGGCTCTTTGAAACCTTCTCTCTCTACCCAGGCCAAGCAGTGGGATTTAGAATTTTATACCCTTTTGATGGTGAACTGATTTCCCTGCTGGGGTTTGGGGTGCTAGGTGGCTGTGCAGGAGAAATTGAGCCAGGTGAAAGCCTTATGTGACCAGTAATCCAGGGAATCAGCTTTGGCAGTCTCAAGGGACTTGGCAAGGTAGTCCCTCACCATCATCTCTGCCGAATCCTCAGCTACTGCACACCTGGCATCCCTGCCACTGCTGACTTCCTGGCTCACAACTGACAATGATTAGTGGGGCTTCTCTCTGGTTGAGTTCTTTGAGGCAGAGGTGCTGGGCTGCAGTTCTTCCTCCCCAGGCTCTTCCACTCACTATTGCCTCTGACAACTTTTGTTCACTTGTAGCTTCCACAGTTTGCAGAGCTCATGCTTCCATTGCAAGAGGTATACACTCAGGAGAGCAATGGGGTCTTTTATCTGAAGGTCACAGCCTATGCAGGCCAGCTTGTATTCCTGTTTATAGCAGAGAGGATGCAATCTGGTGGTGATACCCACCTATAGCCTTTCTGCTAAGGCCCTGACCCTTGGGAGAACAGCCAAATCCAGAATGGAGGCATGTTCCCGGTCCAGGCCTCACATCAAGGGGATGACTTGCCCCAGGCCAGCCACATGGGCACACAGCACATCAGTGGTATTCTGAAATGGCTTGAGGACATGAATCATTTGGGAGAGGGTCAGCTAGTCATTAGACCTGATGCTGAACTCTTCCTGGTGCAGGATGATTATGGAGGAGATAAAATCCTGTGTTGTGCTCTTCTGCTCTACCATATGAGCAATCATGGCATAGGCGGAGTTCCTCATCCTCTTTCCCCTGCCTCTTGTGTGGCAGACAAGCAGACTTGATTCTGCACAAGAAGTCTCAAGCAAAGACTGCATCTTGAGGGGGGTGGCATCCCATTTTGCCTTGAGAATGATCCCCAGCCCCAGAGCATCCTTCACCACCAGCTGAAGGAGAGGATGGTCTTGAGGTGCACGTACAACACCGCTGCCACAGACAATGTTGCTGCCACCCACCCACTCCCTCAGGCTTCTCTCTATCACATGGTAGCAATGTTGTGTGTTCAGGTAAATGCCCCATCTTTGGAGAGCTTCTTGAGAACTTAAATTATTTTTCTTATCTAAAAGGTCTTTGTATCTCCATAGTTGATCTTTAGTAAATAAAGTGGGATTTATAAAGGCCTCCAATGGTGAAACCCATTAAGGTATTTTTATATACAGCATATTTTTAACCTCTTCCCATATCTTCAACAAGGCTGCTCTTAACGTGTGTTGTTTAAAATAATTATGTATACTGCTTTTTCCATACCACATGAAGGCTGAACACCCCTAACAGCACAGCATATTAGCATATTAGGCCAAACCCACATGTTGCCAGAAGTGTGGTCATCCAGCCACATCCACCTTTTGCTTCTTATTTTGTTTACCTTGTTTGTTGTCAAAACCTAGGGCTTTTTTTGTAGCAAGAACTCCTTGGCATGTTAGGCCGTATACCCCTAATGTAGCCAATCCTCATGAGTTTCTGCTGTAGGGTGTGGTCTGTTATGCTAATGAGTTCCTGCTGGGTGTGGCCAACTTGGGAGCCAGCCAAAACTCTGTTCCTGTGTGTTCCTGCCCCAAAATAGCCCTGGTGTGATCTATTGATTATATATAATGAAAGGATAGTAGACTGTTTAGATATAGGGAAATATATACACTTAGTTTGATTGTAGACTATATTTAATAGAAATGTTAGTACCTTAGCAGTTTTTAATATAGATTGCTTAGACATTATGTAACCAGTAGAAAATATGTTAACCTACTGAGTTGTAGAATTTGAAGATAGATTTAGAGAAAAATAACTGTCAGGGGTGTGGTCTAATATGGTAAAGAGTTTCTTCTGTTAGGTGTGGCCTATTATGCTAATGAGTTCCTGCTGGGCTTTTTCTATTAAAAAAGCCCTGGTTACACCTCAGACTTCCAACTTCACCTTGGGAGATTCTTGTGAAAGGCTGAGTTCGGAAGGGGGGTGTTCAGCAGAAATGTAATGCTAAAGCATCCATCCCACCCACCCCCCACTTGCCATTTCCTCCAGGAACTGATCTCTGCATTCTGCAGATCAGTTAAACTCAGAAAAAACTTCAGACCCCACATTTATATTGCAATCCTAAACAGATTTAGATCCCTCTAAGAACTTTAACTTCAATGACTGAAGGCATAAATCAGTTTAGGATGGTATTGTCATGCTGTCCATACAGACACTTTGGCAAATCTGTACAAAAATCAGCAGGAAAAGTTACAACACACCAAAATATACATTCAGGTAATGCAGAAACAAGAAATGATACTTGTTCTTAGTGAAGAATATGTATCAAATCTCCATAAAATCTAAAGCAAATGGTGGTTACTTCAGAGTTTTGGATACATTCATTTATGTATTATATTCTGAGAAGATTATATTCTTCATGGTTAGACTACCATTCTACACAAAATTTCTCCAATCTACTCGTAATGAACAAATGGACTTAAACTGAAAAACTCTGTATAGAACTACAGTGTTGCCACCATTGTGTGTGTGGGGGGGAGAGTGGCAGATGGCCCAAAGAGTCGCCATTGGTGCAGTGGAAAGCAAGTGAATGGCTGGGAGGGCCACCATTATTGCTGTGGGGGGGGGGAGTGGGGAGGTTTACAGGAGAGCCGTTACCCTTGCTGTGGGGAGCAGCAACAGGGTGGCTGGGAGAGTAATGGAGAAACAAAGAAAGAGTGATGGGGTGGGAAAGAAAAAGAAGTGACAAACATAGGGAGACCGACAGAGAAAGAAAAGGGCTGGTGTAAGGGAGGAAGTGATAGACTGAGTGAAGAGGGGAGATGGGAAGAAGCAAAGATGGAGGGATGGGATAACCTTGAGTGAAGAAGAAGAAGGGGGACTGTCAGAGAAAGTGAGAGGGCGATTGATGGAGAAGGGTGGAGGCAAAAGAGAGGGGGGTCAAATGACAGTTAAAGGGAGGGTGAGAAAGAGTTGGGAGATTGTCAGAGAAGGGTAGGTGTAAAATAGGAGGGATATTGACAGAGAAGGGGTGAGGAAGAGAGAGAGGTGTGCAAGATTGACAGCAGGGGAGGGGTAAGAATGAGAGGGAAAATTGTTAGAAAAGGGAGAGAGGGAAGGAAGAAAGAGGTGGGTGGGATGCACCCTCCCCATTAGTTTCTCGCAGGAACCCACTGGTCAGATTCTGTCATATTTGAAGAAGAATATGGGATTCTAAGAAAACTCTCATTCTTTCCTTCAAAGCTCTCTGAAGATCCTAGAAAATAGTGGTTTTAAAAAGAGAAAAAGGTAGCCTTTCCAGCTGCCCCTTGACATTTTTGCAAAGGAGAAAGACAAGAAGAATGGTAGCAAGAACCTGAAGTTTCATCTCGGGTGCCTTTCAAGTGAGAAGTCACTGATGCGAAGACCGGGGTCCATCAGCTACTGTATTTATACCATGAATCTGCTCATAAATTCATAGGGCTCATATGTAATACTTGCATTGCCAAGAAGAAAGACCATTCTGCCAACATGGAAAGGATAACTTCTCAGAACAGTCATTACAAGGGCAGGAAAATCCTTGAGTTTGGTGCCAGCTTCAGTCTAAAAAGTATGGTACATTATTCTTGCTGAACAGTAAAACACACCCAAGGTGGCACAGAAAATGGCTGCATCGGTCAGGATACCAACAATTATTTGGACCCATTAACTGTGATGGATTGACATTTAAATTGCCACCCACCTGTGGATGCTAAAATTGTTTCTTGGAATATTGCAGGGTGGAGGAACAGAGCTAGTGACAATAATTTTAAAAAACAAGCTTAAGGGTTTTGATGTGCTTTTCCAGGAAACCTTGTTCCCAACCCTGATTTATCCTGAAGGATTCAAGTCCCAAAGGACGTTTCCAATCAGGGTTGGCTTTTTTTGTTTCCTTGTATTTAACTTCTGAAATCATCACCCTACAATCACCCAGCCTGATGGAGCAAGCTGTCAGGCTCATTTTTTTACCATCTCATTCTGATTATTGTTAATATATGTTTCCCATCCTCCCTGGGGGGTTCAGCTCTTTCCCAATATTGTGATTGCCTTACCACTCTCCTGGAAGATTTGGAGGCAAAATTCCTCTCAGCTGAAATAATTCCAGCAGGGGACTTCAGTGCAGGAATAGGTCATGATAATTCAATCTTTTTTAAGGCAGTAGAAATTGCTCAGAATGATACCCTTCCTCCTATTCTTTCATTCACAAGGAATTCTAAAGATAGTCACACCAATCCGGTAGTCACACCCACTTTGTTAAGTTTTGTTTTCCATTTAATAGAATTTGGATTAACCGGCTTTTTATTTTTCCTAATCCTTGGGAGTTTACATTCATTTCAGCAAAGGGTTGTAGTGACATTGACTACCTTGTAGTTTCTCCACATTTGAAATCTTATGTATCTAACTGTATGGTGGGCCATTTCACTATTAGTGATCATCTCCCACTTATTATGTCTCCAGTTTGGTGTAGTGGTGAGGAGCATGGACCGGGTTTGATTCCTTACTCCTCCACATGCAGCTGCTGGTGTGAATGACCAATAACCAAGGGGAACATTTATACTAAGCTGCAATTTCAAACAACTCCAAAAAATTTGTGGGCATATGTGGGGCAAATCAAGATCACATCTATCCCTGTGGACCCTTGTCCTGCTGTCAGCAGCCTTCCATAGTGGATGTCTGGGGTTCCCAAAAGCAACCATCTGTAAGCCGCCAAAAATCTCCCAAAATACTCTCTCCTAGTCCATCAACATTACCTGCGCCTGCCCACCACCACCACCCAATCTGCAGAGAACACACATCACCCCACCCCTCCACATGCATGTCTCTTGGTTCTGCCTTCCCATAGTGAAGAGTGAGCTGGAGCTAGATGCCTGTCTGAAACCAGTGTTGGACATATCCTCCAGAAGCAGTTTTCTGGGGGCTCCTTGGTTTGGGGTGCCTCCAAGAAGGGAACATATAATGATGTCTCCCCCCCAAGAGGGGGGTGACAACAGGTGGGTCCCAATTGGAGGCCTTGTCCATTGGGGATGGGACTTTCCGCCCCACCCATCTGCTCTCCTCAGCCCATCAGTCATACCACACTACTGGGTCCCTCCCAAGAGGACCCACACAAAGATGTCTGTTCAGCCCCTGGGGGTTGCCAAGCATGTCCCAGGTAGGGTCCATGTCCCCTGGGTTTGGGACTCCCATGTCCCCCTGACCCACCTCATGGCAAAGTGACTATTGGTCAGGACTGAATCCTCCAGATTTGGGAGGTCACATTGCCCCTGTGCAGGACCATCACAGCAGGGTCGCATGCAGGGTACATGTCCCCTGATTTTGGGACTCCGCGCCTCACCCATCTGCCTGCCCATGTCCCCCTGGCCCACCTGACAGGACCAAATCCTCCTGAACTGGGAGAACATGTTTCCCACAGTCCAAGAGCATCACAATGGGGTCCAACGCATGGTCCCTGACTCCTAGGGTTCGGAATCCCAGCCTCACCCATCCACCCACATGTTCTCCTGGCCTTCTGGATGGCAGAGTAATTACTGGACAGGACCAAGTCCTTCCACCTCCACCCCTGATGGTGGGTCCTGTGAGGCTGGCCCCATGCATGGTCCCCATCCACTCAGGCCTGGACTCCCCACTTCCCCACCTGCCCACCACAGCCAGGCATTCAGAGCATGCCACCAGGTTTGAGCTTGGTCAGGCAGCCTCATCTATCCATGTCCAGGAGGTCACTTCTAAGATGTCCTCCCAGGGTTGCTCTTGGATTCTTCAATATACCCCCAGCCTGACTTAAAAACAAATAAAAATAATAAAGAAAACAGAACACCTGTCCTTCCAGTCTGTGCAATGTGATCACTGGCTGTATACAAATACTCCTGTGAGGTCATGCTGAGAGTACTGATTATGGCAGGACCTCTCCATCTGGATCCATCCACGTTCTTCCTGCATGACTGCTGTCCACCTGATTCCTGGGGCTGGGACTCCCTGCCTCACCTGTTCACCCACATGTCCCCCTGGTCCATCTGATGGCAAGGTGATTACTGGTCAGGACCAAAACCTCCTGAGCTGGAAGCTCTCATTGCCCTGGTAATGGACTGAGGTGTCCCCTACTTAGAGAATTGTCCCCAGCAGAGGAGGCTGACTGCAAAAGTGTGAGTGGCTCTCAGGCCTCAAGTGGTGAGTGAGATTATTGCCCACTCATTTATCATGTTACTAGGAGTAGAGGGAGGGTGGGACCAGGGAAAGAGTTCCCCTGTCCCTGTGTGGGTATTCCCTAGGCCCCAGGCAGTGCAGAGGGGGTCAGCCCTGCCTAGTAGTCACATTGCCTGTGTGTGGAGGGTGGGCACAGAGAGCACCACCCACCCCTGTGGGTATTCTCCACAGGCCCCAGGATGGATGGAGTGGATTGTCCCTGATCAGTTATCAGTTTGACTATGGGTGGAGGTTGGGGCCCATGGAGTGAGCACCAACTGCCACTGTGTGGGTGTTCCTTGGTCCCTGGACAGGATAATGTTGGTTAACCCTGAGCAGTAATCATGTTGCCTTCAGGGTGGAGGCTTGGGCCTGGGGAGGGAGCACCACCTGCTCCCATGAAGGTGTTCCCCGGGCCCTGGCCAGGGAAGGATGGATGGTCATGCCCAGTAATCACCTTGCTGGTGGGTGGAGGGTGAGCATAGTGAGAGATCACAACCTGTCTCTGTGCAGGTGTTCCCTAGGCTGGGTGGGAGGTTCTGCCTGGGTCAGTGATCCCATTGCCATTTAAGAGTGGATGAGCCTGGGGAAAATGTGCCACCCATCCCTGAGACCTTCCTAATCAGTGTGGGAGGCTTGACCCCAAGTAGTCCTCATGTCAAAAAGGTTGGGTGGTTGGTGTCAGGGAGACAGAGGGACCCACAACTGTGTTGGTGGTCCTTTGGGAGGTCCTTGGGGAGTTGGAGGACTGTAACTTAACCAGTTCTTCTCTGGACTGTCTGAAACGGTCAGTGGATAAGTCTTTGAGAAGCAGTTTTTTCAGGGGCACCTGTCTTGGGGATCTGCTCAGACCCCCCCAGATCCAATGGGCATGTGACATGTGGGGTACATGGAGGACCACCCCAGGGAGGGACTGTGCAAGTTGGAGGCCTCTAGCTCACCTGGGTCAGTTTTGGTCGCTCCCAAACAGGCTGGGGGGGGAGACATCCCATTGAAAAGCATGGTCTCATTGGGGATCTGTAGCTCGGTCCCCCAAAATCCAATCAGGACCAAGATTCTTGGGCACATTGAGGAGAGTGAGCTGAAATTATGCTAAGAATTCAGACTTTCCACCTTAAAGTTAAAATGATACACTCCAACATTCAAGAAGGCTACCTTGGCTTATTCAGAGAGGGCTCTTATGTTTCCCACTGGGATAAACCTGTTGAGCTATGAGTAAAACTCCCCAAATTTTCTTTGGACTCCCTGTATTCATTTACCAGACAGAAAGCCATAAGAATGATTAAGGAATGTTTATTTAAGTATGATTGTAACAATATAATCTGTAGAGCACAACATGTTTGTTCCACTCAGTTTGCTGGTATTCTTCCACCTGGAGAGCTTCCTGATTACTGTTCATATTTGTCTGTTCCTCACCATAGCTGTACCTTTATGTTGGCATGTCTTAATGTCTTACTATCTAGAGTTTTGCAATGAAGGTATCTAAAAATACCATCCTCTGATATAGTCTTAGACTGTGGCACAGCTAATGGGGGCACCCTGTATCACGAGACCTTTGAATGTAATTACTTTTCTAAACCTAGGAATCTTTCCATTCTACATTGCTCCAAAATATAGATCATATTATCTCCTATATTTGAAGACAAGGAATAAGGTCTATTGTGGAAATATATACAACAAGCTCTAGAAAGAGGCTCTGGACAGGTGCCACAGCCCTGAATACTCAGTGTCAATTTGCTGTGGCAACCTCAACAGGGTGTAATGACACAGAGTTTACCATTTTCACCAGGGGAACTGATCTCTGCCAGCGGAAGAGCAGTTGTAATTCTGAGTGATCTCCACCCCTCACTTGGGGATTTGCAACAGTGGTTCCCCAGGATGAAATGGCTCATTTGGAGTGTGGAATCTATGGTATTGTACCTGTCTGATGTCCCAACCCTCCTCAAACCCCACCCTGTCCAGGCTCCACCGCTCAAATCTCCAGGAATTTCCCAACCTGAAGTTGGCAACCCTATCTCCTTCACAACCAACCATCAACCTACCTTTATCTGCCCCTCTAACTTCAGCGTTCCAACTCCTCCCCCTTCCCTGCAGGCCCTATTTAGGAAGAGCAGTCTGTCTCTGCATTGGGAACCAAAGCAGCTCACATCCTTTCCCTTTCTCCCTTTTGATCTCTACAACAACCCTTTGAGGTAGGTTAGGCTGTTAGTCTGGGACTGATATGACATCACCCACTCAGCCTCCACAGCAAGAACCTGGGTCTGGCAGACCTTACTCTGAAACACTAATTGGTATGTCACACTGACTGTCATAGGGTAGCCAGCTCAGCAGGATATAATGGCACAGAGTCCACCATTTTCTCCAGAGGAACTGATCTCTGCCATCCACAGAGTAGTTGTAGTTCTGAGTGATCTCTGGCCCTCACATGGAGATTGGTAACAATGGTCCCCCGGAGGAAAAGTACAGTCTTTCTCTGCAGTGGGGACCAAAGCAGCTCACGTCATTCTCCTCTCTCCCTTTTGATCTGCACAACAAGCCTGTGAGGTAGGTTAGGCTGAAAGTCTGTGCTGGTCTGAAATCACCTGCTCAGTTTCCATAGCAAGTACTTGGGTCTGGCAGACCCTGCTCTGAAGTGCTAACTGCTATGCCACACTGAAGAAGAAGAAGAGAAGAGATTGTATTTATACCCCACCCTTCACTACCCAAGGGAGTCTCAGAGCAGCTTACAAACTCCTTTCCTTTCTCCTCCCCACAACAGATAACCTGTGAGGTAGGTGGGGCTGAGAGAGCTCTGACAGAAACTGCCCTTTTTCAAGAACAGCAGTCCAGAACTATGGTTTGCCCAAGGTCATCCAGCAGATGCAAGCAGAGAGAATCAAACACGATTCTCCCAGATTAGAGTCATTGCACTTTACCACTACACCAAACTGGCTGTGGTATCACCTGGTATCACAACTGAACTCCAGACAACAGATCTCTCTCTCCTCCTATAGAAAAGAACTGCTTTGGAGGGTCGACTCCTTGGCATTCTATTCAGCTGAGGCCTCTCCCCTCCCCAAACTCTGGCTTCTGTAGACTCCACCACAAAATCTCCAGGAATTCCCCTACCTGGAGCTGGCAACCCTAGTCAGGAGTGGCCCCAATGATTTCCCCACAAAGGCCAAAGTAGGCCTGGAAAGGGCCTTCTGCCTTTGCCTTTTACTGACAGAACCAACTTTGATTGCCTAGCAACAGCCACTGAGGGAAAATTTAGTCCCACAGCTGGAAGATAAGTGAATGGTTTGACAGCCTGTGACCCACCTCAGTAGCAAGCCAGCTGCAGAAGAGCCAAGCAAGAGAAGCATCTTTGTCAGGAGAGATAGCCATTTTGGCAGTTTATCCTGTCAGGGATTAGTGGCTAGGCTGGCAGTGGGTGAGCAAGAGAAGCAGACCCAGCACCCAGCCAATTGCACATGAGTACTCTTGAGTGGCAGTTGATGGGCCAATGACTGATGGAGTGTGTAGCACAGCCAATGGGAGAGCTGGAAATGCCCAATATTTTAGGCTTTTATATATTTCAGATAATAGCAGACCTACCACTCTTTTACCTGTGAATTTTTATTTATTAATTTATTTTTATTTATTTTTCTTCCATTTATATCCTGCCCTCACCACAAAGCAGGCTCAGGGCGAGTAGGACATCTACGATAGGTTTTTGCAGCTGTTCAAATGGGGTCTAGCCTTTTCTACATTTTAGTAATCTGTTTAGAACTAATAAATCCTTTATTCCCTAGTGTTTTTTAAAGGAAAAAAAAAAGATTAGAGTATCAGTTATTTCCTCCTGCTGACCTCAGTGTTCCATACAACAATGTGGGAGCATTGGAGCAATTCAGAAATTGAATTAAAAATCAATAACTACAGAATGAACAAGACTTCTTTCTTTCTTTAAGGATCTCTCTTAAAGGATCTCTGCCCTTTGAAAGTGGTACCAGATTTCTTGGCACCCAATCTGAATCAACTGGAATATCTAGTTGTTCCATTCAAAAAGGGCTATAGAATCTAATGCATTTCTCATAGGTACTTTGTCAGGAATTATCCAAAGGGAAGGGCAAATAATTTGCTCCAGTACGTGTAGACAGCTGAATTCATTAAAACCAGCATCCAAAGTTACCATTGACTTCAAGGGGACCCCAATTTCTGCTGTGGATTCGATAGGCATCTACTGAGGGACTCTTTGGCTGAGTTCAAACTGGCAGTTTAAAGCACGAGGGAGTTGTGGCACAACATGTTCCGGGAATTCCTCGTCACACTGCACAGACTGATGTGGGAGCATACCGGGGAGGAAGCGCAAGGGAGCGTTCACACTGTTGGCCTGCCCCTGGCGGAGGCACGGCTGTAAGCAGCTTTTTTTGTAAACTGGTCATATGTGTTTATGTGCTCATGCGCATAAGCGCATCTCTATCGGAACAGCTTGTTCACATTCACACTTCTGGGAAGTGGGATCAACGTGCTCTCCAGGGTTTGCTAGCACTTTCACCTGGTACTTTTTAAACTCAGGCCGGAAGCCTTGCAAGATAGGTTGAGTACGGATGGGGAACGCCTGACAGCTTTGCTTGTGTGAACTGGCCCCTTTGATCCATTTGTGAAACGTTTCTGAAATGTGCCTATATTGGGGGAAACTGCCAGTCTGAACTCAGCCTTTGAGAAACTGGGCAACAACATGAGCCATGGAAATGCTGGGTTCCAATAAAATACATTACTGATCATTGATACAGTGCACAGAGGATTTGAAATAATCAAGATTGCATTTGAAGGAAAAAAACCTTAAAATAAAGCACAAGTATTCTTTGCTTTATTTTATTTTATTTTAGATTCTGGATTGGTGTGACCTTTATTTTTTTAACAGCACCTTTCAGCACCATTACAGTGTAACAGGGCTGCAGAGAACAGAGTTGAAGTATTAAACAGCATAGATAAACAGAAGAGGATCTATGGAGGTCAGCAGAGAACTCTTGGAATGCAGCAGCAAAGGAGGAATGAAGGGTCCTGATTGGTCAAAGCATTTATCATAGACGCACTAAGGCTCTGAATTCATCCAAACTGATTCTGCCATCTCCATCTGTATCTCCAGCTTCCAAGAAATCATTGGTTTCTTTATCAGTCAATGCCCTACTTCCCTGCCTAAAGTTTTGCAAGAATTCGAATACCCAGCCCTCGGTCCGCGTGACCGTTGGGCTGGGGAGGCATCTTTGTCTCCCAGCCGGATGAGGCAAGAAGTTTAGGTGCTAAATGAGTGCCTGGTGGATGTAATCGAGGGGGGAGGGGCTGAGAAGCTTAAAAGCTTGGCCCCTCCTACCCTCATGGCAGTCACAGAAGTTCTCGGCCCACCCTCCCACCCTGTTGATAGTACAGGCTTCTGGCTGGTCGTCTGGTTGCGGGGCCGGGTAGGAGTTTTTCGCCCTTTCCTGATTGGCACTTGGAGGGGGCATTTTTGCCTACCTTGTACTGTGGCAGTGGTGTAGTTATTATAGGGTGGGCTGTGGTAGTTTAGGTTGGTCACTGTGGTTAGGCAGGGTTTCTTATGCGGTATACAGTTGCGGCCCAGTGAGCACCAGCCGATACCCAATTTGGGCTTTAAGGGGTCTTGTGAGTACAGTCTTTGTGCTGCGTGGCATGGTACAGGGAAAACAGACTGCCTTGGGAACTGCCCCGATTGGCTCTTCCCTTTTAGCCTGGCGGCTCAGGGGATGAGGCTACGGGATGGAGCAATGATGGCTCCGTAAGTTTTTTTCCCACCATAGAGAACAATGGAGGGAATAGGGGCAACCTGTTTGGGGGCCCATAGAATTGGACCCCCTGGTCCAATATTCTTGAAACTTGGTGGGCATCTTGGGGAGAGGCTCCATCAGCTACCCTGTGAGTTTGGAGCCTCTCACTCAAACCCCCTCCCCTCCAGCCCCCAGAATATACCCTATGTTTTCACCATTGACCTCAATGGCCCATAGGCTATAATGGGGCCGAATTGCCGCCAAATTTCTTTCATTCCCTCCTTTCCTTCTCTCTTTTTCCTCTTTCTCTCCTTCTTCTCTTCTCTCTTTCTTTCCCACCTTCTTCTCTTCTCTTTTTTCCTCCTTTCCCTGTTTCCCTCCTTCCCTCTCTTTCTTTCCCTCCCTTTTCCTTCTCTTTCTTTCCCTCTTTCCTTCCTTCTTTCCTTCTCTCTACTCTCTCTCTTTCCTTCCCTCTTTCCTCCTTCTGTGGCCCAACTCTCATGAGAAGGAGTTTGAACTTTAAACCCCTTCTCTCTTAGCTCCCTCACCCAGACCTGCTGGGGAAGGGAAGGGGAGGCTTTTGAAGATGCCTCCCCCCCTTTTGCTTCCCCTTCTGACATCACTTCTGGTGATGTCAGGGGGCGTGGCATATGCTAATAGCCTAACAGCTCATTAGCATACCATATGCTAATGAGCTCCTGCAGCTGTTTTTCTACAAAAGACCCCTGCCCTCAGCTGAAATAATTCTAGCAGGGGACTTCAGTGCAGGAATAGGCCATGATAACTCAATCTTTATTAAGGTTGTAGAAATTACTCAGAATGATACCCTTCCTCCTATTCTGTCATTCACAAGGTATTCTGAAGATAGTCACACCAATCCGGTAGTCACATCCACTTTGCTAAGTTTTGTTTCCCACTTAATAGAATTTAGATTAACGGGCTCTCTATTTTTCCTAATTCTTATGAGTTTACATTCATTTCAGGAAAGGGTTGTAGTGTCATTGACTATCTTGTAGTTTCTCCACATTTGAAATCTTATGTATCTAATTGTATGGTGGGCAATTTCACTATTAGTGATCAACTCCCACTTATTATATCTCCAGTTTGGTGTAGTGGTGAGGAGCGTGGACTCTAATCTGGGAGAACTGGGTTTGATTCCTTGCTCCTCCACATGCAGCTGCTGGTGTGAATGATCATATCAATAACCAAGGGGAACATCTATATTAAGCTGTGATTTCAAACAACTCCAAAAAAATTGGGGCCATTTTTTGGAGGGTACCTGTCATGTGGAGACTCCTTTTATGTCTGATATGCCTGGATATTTATGGTTTAATTATTTTTCCTCTGTGTGTTATCAAGGCCCATCCTGTGTTACTGAACCATCAGATTGTATTCCAAAAGACTTATCTGATTGGCCTCCAGTGACCCCAGATGAAACTGTAGATTTAATGAGTCAATTGAAGTCAGGAAAGGCTTCTGACCCAGGTAGAATTCTCCCCAAAATTTTAAGACTGGACCCTGAATGCTGAGCTGTCCCTCTTGCCTCAGTATTTACAATGGCTGATGAATGGGTTATATTCCCTCAGCATAATGCCACCAATTTACAAAAAAGGTGACCATACTCTTCCTTCCAATTATGGACCGATTAGTCTTTTCTCTATACTGGATAGATTATGTTTCAAGCACTTACTATCCAAACTTCTGCTTTGGTTAACTCATCATAATGTTATAGGCCTGGAACAGCTATGATTCTGTAGGGGGAAATCCACACTGCATCACTGTACCACCTTAGTCCACTTGAATATGTACACCAAAAGAAGTGATATAAAATTATATGTTGGCTTCTTAGACTTTAGACCTTAAGGGAACATTTGAATCTATTGATAGGGAAATTCTTTGGACAAAACTAAGTCATTTAAATATCAATGAGAGGTGGACTGCCTGCCAAGTGCTCACCAAATGCATGCACACCTCCTCAGACACATTTGGAGCTGATGTTATTGACCACCTACACACCCTGACCCTGAGAAAGCACATGGCAATGGCAATGGCAACCTTCAAGGTCCTCCAATCACTGGACATCATGGGGCCCCAAGGCCCATCGACTGAGGGGAGCTGGCTTATAGAGCAGACTTGACTTTGTTTGATGGCAGCGACTCTGTCCTGCCAGACAGAGGGGGGAAAGTTTTTTAAAAAAGAAAAAAAAATCAATGAGAGACTTTTCATACTCATGAAAAAGTTATATTCTACCACCTGCCAAATCAGATGTTCAATGACTGGGAAATTAACTGCCAAAGTCCTATGTAACAAAGGTATTAAACAGGTTTCCACTCCAGCTCCCTTTTTATCACTAGTTTCTTAATGATCTTGCCCCCTTCTTAACTGAAGTTTATTGTCATTATCTGAAACTGGGGCCTGTTCCTGTTCCAGGGTTACTCTATGTGGACAATGCTGTATTATTGTCTTGTTCCAACACTGGACTTAAATGCTTATTGAATAAATGACCTCTTTTCTTCTCAATCAACAAATTATATTTGAATTTTGAGTAATCAAAAATATTAGTATTTGCTAGATCTCAGAAAATGCATAAGTGGGTAATTGGAGGGTAAGAAATAGAACCAACTAAATCTTTTAGGTATTTAGGCTTTTAATATCAATACAATGCATCATGGTCAACTCAATGTAAATCAGCGGTCAATGTGGTCAACATTAGTGCTTCAGCTATATCATGCTTTTTATTTTTTATATAACAATTTTATTTTATCTATATGACAAACAAAGAAAAAACAAACGTACCTAGCAAAGGTAATCAATTCGTCCCAGCTGCTCTAAAAGTTTTGTAGGCAAAGTGATTTCCCAGCTATTCTATGGGATTCCAATTTTGATAAGGGGCTTTGATGGGACTATTGAATATGTGCAATCTAAGTTCTTAGGGAAAAATATGGTGATTCCATGCTGCATTCCTTACATAGCCCTCTGTATAGAAACTAGTCTAAATTTAATAGAAACAAGAGTGTGGCTCATGACAATTAAGTTCTGGTTACATTTGCATTATTATGTGGATGCTGGGAGTTTTGTTCAACAAATGCTCATTGAGTTCAATATCTCTAACTGGTCAGTTTATATTGAGGAAAAAATCCTTGCCTTTGGCATTTCCCTAGATTTACAAGCCATGCTTCCATTTGTGAGTGAACACTTGTTAATAAAATGCAAAATACTCAACATTGAAGCCCAAAAGCTTTGTAGTTTAGCTAATAAGTCCTGTTCCCCTCTTAGTTTTGAGTTTCCTCTTACTAAAGGTTGGATGACTTCTTACCTATCCCTTTTACAAACGAGTTTCCCAAACTCAGAGAGCTTTCTCCCTGGCAAGATTCAATGCTATGCCATCAGCGGTCTTATATGGTAGGTTTAAGAAGACTGCATTCCTGGCTAGGAGTTGTCTTTGTAATACTGGCTGTGTTGAATCAATGTCATGCATCCTCCTCCATTGCAATTTATATGCCGACATGCATTCCAAACATTTACACTTTTTTTTAATCTGGAATATCAAGGCTTTCAAATCATATTAAGGTTTATCATTTTCTGAACTATAGTTTATTCAATGTTACTGAGTAGGTACTACCACTGTTTTTACAGTCCATGATAAGAGTCCACCAGGAAACATTATAGTATTAATTTTATATAAAATGCCAAATAAATGTTTATATAGCTGGCTTTGTACCCTCCTCTGTTTGACTGCTGCTTGTAGTATCTGTACATGCCCCAAAAGATGAGTGACTGAGTGACTGATGGCTACTAATAAAATCTCTCTCCCCATCCTTTTTCTAATTTTCTTGTGCCAAATCTCAAGAGATCTGGGTTTGGGACACCCAGAGATTCAGAGGCCCTGGCCAAAATTTCAGAATGGGCCCCCAAAATCACTGCCACCACCACCATTTTCCATCAGGGCCAAGCAAGCATAATCCTCACTCCACACAGGTTGGTTGGGAGTTAATGGTGCCATCAGAAGCCAGCTGTCAGAGCCCCCATGTGGGACAGGTGCAAGTGGTGCCAGAATCATGCTCTATTTCTTCCCATCCCTTCTGGAAGCAAAGTGTGGGTGGTTGCCCCCTAAGCATGGAATCCCACTATCCCTGTTGGTCACTGGCCCAGATCAACCTTAGCTCAACATGTATATCATGGAGCCACAAGAAAGAAAGCCTTTACCATGAGGAACTATGGCTCAGTGGAAAAGCCTGTTTTGCATGCAGAAGTTCCCAGGTTTGATCCCCAGGAATTCTACTTAAAAAGGAACAGGCACTAGACTTTGTGAAAGACTTTTTCTGGAGACCTTGCAGTGGCACTGCCAATTTGGGAAGACGATACTGACCTGGATGGACCATGGTCTAATTCAGTATAATGCAATTTCATATGTGTTTGGTTTATTCTTCTTTACATATTGGAAGTGTTTTCATCTTTCACTGCTATCAAAAGATAAAACCTAGTCTTTAAGATATTTCAGATTAATACACACTTGACAACGACACAAGAGGGACACTCCAAATTTTGGGGATTAGACACAGGTAGGACATTTGGGTTACACAGGTTCAATCCTTGAAAATTCCATTTAAAAAGACCGGGTGATAGGTGATGGGAAAGATCTCCTGCTGAGATCCTGGAGAGCTGCTGACAGTCTGAGTAGACAACACAGACCTTACTGGCCAATGGTCTGGTTTGGCACAAGGCAGCTTTGTTAGACTGATTGCCTTGAATTATTGATAATTATGGGGAATTTTTGATAAGATTGGCAATAGGTAATAAGTGAACAAACAGAGGTCCCACTTCTTCCAGAGATACCAGAAATAGACACGGAGGCTGGCTTCAGTACAAAATGATGTCTTTTACTGAAGAAAGTTCACATTCAAATAATACACACACATACACTCAGTTGCACAGCTTCTAAGAAAATTAGATAGAACATAGAGACATTCACATGAGCAGGATATCATTGGGGGGCAATATTTACCTTCCCAACGAGATGATGCATCCCAGTGGAAAAATAGGAGAGACTAATAGGAAAGGGGAATCATGCTGTGAACCGGAAGAAGCATGTGGAGACTCTGGCTGCAGTTCAAGAGTCTTAGAGGCAGGGTGGGTTTCAGGATAGAAAGAACTAGAGAGCTAGAGAGTGAAGGGGCAAGCACACTGCTGGGTTCCCACTTTTATGAGGGGGGCGTTTGGGGGAGGGTTATGCTGGTCACCTCCCTCAAGACCACCCCTTGGTGGTCCATTCCAAAAGTCACTTCCGCAATGGGTAAGGGGCTTAAGGGGTTGGTCAGTGTTAAATTCTAACTTGTGACAGAGACACTTCAAGGCTCATGATGACTCATCGGCTAGCACCTATTGTGTTCTTTGGAAGGCAGGAAAGAGTCTTTTGTGCCTTCAATGCAGAGAAGTTTGGGGGGGCTGCCAGCATGATGAAGAAGGATTCCCTTAATGGTGTTGGGAGTCCCTGGTTTAAACAGCAATGGCAGATGGCTGTTTTGGAGTGTTTCATGTGTCTAGGAATACATCTTGTACTGGGCTACCTTGGGAGCCATGGGCACATCATCTCAGGCTTCTGCTGGTGTGTGTCTGGCATCACAATCTGGTCACCTTACATCAGAGTCCCTTTTGCACATTTTATACACAGTCCATTTATGTCCATGAGAGCACACAAAGCTCCTTGCTGGGCAACAGCTTCATGCATGCCCTGTGTGTTCACGGTGGTAGCCCATTTTAGTACTTTTTCCCAACAGAGTCAGAGGGGTGTTAATCTGTTTCAGCAAAATTGAACAAGTGCCACTGGACTTCTGTTTAAACCTTTAAAAACAAGTCGTGGGGGGTCACGTGGGTCGCCGATGGAGGCAGACGTGTGAAGTCCCAGCTCCGTCCCTTCTACCCCCTGAATCGACAATATAACCAACCTAGAAATCGATATCCCACTCCAGAATGGGCAAAAACGACTCCACTAAACCTGCTGCAGCTACAACAACAGCGAGAAACATACAAAAGTTTTTTCCGAAGGTACAGAACGACAACCACTTCGAGAAGGGCCCTGACGAAACTGACAAGATGGCCACCGATGAGGCGAATGCCTCACTGAGCTCCAACTCCCCTTCGGAAGAGTCCATGATGAATATGTTTGCCTCTATGGAACGTAAAATCATAGACAATATGACGGCTCTCATTGCACCTCTAAATGAAAAATTTACAGAGCTCACTGTTTCCTTAAACAAGGTTAGTCAAACTGCAGAGCGGGCATATGATCTTAGCACTAACCTTAAAACAGACATAGATTTTATTCAAAATGAAACTGAATTCCTGCGTGACCGAGTGTTAGCCCTAGAAACCTCGGCTCGTAAGACTCATTTAAAATTTAGAGGCTTCCAAGAGCAAGCTGAAAATAACACGGAGCTGCAGAGTTTTCTGGCGGGATGGCTAGCGCGGGAAATGCAACTAGAAGATGGCGTAGCTCCCATTATCCCATCAGCATACCGAATAGGCACAGCAGAACCTTCGCGCTTCAGGGGGCCCAGAGACATTTTAGCCGAAGTGCCTGACCTCCGCACGAGGAAGAGGATCATTGAAATAGCGAGGGCAAAAGGCTCCCTGACCTTCAATGGATCTCCCATACAAGTTTTTACAGATCTCCCTAGAGAAGTTCTTAACAGAAGACGGGAGCTGCGCCAAATAACAGAAGCTTTAAGGCACGCTAAGCTCCCTTATAGATGGCACAATCTTACCAATCTCCAAGTGAAGGTTAAAGAGGAACTTCACATTATAAAAAATATAGACGACGGGCTTGATCTCCTTCAGTCCTTAGATATCACTCCACAAATGGACACTAGCAAAGGCTCCAGAAAAAGAGAACATCCACCATCCCCATACAAAGCGGGCAAACAAGCCAACCGACAAGCAAAGTAATGCACTAACGTCCTCTCTGCTGCTGCCTGTGAGAACGGAGTGAAGTAGTTGAAGCCCACAGTAGGCACTTCTAAGTTTGTAAACTGTATTAGCATTTGAAAAATTTCTTATTCTAGGTTGAATTATTTCATAGACTCAATGTTTGATTAACTATTTTTAAAGCTTTATGAATTAATAATCGTGATTCGGGGGTGGGGGGATTGTTTCGGAACTTAATTTTCTACATAGCAGTCCTTTGTAGTCAGAGTGCTCTCTGTTAGCCTGGAAGGTAATACTAACCTCGCCAGGCTAAGTAGGACTGTCAATTTTGGTTGTTTGTTTGTTTGTTCTTCTAAATTAGTATTTTTAACTGTTGTTATTTCATTTACTTGAAGTTAGACTTTATAATTCCACATAATAGACAAGGAAAGTAAAATTGACACACCATACAAGGGAATATAATTGTGTTCTGTACCAGTGGATCTCATTCTCATACCTATATTTTTAATTCTATCCTAAGCTCTTGAAATTAATTAATTGCCTTAATTACCTCTAGTGTTTGAATCAATTACTAAGAAATTAATCAGTTATTCTAACTCTCCAGTGAGAGATATTTCATTCACATTTATCATCATTTAATCAACTCTTAAAGTCATTTTAAAGAAATCCTTTGCCTTTATCTTTATTAGTGTCAAATTAATTATTGTGTGATTAATCTGAAACTTAGAATCAATTGATTGCATGATTAATACTTACTTAATTAATTACTGCTGTTTAAACTAAACTTCTGGTTAATTTTTAATTACACTTTCATGTTAGTATCAGCTGTAGTATAATCAATTTCGTACTACAAGTTCACTGAGTGTTGCTTAAATTCATAGTTAATTACAATTGTTTACCTAATAATTTGAAATTTTAAAAGTTCTGACTCTCACAAAACTGTAACAAAATTTTGATTGTATAACAATAAGCTTTAGCTGATCAGTTAATCATTAATATCTTTTGAACTAATTAATACCAATTCTAAGTGTTATCAGCTAATTAATAGATCACTTAAGAAGTGGATGTATATTGGAGGACCTTTTTTCTTTTTTCTCTTATTCATCAGAGCCTAAATATAGTGATTTCTGGCATAGTGTACAAACTTGATATAATCAGTTAACTACTTACCTACACTAACTGATCATGACTCATACTACATGGAAGGTCACATCGCAAAATGTTCGAGGTCTTAATAATTTAATTAAACGCAAAAGGGTCTTAACGCAATTAGCAAAATCCAAATCAGAAGTAATATTACTGCAAGAGACCCATTTACACTCTAAGAATCAACCAGAACTTAAAGCTAAATGGATTCAATATCAATTTCATGCTAATGGGAACTCCAAGTCCAGAGGAGTTGCCATACTTATCACCCACAAAATCCACTTCCAGCTCCATGCCACTTTGATAGATTCAAATGGCCGCTATGTTTTCATTAAAGGTCTACTTAACGAACAACTGGTCACAATAGCTTCGGTGTACGCGCCCAATGTGTCTCAACTCTCATTCCTTAAAGACACCTTAATGGCCCTAGACTCGTTCCACGAGGGAGAAATAATACTAGGTGGAGACTTTAACCTAATAGTGAATCCGGAACTTGATCGCTCCATCATCAGGGGAAATGTTCACCAGAAAACCAATCAATCAACAGGACTAAAAGAATTACTGCAGCAATACAAACTGACTGATGTCTGGAGGCACATTCATCCTCTTGACAAGGATTTTACCTTCTATTCTACTAGGCATGCTGTACATACGCGCATTGATTTCATCCTGGTCTCTAACATCACTATTCATAAAGTCTTAGACTCAGACATAGGTCTTATCTCCTGGTCTGATCATGCAGTGGTGAGTTGTGTACTACAATCCTCAACTAATCAACCACAAACTAAGACGTGGACACTCAACAAATCCTTACTCTTTAATGAACTGTGTGTGGAGACCATAGAGCAACAAATTGATCTCTACCTAAAAGAAAATCGCACAGAAGATATATCATCTTCAATTATCTGGGATGCCCTAAAAGTAGTCATCAGGGGACACTACATCTCTTTGAATTCAAGAATGAAAAAAGAAAAGCTAGCTCTAAGGGAAGAAATCCTTAACAAAATCAGACTTCTAGAAGCAGAACACAAAGCATCCGGGAACAATAAAGTGTATAGAAAACTTCTATCTGAACGTAAATCTCTGGAACTCATGGAGAGCTCACAAATACAAAAAAACCTTCTATACGTTAAGCAGAAATACTGGATAAACTCACCTAAAACGTTGCGCCTTCTATCCTGGCGAGTCAAAGACAGAAGATTATCGAGGCATGTAATGTCGATCAAAGATCGGAATGGAAAATTGCACGCGGACTCTAAATCAATTAATAAAGTCTTTGCTGACTTCTATCAGTCACTTTATTCATCTACGGACCCTTCCTCTGAAGATATTCAAAACTACTTGACAATGAATCAACACATCCAAAAGATCACGGAAGATCATCGAGAAATTCTTGAAAGACCAATAGAGCCCCAAGAAATCCTGGGAATAATAAAGAACTTGAAAAATAACAAATCTGCGGGACCTGATGGATTCCCTTCAGAATTCTATAAACGTTTCGCTAACACATTGGCTAAGCCCCTAGCTGATGCCTGCAACAACATAATGAATTTTGGACAAATCCCACCGTCTTGGAACTTAGCCTCCATAATAACGATTCCTAAAGCTGGAAAGGACAATTTAAATCCAGCTTCTTATCGCCCCATCTCGCTCCTGAACCAGGACTATAAAATCTTTACATCAATTCTGACTAAAAGACTAAACTCATTCATATCAGAGTATATCCAGCAAGATCAAACGGGTTTTGTACCTGGCCGTGATATAACAGACAATATCTTCAAAACATTGAATTTAATCTCTACATGTGAAAAATCGAAATTGGAATCTATTCTTCTATCTCTGGACATAGAAAAAGCTTTTGACTCTCTTGAAACATCTTATCTAACCGCATTACTACGTCATATGGGGTTTGGCTCTATGTTTCTTAGAGCCATCTCAGCAATTTACAAAGCACCAACTGCTCAAATCAAGTTAAACGGGCTGGCATCCAGAAATATCACTCTCAAAAGAGGCACCAGGCAAGGTTGTCCACTGTCACCAATCCTCTTTGCCCTGGCTTTGGAACCCTTAGCTTCTGAAATCAGAAACAACGGCAACATCCAGGGAATATCAGTGGGTCCCCATACCTTTAAACTCAGCTTGTTCGCAGATGACATGCTTGTCTACCTAACCAACCCAGACACGTCTTTGATCCATCTTCAAAAAATATTGAATCACTTTGGCACAATCTCAGGTCTCAAGATTAACCAATCTAAATCCCTCATAATGCCGGTGAACCTGTCATCAACACGAGAGCTTGCCCTAAAAAACCAATACGAATACCAATGGGCCAAGGATTCCCTTCAGTACCTAGGAATTCACATACCAAGTAAGCTAGATGACCTGAAATCTAAGAACCACCAAGCAAAATTCTCAGAAATCAAATCTGAACTCAACGATTGGGGGAAATTACAACTGACCTACATAGACAGACTACATCTAATCAGAACATTTGTTCTCCCTAAACTTCTGTTCTTATTTCGTATGATTCCGATCGAACTACCAATTGATTTGATTAGTGGATGGCAACAGACACTCAACACATTTCTTTGGCAAGGTAAACGCCCAAGGACCAGGTTTGCAATACTCAAGAAAAGAACATCGCAAGGAGGTCTAAACTATCCTGACCTGCTGACGTATTACAAAGCAACATTGATGACTCCTATAATCAAGATGCTGCGTCAAGGAGACAATCTAGACTGGGTTAAACCATTAGTGCCTTTGGTAACCCCTCTATCTATCCAAGAGGTCATATGGAACACACCAAACAGTCGTCCCCACAGTGTAAAAACACATAGGTTCCTGTTGGCCGTTCTTAAAAACTGGGACACATGTCGGTCATTATTACTTCCTAAATATTCCAGGTTTTCTTCTTATCTCTCTCAATCATGGTTCCTCCCTGGATGTGATATGGAATTAAAGGAAAGCTTGAAGCAAGCTAACTTGGCATGCTTAAATGACATCTTATGTAAAGACGGCCTATCCCCAAAATTGCTACTAGAGCAAAAGCTAAAGAAACCTATTCCGTGGTTTTTTATCTTCAACTGAACCATATGGTACAGCATATGGGCCTCACTCATCTTATGAAGAACCCTCTGACCCCGTTTGAGAAACTCATTGATCCAAAAAATGAATCATCTAAGGGCTTAATCTCTGCAACTTATAACATCCTGATTCTACAAAATGATGAGCTACCAATGAAACATCAAATACAATGGCAACAAGACTGTGGCACATCTATCACGCCACAACAATGGTCCCAAATCTGGAAATCTAAAATATTGACTTCTCCTGTAGTTTCAACAAGATTGCAGTCCCACAGAATCATTACACGCTGGTACCTAACGCCAGAACGTCTCTCCAAGATGACATCAACACACTCACCCTACTGTTGGAAGAAATGTGGAGAAGTCGGTTCCTTCGCCTACTGTTGGTGGCAGTGTGTTCATATCAAACAGTTCTGGCAAGATGTTTTGACGCAAATTAAACTAATCACAGGCTTTGACATACCATTTGACCCGATCTTACTGTTTCTGGATTTATGGAACTCAATAGAATTATCTCCCATTCAGCGTGAACTAATCACCAGCCTTATAGTGGCTGCTAAAACAGCCATCGCATCCAGATGGAAAGCTGACAAGGCCCCGACAATCTCATGCTGGCTTAACAAAGTGTGGGATCACCTGATCTTAGAAAAAATTACAGATCATCTTCGCCACTCAGAATTATATCCTCGAATGTCTATTTTTGCAGAAAAATGGCTACCCTTCATGGAGTTCCTCTTTGCCTCAGATCTACAACCACCCAACTACACATACCTAAACATTTTGAAACACTAACTGATCACACATCAAAAAGTACACATTGCCTAGACAATCTCTGTTGCAACCTGGCTCTGATGAATAAGAGAAATACTGGTCCTCCTTAATCTCATTTCTTCCTCTGAAATGGTAATTCATGTTTCTGGTATCATGCTTATTGTTATTCTTAGCTTGTTAGTATGCATTCTTATTGCTCACTTCTCATTCCACGTTGAAGTATGTAACCCTGTATGTTATGTTGTTGAATGTTGTTAAATTCTGTTCTTTTTTCATTGAAAACAATAAATATATTATTTAAAAAAAAAAAAAAAAAAACCAAGTCGTGTCTTTTTCAGGCCTAGCCCTGAATGTTTTAGGAATCAAGCTAAAAAAAATTCCATTTCCATTTAGCCTTTTAACTGAGAGTTTTTAGCTGGGGAGAAGAAGAGCTTTCACCCTTGCCAGATTTTCAGCTTTGCCATCTTCAGTTATTGAAGACAGATAAAATAAAATTGTCCGGACTGAGAGATTTTGCCCTTGCAACAGTGCTGAGATAGAGTCAATGGCACATGTCCTTCTCCGTTGTTCTTTCTACAATGAAATTTGTACTGCCCTTATCTCCCCATTACTTGAGCTCTGTCCTGACACCTCTGACTCTTGGATCATTAACATACTTCTCTCTGATGTGAGTATAGAGACCACCCGGAAAGTTGCTAAATTCTGCTCCTGAGTGATTAAATTGCATTCTATATATACTTCCCAACTTAATGTGGAAAATAGTAGCTGATCCTATTTTATATCTATATATTTTTATGTAGTTAGGTTAGAAATTGCTGTATTTGTATTAGTATTAGTTTTAATTACTTTTATACACTCTCATATTTGTATATCTTAATTTTTATATTTTACCAGGCTATGGTCATTCCTTTTCTTACTTACTTATATTCTGGTCATTGACTGTAAATAAAGTAAAGTAAGTAGCTGGGGAGAAGTACTGTTAGGGCTTTATTTTTTCTTGTTGTTTTTGCTTTGTTTTTCTTACGCCTCCAGCAGAATGGGAACCATGCGTTATGCTCTTGGAAAGTTTTAACTCTTGAAAGGTTAAATTATAAGATTTCTTATGTGGACTATTTTCCAGTCCTAGTATGTCCCTCAACACCACCTGCTCAAATGTGGTGATGGCGGGATCCATAATAGGAGGGATGAAAGTGGATTTGTTTTTAAATTGCTCTATTCTGCTGTTAGTTCTGGAAGCATCAACTTTAAAAAAACCATTTAATTTTCAATTGTCTAATCAAGGCATATAAATCAATTCATGTTTGAAAGTCATTATATATTGGACTGGGAACAAAGCCAAGACCTTTATTTAACACAGCAATTTCCAGTGGACTTAAATTACAAGTAGAAAGATTCTCCAGTAGACTTTCTTCCTTCCTTTCCTGGGTCAAAATTTGAAGGTTGTTTCCTGAGTCTGTTGCCCTTGCCTAAAAAAGATTTTCCAGTAGTCTCCGTTTCTTCCCCTGAGTGGGAGGCTTCTGATATATCTAGGTCAGAGTGAGAGCAGTTAGTACAGTCAGCCCAGGTTGCTTTCTTTTTAGGGTGACTATCTTTATTACTAGTAGTAAAGTCTGTTGTAAAAGGAATACAACGAGCGCTAGCAAGTTGGAAAGGGCAGCAAAGTAACCCCCCCACCACATGAAGGGGGCACTCAGCCTCTTCTACCCACCCGCCTCACTCCATTGAGAGTGGCGGCCCTCTCTCTATGGAGCCCTGGCCAGAGGGGGAGAAAGAGCACACACTCAGCAGCCTCTCCATGATAAGTGATGGGGGGGGAAGATCAGGTGTGGGGAGAAGGCTTTGTGCCCCGGCTGCTGTTTCTGAACAAAGGGAGGTGGGTGCTGAGTGATATGCAGCCCCAAACCCCGCACAAGGTGCTCATCCACTTCAGCGAGGCGAGAGCGGGAGCTCCTCCAGGCACCCTGCCTGCCTGCCTGTCTGGTGGAGCTTCCTCCACCTCTTGCCTGCACTTTCTGTTCTGGCTGCAGTGCCTGCCATTCCTGAGGCACTTGAGGAGCCAGCTCCTTCCTGGTCCTCCTCCCGGTGTAGGCTTTCCAGGATCCGCAGCTCCTTTCTTCTCAGCCAGACCCTCTCTTGTGCTGCTGGCACTGCTGAAGGAAGGCAGGGGGAGCCTTTGAAAGGCAGCAGCCAGCTTTCTCTGTGGTGCAGCCTGCTGATCTGTCTCCCTGATGAAGCACCAGCATTGCGGCAGAGGGAGAAGGGCTAAGAGGGGCAGTGAAGATGAGTGCTTCCTGTGCTTGGTGCCACTCACTAGGTCTGCCTCCTTCTCCCCCAAAGCCTTTCTGTTCAGTTGTCAGGGTCACCTTATGAAGTGACCCCCCTTTGCATCCCTCCTGGTGGCCTGTCCTGTCTTTTGCTTTTAGGCTGTAGAAGGGTTGCTGCTCCCTCGGCGGAGCATCCATCCCCTTCACCAGCTCCTTCCAGACTGAGGGTGAGATGCTGCCTGCCAGCTCTGTGGGCAGGACTGAGGCCAGGGCTGGCCCCAGGTGTCTGGGCACCCTAGGCAGGACAGCCTGGGGCGCCCACCCCATCGGGGATGCCAACGTCCCGGTGGGGCCTGGAGATGGCCCAGTGCCGCTGTCCTGGGTGCCAGCGGCAGCACCGGCTCTCCTGGGCGCCTTGCAGTTGCAAGGCACCCAGGAGAGCCAGGGAAGGGGCGGGCTTAGAACACCTGCCCCTTCCCTCCCAGCAGCGGCACGGCTCTCAGCACCCCTTCCCTCCCAGCAGCAGCCGCAAGGTGCCCAGGAAAGCCAGGGCTGCCATCGCTGGGCGGGAAGGGGGCTTTTCACGGGGGGGGGGGGCAGGGGGCATTTTGGTGCCCCTACAGGGCTGGCGCCCTAGGTGAGTGCCTAGCTCACCTAGTGGGCGAGCCGGCCCTGACTGAGGCAATGCAGTGAGGCATTGCAACCAGGAGATTGGCAGACTTTCAGAGTGGCAGCTGAGGGAGCCAAAGTCTGTGGGAGCATGTGGAACCAGAATTGAATTATATATAAGGAGAGATGCCAGTTGAATACACAGGCTTCTGAATAGTCCTTGGCATCTCAAGAAAATTTCCTTCACTTATGCTCCATAAGACCCATCTCAAAATTCTTTAATTTTTTATGTATTTCCTCCATCTTGTTATCAAACACAGAAGGGGAGCATGTCTTTTTAAAATTGCTCTCCATGGAACTCATAAGATCTAAAGAGATCAGGAAAGCTTCCTATTGATTTCTAAACTCTTCAGAGTCCAAATATAAAGCTGGCGCCTTCTGCAGTCTTAAACCCCTAGGGATTCTTTGATATAATTAACCAAGGATGTTGCATGAAGTTCCAACTTAACTTGTTTCTCATTGATAGCCAGCAATTGGCTCCAATCTTGGTCACCATTGGAACAAGATTCCTCAAAGACAGCAAGAGTATCAACTATAATTCTATCCTGATCAGCCAAAAAATAAGCAAAAATATTCTTCCACTCAGCCCTCAAATAGGAATACAAAAAACAATGAAGGACAATGGAGCAAGAGAGATACTGAAATCAGAAACACTAAACTACGAAAGTTGGCTGCACCTAAAAAGCTCCCCACTACTAGAAAAAGAATCATATATAGTAAGAGTATAAATGTTCCACCAATGAAAATTCATAAATAGTAACCCTATTGAAAATAGTACAACACTACAGTCAAATACATAAACTGTGCAATTGAACTCACAGAATTTACAAAATACAGCAGCCGAATAAACAAATAGGATGTAATCAAGCAAAATTTAACTAAACAATAGCTAAGGCATCCTATGAAAAAGGGAATTAGAACATTCAGAGATAACAAAATATTCTGTACAGTATAACAGTGGATAATAGTGATACAAGGTCCTGCCAGGATACCACGGCAGTGTTTAGCCAGTGTGGATTCCCTCTGTGACCACAGCCACTGGTCACACTGGGTGGTGTGGGCGGGGTGAACAGTTCCTTGGATAATAGGGCCTTCCTTCCTGATGCAACTCTCCCCTCTTATTTTCCAAACATTCCACGTTTCCAACACACCCTGATATCCAGCCTATGACACCGCATTCTAGCGAGTGCATTTCTGTCTGCTGTCAAGGTGACCACTGGAGAAGACTAGGGCTGATTTCCCACTACAGCTGCCTTGGTGTTGTGCCGCCATTTGCCCTGACACTATTGGTCAATTTCACACCCGAAGCCGCGGGGCTGCGTTTTGACCTGCGGCTTCGCCCAATTTCCCCTGCAGTTTCATGATCCTGTTTTTTTGAGGATCACGAAACTGCGGGGGAAATCAGGCAAAGCCACGGGTCAAATGCAGCCCCGCAGCTTCGGGTGTGAAATTGACCAATAGTATCGGGGCAAACGGCAGTGCAACATCGAGGCAGCCGTAGTGGGAAATCAGCCCAGGTCTGTCCCTTTGACCTTAGAGAGTCACACTTTGTCTCATGAAGAGTGTTGGGTTCATCAGCCAAGACAACGTGGTCATCCTGTCACTATGGTGACCACTCAGTCCTCCCCATACCAGACCCCCATTTTTCAATTCCAACCATCTGAGGATACACACACCGTCTTTCAGATACTCTGACCTTTCCTCATGTCCTCCCATTTCTTTTTCCTATTCTCATTTGCAAGGTGATCACCATCCACAGGAAAACCCTCCCAGGGTGTGAGTACACCGCTGTGTAAACCGCTCAAAGACCCCTTGGTGTCAGAGCGGTATAGAAATCGAAAGTTAAATAAAAATAAATAAAAAATAAAATACATGTAGGTCAGAGTCCATGACTGTGGTTGAGACAAGTTCACTTCAGACCAGACATGTCCAAGTTTATCCCTTCTCTTGGCATGTTCAGCATGGCCTTCAAATCTGACCACCGGCCACAAGATTACTGGGCAGCATCAAATCCTTCTGGTGTGTGGTCTCACCATAGTCCTTGATGGTGTGAGAGACCACCAAATGATGGACCTGAGGGATCCTCTTCCACTTTGGCCTTCCAATCTCCCAGCCCACTGTTACAATTTGTTGTGATTTACAGATTGAGCCTCAGTCCACCTACTGGTGAGGTGGTCACTGGTCCCAGAGTGAGGGGCGGTGCACAATGGGAATGTCTACAACGTCATGCCACTATCTGTCCAAGTTACTTGTCCTGGAACTTGGGTAGTCTATCAGGCTCCATTCTGCTCACTCCATCTATCAATGTGATTGTCATCTGCTACCTGGGGTGTCAGTGCAGTTAGGTCCAGGTCTCCAACTGTGTCTGTGAACTGTCCAAGACTGACAGAGAACAAGCCATGGCCCTCCTGGGGTGGGGTGGGTGGAGGGCAGCACCTTGCTTAATGGATCCACTTCCCAATTTTGAGCAGCCCTCCACTTCCTCTCATTCCACCAGTTGGTTTCATGCCTACTGCGATGGGCCAAATTCTCCCAAGGGGATTGGCATAACTGGCTGGTGTGGATATTGCTGTCTCACACATCGGGATCAACCAATAGTGGCCCCACAGTCCTTCATCAGTCGAAGTGAGTACTGGCTAAGTCTGGCAACGATGCACATTCTTCACCTGTCTCATAGTAGTCAACCCCGCATGGTCAGTCCTTTTCCCACAGCATCCCATCTCTGGAACATGCCTTCTGCTTGCCATGCCTCTCCTCGTGTCATCTCCAGCACTGAGTATTGCCGTGCCACACCAGCTGAGCGGTGGTTTCAAGTCATGACTGCTTGAACCCAGGGCCATGTTTCAAGGCTGGCTGACATCCACCCATACTCCACCCAACCTCTGCACTTCCTTCTCTGTCCACTGTGCATTGCAAAGTGAGGCACACCCCAGAGCCTGAAACACTTTCTCCTTTGGTAAGGGGCATTTCAGTCATGGCTGTTGCAACCAGTGTTCCCTCTAAGCTGAGTTAGTGTGAACTAGCTCACAGTCTTTTAGCCTCCAGCTCACAGAATTTGTCTTAGTTCAGGAATCTAATTCATGCTGTAGACAAATCTCTCGCTCACAACTTTAATGCCATTGAAAAGCATTGTCTCTTTGGGGGCCTTGGACAGATTGAGGAGAGTGAGCTGGAATTATGCTGAGAATTTGGACCCCCAGGAACCCCAAAGAGTTTTTTTGTATCCAAATCAGTTTGCATACCTGAGGGACTGCATTTCCCCACATATGCCCCAAAGAGCACTTCGGTTGGGATCACAATGTTATCTGGTGACCCTGGGCCCTAAGGAGGCCAGGCTGGCTGCAACAAGGGCCAGGTGGTGGCTCCTACCTGGTGAAATGAGCTCCCGGAGGAGGTCAGGATCCTGTGGGACCTTCTACAGTTCCGCAGGGCCTGTAAGATGGAGCTCTTCCACCAGGCTTTTGAGTAGGAGCCGCCACTACCACTGCCATCACTGTTCCATTATAGATCAGTACTGCTGGGTATTAACATCTATGGGCATCTATGGCCCTAGTCTCCCCCCACCCCTGCTATGCAAGATATCGGGGAGTTATCCATTTCATTCGGGTTTTTAATCGTGCATCTCTGATTGAAATTGTTGTATTTTAATGTTTTATCTTGTTTTATATATTTTATGTATCAGCATTCTGTGCCTTGTTGTGAGCTGCCCTGAGCCCGTTCGCGGGGAGGGCGAAGTAGAAATGTAAATAATAAATAAATAAATAAATAATTTGCAAACTGGTTCACGAACTGGCCACCGTTCGGTTTGACAACATGTTCAGGAATGGGACTGGTTCGGTTCAGCTCGGTCTAGGGTAAAATCCAGAAAGTTCCTGTCCCTACTCACTACTGTCCTCTCTGACAGAGCCTTTTGTCTCTAACTGTCTGGAAGAACACATAAGCGTTAACTATCAAAAATCCAAGATCATTTTTTTGGGGGGAAACCTCATGTTCACAACAAGTGGAAATTTTATGGAAAGCATATTGAGGAGATCCTTTGTTTTAAGTACTTAGGAGGTTGGACCAGAGATTAACTTGGTGAATGCAAGCTGCTCATGTTATAAGATTGGCCACAACAGCATCAAATACGATCTGTTATTTCTTTTATTCATCTGGGGTTCATTATATCCCATTTACCATCAAACTGTTGAGTGTCAAGGTGGCCACACAAAACTTATATGAGGCTGATATTGGATTGACAAAATAGGGGTGTCTGTGGATTCAATTCTTCTTAAATTCCTACATTCCATCTGTAGAATTCAAAATCATGCAGCTGAATTGAGACAATCATCTCTTGAAGCTCGGACCTGGTGTAAGGCTTTCCCCCTTAAAGTTAAAATGATACACTCCAAGAAGGCTACCTTGGCTTAGTCAGAGATGACTCTTATGTTTCCCACTGGGAAAAAAACTTGTTGAGCAATGACTAAAACTCATCAAATTTTCTTTGGACTCCCTGTGTTCATTTACCAGAAGGAAGCCATAAGAATGATTAAGGAATGTTTATTTAAGTATGATTATAATAGTACAATCTGTAGAGCACAACATGTTTGTTCTACTCAATTTGCTGGTACTCTTTCACCTGGAGAGCTTCCCGATTACTGCGACTGTTCCTTGCTATAGGCGTACCTTTATGTTGGCATGTCTTAATGCCTTACCATCTAGAATTTTGCAATGAAGGTATCTAAAAATACCATCCTCTGATAGAGTATGAGACTGTGGTACAGGAAATGGAGACACCCTGTATCACGTGATCTTTGAATATAATTACTTTTCTAAGCCTTGAAATCTTTCAATTCTACATTGCTCCAAAATACAGATCACATTATCTCTCTTATTTGAAGACTATGAATTAGGCCCATTCTGGAGATAAATACAGTGAGCTCTAGAAAGAGGCTCTGGGCAGGTGCCAAAGCCATGGACACTCAGTGTCAATTTGCTGTGGCGACCTCAGCAGAATATAATGACACAGAGTCTACCTTTTTCTCCAGGGGAACTGATCTCTGCCACCGGAAGAGCAGTTTTAATTCTGAGTAATCTCCAGCGCTCTCCTAGAAATTAGCAACAATGGTTCCCCAGGAGGAAATGGATGGTTTGGAGGGTTGAGTCTATGGTTCTATGCCTGTCTGAAGTCTCACCCCTCCTCAAACCTCACCCTCTCCATGCTCCACCCCTCAAATCTCCAGGAATTTCTCAACCTGGAGTTCGCAACCCTATCTCCTTTCCAGCCTACCTTTCTCTGCCCCTCTAATTTCAGCTATTCATCTCCTCCTCTCTCCCTGCAGCCTCTATCTAGGAAGAGTACAGTCTGTCACCACAACGGGAACCAAAAGAAGGTCACATCATTGTCTTTTCCCCCTTTTGATCTACACAACAACCCTGTCAGGTAGGTGACACTGTTAGTCTGGGAGTGGTCCGACATCACCCACTAAGCTTCCACAGCAAGAATCTGGGTCTGGCAGACCCTGCTCTGAAGCACTAACTGCTATGTCACACCGGCTGTCATAGGTTGGCCAACTCAACAGGGTATAATGACACAGAGTCCACTATTTTCTCCAGGGGAACTGATCTCTGCCATCCATAGAGTAATTGTAATTCTGAGTGTTCTCTAGCCCTCACATGGGGATTGATAACAATGGTTCCCCTGGAGGAAAAGTACAGTCTGTCTCCACAGTGGGGACCAAAGCACCTCACATCATTCTTATTTCTCCCTTTTGATCTGCACAACAACCCTGTGAGGTGGTGTTAGCCAAATTGCCCTAATTTATTAATAAGATGGGGGAATTTGAATATTAAATGGCAATGGCTTTAATTAAGGGAATAATAACCTATGTATACTGGAGTCCAACTTATCCAGATCCCCAGAAATAGATGCAGAGACTAGATATCAAAATATAGTGATTTCTTTGCTAATAATTCTCACACACATACAATAAAAATGAAACAATCATGCACTCAATCAACACAGAACTAAGAATCTTAGATAGAAAGGTACAGTGACAGTTGCATTAGCAGGAAGGTATCATTGATGGGGGAGATAATTTACCTATCCAACGCAACAAGGTGATCCTGCAGTGAAAATAGGGAAAATAACAGGGAAAGGAGTCATGTGTCGGCCAGCAACGCACATGGGAGACTCCAAACAGCGCTGTGAATGGATCCAGCAAGATAGGGTGGGGTCAGGTAGGTAGGAAGTGGGAGAGCAATGGGGAGATGCTCTCTTTTTATACCCTAAGGTGACTGGGAAGGGGATGCTTCACCAGTCACATAGTCCCCAGGGAACCTAGGAAAAATCCAGTTACTAATGGTCAGGAGATGACTGAGAGAAAGGGATTAATGGTTGGGCAATTGTAATGATATTCAACTAATGGTGACACCCATAGAAAGACAAAGCAAAGAAAAAAGCAGTAATGTCTTGGCTCCATGGACGTTCGTTGGTCTTAATGTCCCAACAATCAACAGTTGTGTTATTGGGATGGGTAGCGGATGGACATGACAGCTGCTTAATCCTCTCATCACATAAGTCCTTTTGTTTTACATGCCACATCTGGCAAAGGTGGTGGTAGGGAGGTTCCTGTATGATGGAGAAGAAGTCTTTCTATAAGAACACAAGAGAAGCCAATGTTGGATCAGGCCACCACCACCTCCTGTGACAGTGTGTTAATCACTCTTTGGGTGAAAAAGGACTTCCTTTTATCCATTCTTACCTGACTGCTCAGCAATTTCAATGAGTGCCTATGAATTCTTGTATTGTGAGAAAGGGAGAAAAGGACTTCTTTCTCTACCTGCTCTATCCCATGCATAATCTTAGAAACCTCGATCATGTCACCCCTTAGCTGTCATTTCTTCAACCTGAAGAGCCCCAAGCGCTTAACTTTGCTTTATAGGAAAGTGTTCCAACCCTTTAATCATTCTAGTTGCCCTTTTCTGCACTTTTTCCAATGCTGTAATATCCTTTATGAGGTGTGGTGACCAGAACTGTACACAGTACTCCGAACGAGGTTGCACCATTGCTTTATACAGGGGCATTACAATACTGGCTGATTTGTTTTCAATTCCCTTCCTAATAATTCCCAGCATAGTTTTGACCTTTTTATTGCAGTCGCACACTGTCATATTTCATCTCCCCCCACTGACCAATCCCCTCTCCCCCCCAGTGTAACAGCAAATGACCATTTCTCTTTTGGCTGAAACTCACCTTCTCTTGCAAACATTTTAATTCTCCTCGGAGCCCCTCTCAGCCAGGAGCTGCTATCAAGAGTGCTTCTCTGCTTGGCACCAGTCCTTCTTTGCACACTGCACAGGGAAGGGGAAAGGAGCCATGGTGGCAGCAAGCCAAGGCACCACTTGGCTTCTCCCCCACCAATGGATACCTTCTGCAGAAGGGCAATGGGGGAGCTCTGGAGCTAATCCTCCCTCCGGAGGCTTGGAAGGGTGCATGGTTTGATCTTTGTAAAGCATGTCTTGCCATTGGTTTGCATTTGCTATAGGTGGTGGAGGGGAGAGTGAGTGCTTGTTTGCATTGCTGGAATTGAAATGAATGATTTACTGCAATGAAAAGCTGTGGGACATGGAGGGAGAATTGGTATGTGTGGCCATGAGATGCCCTACCATGGCTATGGGCCTGCTCTGACAGAGTATGTGACTGTGGTGCAGGTCTCATGACCTTTGAATGTAATTACTTTTCTATGCCTAGAAATCTTTTAATTCTACATTACTTCAAAAAATAGATCATATGGAAGTAATACCTTTGTGCTAGAAGAAAATAGCAGATCTTCCAGTCTCTTAGCTTTGAAATTTTATACATCTGTGATAGATTATTGCAGCTTTTCATATGGGGTCTAGCTTTTTCTATGTTTTAGTAATATGCTTAGAACTGAAGTGTTTTGTTTACTAGCATTTCTTAAAGGTAAAAAAAAGACTAGAATATCAATTATTTCCTCCTGCTGACTACAGTGTTCTGTATCACAATGTAGGAGAGTGGTAGCAATTCAGAAATTGAATCAAAAATTAAGTTGTGGGACATGGAGGGAGAATTGGTGTGTGTGGCCATGAGATGCCCCACCATGGCTATGGACCTGCTCTGATGGAGTATGTGACTGTGGTGCAGTTAGTGCAGTCACACTGTATCAAATGACCTTTAAATGTAATTACTTTTCTGAGCCTAGAAATCTTTTAATTCTACATTGCTACAAAATATAGATCATATGGAAACATTACCTTTGTATTAGAAGATAATAGCAGACTTACCACTCTCATTTTATGCATCTGTGATAGATTTTTGCAGCTTTTCAAATGGGGTCTAGCTTTTTCTATATTTTAGTAATATTTTCTATATTCTAGTAATATGTTTAGAACTAAAGTGCTTTGTTTACTAGTGTTTCATAAAGAAAAAAAATACTAGAATATCAATTATTTCCTCCTAATGAATGAACAAACAAGACTTCTTTCATTCTCTGAGGATCTCCCTTCACCCCCTTTGAAAGTGTTGCCAGATTCCTTGGCATCCAATGTGAATCAGCTGGAATGTCTAGTTGGTATATTTAAAAAGGCAATAGAATCTAGTGCATTTCTTATGGCTACTTTGTCAGGAAATCTCCAAAAGGAAGGGGAAACAATTTGCTCCAGTATGTGTAAACAGCTGAACTCATTAAAACCAACATCCAAAGTTACCATTGGGCGATTCTGCAATCAGGATTTGCTCCACATTTTCTCACCTGGGAGGGAAAAGTGCAGCTGAAAACCACATTCAAATATCTTGGAGGAATGCCATACTGACTGCAAAGTCAACACAGAATGGCCCTAAATCTATGCAGAAGGTACCACAAAAGCCAATATCAAAGAAAGCAAAAGTGGCATGGAGTGTGGAAGGTAACATTAAAATCCAACAATCAAAGGAAGTGAAAGCAGCATGCAATGCAGAGGGGAAGTTCTGTTCCAACATAGGTTTTTGTAAAACAACAGAGGGAAAAGTCAATGCCAAATCAGCCACTGACTTCAACAGGGGCCTCAAATTCTGCTGTGGAATCGATATGCCTCTACTGAGGGACTCTTTGAGAAACTGAGCAGCGGCAGGTGCCATGGGAAGGCTTGGTTCCAATGAAAGACATTACTGATCATTCGTACAGTGCACAGGGGTTTTGAAATAATCACCATTTCTTTTGAAGAGATATCCTAAATTAAATTAAGCACAAGTAGTTCTCTCTCTCTCTCTTTTTGAGTCTGGATTTATGTGAACTTTATTGCGTTAATGGCATATTTCAGCACAATTACAGTGTAAAAGGGGTGCCGAGAACAGAGCTGGAGTATAAAACAATATAACAAACAGATGAGGAACTATGGAAGTCGGCAGATCACTGTTGGAATCAGGCAGCGAAGGGTGGATGAGGGGTCCTGACTGGTCAAAGCCATTATGGTTCAGCCACTATGGCCATGAATTCATCCAAACTGATTCTGCCATCTCCATCTTGATCTCCAACAGCCATGAGAGTGGTGACTTCTCTATCAGATAGGACTCTACCCTCAGGGAGAAAGCCCCTCAATATAAACTTTAGTTCATCCTTCTCAAGAAAGTCATTTTGATTTCTATCCAGATGGTTAAAAATCTCTGCAACGTCTTGGTTCCCCTGCTTCAACCCCACCATTTTGAAGAACTTCTTGTGGTGAAAAGAGTCAGCAGCTTCAAAGGCTCCCGCTGCCTTCTCAATATTATCTGCATTGAGCACGTCAGTCATCACCATCTTTGCAGCTGTCAAACGTGCTCTGGGAGAGGTTGGTGGATTTGAGGGGTGCAAAAAGAAATGCTCGGAGAAGTAGTTATTGTTCATTTTTATAGATATCTCCTGAAAGTCCTGCTTACTTCACAGCTGTCTAGTGCTAGAGCTCAAATAATCAAGGAGTCCTAAAGCTATACTATGAAAGCCCACTACCACTGTTTCACTCACACAGAAGGCCACAGTTCATAAAGAAACCTGTTTGGTATCCAAGATACCATATTTGCACCTGCAGTCAATCTGTAATTGACACCTGGATATATTCTGCTTGTTGGTAAGCAGGTTTGACACTGTTCTGTTTTTTCAAAGACAGCCATCAGTGGAACAGGGCCATCAGCTGGGAGTCTGCTTCTGTTGCATAGTTCTGGAAACCACACTGTGTCCCAGTTTTGCTGGGATTCAGCAATTGTTTTGATGAGGGAATCAAAATATGACTCCAGCTGATCTCTGGGAAAGTCCACTGTTTTCCAGCCTCACTAGACTGCAGCAAATTTTCCCACTATCCTGGGGGGCAAGTAAGTGTACACATCTCCCTGATGCCCTGATGTACTGGAAGCCATCTTCTGATCTCATCCCCTCCTGAATATTTTGCAGCATTCTGGGAAGGCCAGGATACAGCAAAGTCCTAAATCTGAAATACTTGACAATCTAAAAGCATGTCCCAAGGAAAAGCTGAGCTCTTATAAAAAAAATTCATTACTGATCATTCACAAAGTGCACAGAGGATGTGAAATACTGAAGAGCATATTAACAATAAGAAGCAAAACTGAGCGTAGCAAGATGCCTAAACTGAGCACAGCAACACAAAGCTTGATTGCTATTTCTGTGCTTGTTTTAAATTATTGTTTTAATTATCTAACTATTGTTGCTGAGACTGTGTGACCTCGTAACCTGTCCTGAACCCGTTCATGGGGAGGGCAGGATAAAAATCAAATCAAATAAATAAATACATGGGTTTTTTTAAAGAAGTAGTAGTTTTCCTTTATGTTTAACGACTCCTCCCTGAAAATCTTGTCTGTTTCACAACTGTCCAGTGCTAGAGCTTGTACAAAGAAGGAATCTTGAAGCTATACTGCACAAGCCTACCACTGGTGCTTTGCTCAGACAGAAGGCTGCAGTTCATAAAGAAACCTTTTTGGCAGCCGAGGTACCATGCTTGACACTTGCAATCAAACTAAGATCAAAACCTGGATGTGTTTGACTTGCTCCAAACACCTCAAGCAGTTGGCAAAGAGGTTTAACTGAGCTCTTTTTTTCAGAAGCCAACCATCAGTGGATCCAGGAGATCAGCTGGGAGACTATTTCTGATCTCCTGTCTTGGAAACCTTAGTGCATCTTCCAGCCTTCCTAGAATGCAGCAAATTCCCCATTCTCCCAGGGGCACAAAGAAGTACACATCCAGCTGATATCCTGATCAGCTGAGTGTAAGTTTCTGATCTCCTCCCCTTCTGAATATATTGCATAATTCCAGCAAAGTTTCCAATATGAAATCCTTGGATACGGATCATCATTGTAGCTGTCGGCATGCCTTTCTTGGTAAGATTGATAATGGGGGATCACAATAATTGATAATTCTGGATCAGGTGGGAGTTTGCAGTTGATCTGTACGAAGAAAGACTTAGCCAATGGACAACAGAAGTAGCTGCCGTGGGCCCCTGATGGTGTTGTAAATGACAATGATCCCACCCAGTCATACTGGAGGGAGGTAAGAAAACACACCAGGCTCTCTCTGCTGCCCTTATACTCATCCCATCTGGGTTCAAGCAGCCAGCATCCAGCTCTGACCCCAGCTCTGGCTCCAACCCCAGCAGGAGAGATGCCATCCCTGGAGCCAACAGTACTGGGACTAGTGAGTCCAACCCTGGCCCCAGATGTCCACTGCTCCACAAGGGAGCGTAGGAGGCCCACGTAAAGGACTATGTATACTAGGGTAACCTGGACAAAGGAGGGAGGGGGTGTTGTGTACCCAGAGACCATGTATGTGATCGGGTCTGCACATGACCAGCTGAAGGGCTTGAGCTTTGCTCTGAGAGACAATAGCCAGAACGGATCCTAGCACACACCCATCAGAGCACTAGGATCCAAGAATGGACCTATGGGATTCGAGTGCACTGTAAATAGCATATCGACAGGAGTGGGTGTGTGTTGGGTGTGGTTTGGCTACAGGGATATAAACCAACCTGCGAGCCAGGTCAGGTTATCTCAAGATCTGCCTGTAACTAAATAAAGTATGAGCTGAAATCACTCTCCAATGCATAAGCCTCAGTACTTTATAAACACTTTGGCAAATCTGTAGAAAAAAATGGCAGGAAAAGATCAAACACACCATAACACAGATTCAGGTAATGCAGAAACAAGAAATAATGCTTGTTCCCACTGAAGAATATGTATCAAACCTCCCAAAAATCTAAAGCAAATAGTTATTACTTCAGCCTTTTGGATACATTCATTCATATATTATATGCTGAAAATATTGTATTCTTCATAATTAGACTGCCATTCTGTGCAAAATTTCTCCTGTCTAATTGTAATTAACAAATGGACTTGAGCTGAAAAACTCTGCATAGAACTACAGTGTTGCTACCATTGCAGATAGGGGGAGTGGTGGATAGCCAAGAGAGCTACCATTGGTGCTGTGGAAAGCAAGTGAATGGCTGGGAGGGCCACCATTATCACTTTGGGGAGGAGCGGGCAGGTGTATAGGAGAGTTGTTGCCCTTGCTGTGCAGAGAAGCAATAGGGTGGCTGGGAGAGTAAGGGAGAAACAAAGAAAGAGTGATGAGGGGCAGAAAGAGAGAGAAGTGACAAGCATGGGGAGAGGGAGAGAGAAAGAAAAGGGCTGGTGTAAGGAAGGAGATGATAGACTGAAAGAAGTAGGGGAGATGGGAAGAAGCAAAGGTGGGGGGATGAGATAGCTTTGAGTGGGGAAGAAGAAGGGGGATTGTCATCGAAGGTGAGAGGGAGATTGATGGAGAAGGGTGGAGGCAAACGAGAGGGGGGTCAAATGACAGATAAGGGGAGGGTGAGAAAGAGTGGAGAGATTGTCAGGGAAGGGCAGGGCTAAAATAGGAGGGAGACTGACGGAGAAGGGGAGAGGAAGGAAGAGAGGTGTGGAAGATTGACAGAAGGGGAGGGGTAAGAATGAGAGGGAAAATTGTTAGAGAAGGGAGAGAGGGACAGAAGGAAGGAATGGGTGGGATGCACCCTCCCCATAAGTTTCTTGCAGGAACCTACTTGTCAGGTTCTATCATATCTGAAGAAGAATTTGCTTTCCTAGAAAACTCTCATTCTTTCCTTCAAAGTTCACTGAAGATCCTAGAAATATTAATGAAACGTAGGATTTTTAAAAAGAGTAAAAGGTAGCCTTACCTGTTGCCCCTTGATATTTGGGCAAAGGAGAAAGACAAGAAGAATGGTAGCAAGAACGTGAAGTTTCACCTTGGCTGCCTTTCAAGTGTGAAGTCACTGATGTGAACACTGGGGTCGATCAGCTGCCATATTTATACCATGAATCTGCCCATAAATTCATATGACCCATATGCAATACTTGCATTGTGTTAGCCGAAATGCTTGTTTACGCATTTATCGGACTAAACGTATATTGAGTTCTGGTCTATGTATACAGAGAAAGTGGTTTCGCCCAGAGACCCAGTTTCCCAAAAGAGAATGCTTGACAAGGTTTCTTTAGTAAAATCAAATATTCTCTTTACTGAATAATATCTTTGTTTCACAGTCAAACAATACTGATGCACTCACACATACACACAAGTTCCTTTAGATACAGTAGTAATGGAATACAAATGGAGTTTTAAACTAGAAGTATTTAGGAGAGGGAAATTTACGTGATACTTATCTGATCCTGAAGCTCGACCTTCCACAGTGAAGAATGCAAGGATAGGATTTCTTACTAAGGAAAACGCTAACTTTTACTGCACACAGTTGGAACCTGCCAACATGTGAGAGGGCTCCTTGGTCGCGACTCCAAGGAAACACAGTAGAGTTCAGGTAGGTACAGGGGGAGGGGAGGGCCAAGGCAAGACGAAGACAAAGGTTGAACCTTGGTTTAATCAACTAGTTTGGGGGCTGGCTTTGGGGTGTCTCAGTCCGTCCCATCCCTATATCATTGGCTATAGGAAGTGGGGTACCCTCCTACTAAGGTGGGGCAATATTGAAAGTCTACACCTTTACTAAGGGGAACCTTTTGGTCCAAGGTGCGAAGATGGGTTGTCATGGAAACCTTAAGAATGCAGATGACTCTGGCTTGGTCCAAGTCACAAACAGGAAACAGTCTTAACACATGTAAAATACCAAGCATCCTGTGGGTTACGTGTGGAATTCAGATTCCTCAATGGTAGACAGGTTGTCGTTTATAACATCCTTCTAGCAGACCATAATGGAGATGCTTTCTTGTTCCCAGTGCATGTTGGGTAGATGTATGCATATGTGTGTGTCTGTGACTTCATTAGCATGGAAGTGCAGTCTGCAAGCAGCTTTCTAGTGCAGGTGGTCACATCAAACAAAGCACACAGTTCTCCCAGACCAAAGACACTTACAAGCACCATTCTGGTGTGTGTGCAGATCAGAAAATAACAAATAAAAGCATTTTCAAAGTACATCTCCTAACAGTCCCCCCTTTCATGGCCTCAGTGAGCGAAGCGAGATGATGGCCATGACTCCAAACACATGTGGGGTGGCGTGTGTAACGTGAACATGTCAGACAGTCCAGGATGTAACAACAACAAAGTTCAGTAGTGTTGGTAACCCATTGCTCATTGGTTGATGTCATCTCAGCTGGTGTGGACCTGAAGCAAGAACAGGTTTCCTTTTACCCAGGACCATCTATCTAAAGCTAGTTGGTGGGGACGGACCAAAAAAAGAAAAATCTAGCCCTATAAAAAAAAACCAAATTGCCACTGTGAATGACAAACTTCAAGGAAGCAAACAAGCACAGGTGTTTCCATGGGTACATGTATACACATAGGTGCATGCATGCTGCTACTAAGGTAACACATAACAATTATGTACATTAAACCAATAGCATTATTGAGGTAGACTATTACCTATTGCATAACAAATATACAAAAATAGAAAAATTGGTTATAAAATCAGTAGTATAAACTATACTGCATTGATACACACTACTCCTCTCCCTGAGGGCAGTTCTCATTTGGAGGTATTGACTTAAATTGTAAACAGTACAGAAATATTCATAAGCAAGGTAAATACTCATGAGAAATACAGTCAATTCACATCTCTTCAGCCTATTCCTTTTCTTGACACTGGTGGTGCCAATTCAAAGTGAACAAGGCCAGCTATATTTACACAAGTAAACTGTAAAAGTCTTCCAACAAGAGGTTTCCAGTTCCTAGTGTTAATGAACTGAGGCATGTCTATTTTAAGAACATGCACAGGTCCACTGACATAGGAAGGGAGTGTCTTTGCATAGCAAGCAGTTCTTCCCTCTTTCTGTAACGCATTGTACCATGGGAGTACAGTTAGTAAAAATAAACACATTTTTATGAACTTAAACCAAACATTTAGACTAGCTTTCATGCATTCTACATTCATGATTCCATCCAAGTTCATGAAGAAAATTGTTAGTATTCATTCAAACATTCACACACTAATCATAGCAGCAATTCCAAAAGATCTCACCCTGAGGAAATATTAGATCAATTCAAGCTTCTCTCCTTGTAATTTAGATTGAAGTGGTTGGACAGAAGAATGCCAGGAAAAATTGGGGGAAAATGAGCAATGCCGGTTCTAGGGCAGCTGGCTACCGGGGTCCTTTTCCCAAAAGGGGGAATGGATTGCATATCCTTGATACCAGTCCGATATTTCGAACCTACCTTTACTGAGCCCACTGGAAAGAAGGAAGTTATGCTCCAATTTTCCAATGCCTAGAGAAAGGCACTTAGACGCCTAAATTTATTTATTAAATCACTTCTTCTGGCATTTTCTAAGTCTTCTATTGCTCCTCTGTTCTAATAGGAGTTCAGGGTCCCCACTGGGGACCTCCCCAATAATGTTATAAAAATGGAGTAAAATCCAAAAATGAAAAGAAAAGGGGAGAAGTATCAAAGCTGCTTTTCCTGGAAGAGGTATTCAATGAGGATGGCTGTGTAGCCTTTTGTCCTTTTCCATAAAAATAAAAATTATCGCATAAAAGCAAAAACTTCTCCAAAAGTAAAATGAAAAACAAAAAATTGTTTTGCAATAAAATTGGGTAGATAGAAATGAAAGGTAAGAGTTGTTTCTACATTCCCTCGCTGTCAGGGATTTAAATTTTAAATGCTGGATCCTCTCTGTGATACGAGGCTGCAAGCTGTCATGTCTGCATTAGCCCGTTTGGATTTTAAATGGAGAGTGGGAGACTTACATTTTTTCTTTTTTAATTTGGAACAGGAAAGTCAGAAGAATATTAATACAATATTAAACATTAGTACATTCCCTGCAAATTAATACATTAGTACAACATTAGTATCAGAAGATATCCTAATCAATAGATCGCTCCCATCTCTGTGTTGCTTCTCTGCGCTTGCAGGTGCACAAATAGGTTTTTGAGCCTGCCTTGCCGAGGGACGGCTGGCTCTTTGTTATCCCTTCGCTGGTCACAGCGAGTGAGGGGGAAAACAAACAAATTGTTTCCCAAACAAAGTTCCTGCAATGGAAGGTCGAGTTAAAGAAAAAAGGGGGGGGAATTTGGCTGAATTCCCTGACTCACAAGTCTGCTGTGCTCGACCACAAGCAAAACCTTGTCACAGTATGACTAAGATTTAAACGTTGCTGAATAAGAATTGGTGACACGTCCGTAGCACATCTCTTTAAATTTTAAATGGACACAAACTCTTTTGCAAGCGCGAACTCTCTTTTTAGCACTTGACCACACTTTAAATTTTAAATGGAAAGCAGACTCCTTTACAAGTTCAAGCTCTCTTCAAGCGTTTGACCACATGGCTTGTAAGCACAATGTGTCATTGCTAGTGATTCTTTCTCTTTAATTGTTGGTGCGTCTGTCTCCTGCCCAGGAGATGGCATGAGCCCAGTAATGAGGTCAGAACAGTCCACTTGTATCCAAGTGCGGTTGTTCGTTTGACCAAAGGCCGGCTCTGCGCCACCTCTGGTCAATAGTGGAATAGCATCCATTCTACTTTTCCATGAGTTAAAGAGCTCATTTACTCGGAGCTATTGCTTGTCCGTGTATTTTGGGGTTGTTTGCGTGTCCCTAATGCATTCTTATGTGCTGGGATAGCATGTAAATTAGTTCAGCTGTGATAAGTTGGAACTAAAACTCGATTTTCTCTCCATCGGGGGAGTTGTTTGAAAGTTGGGGAGTGGGTAGAGAAGATTACAGTGAGGGGAAATCTGTGCCTTCGATCTTGCAAGTGGGTGTGGGGTCGCCGGAACCTGAAAGTAGGCGGCTCTACACCACAACATTCAAGGCTGTTACCAAGAAGCCATGGGTTGAGGCTTGCACTACCTTCCTCAAAGTCCTTAACCTCTATTTCCTTTTACTAAGTCTTTCTCTTTCTCTTTCCTTACAGGCATCGCCTACAAGCTCCTCTTCCTCTCTCTCTTGCCTGCTCTTTCTCGCTCCCTACGGGGTAGTGAAATTTTTGGAGGGGTTCCCCAATGTTTAAAGGGGACACCCCGACAATTGTGGTTTAAAGAAAAGAAATTGTAAAGTTGCAGTGAACTTGCAGCCTGAGAACTACTTCGTGGGCTGCTAGTTCCCTTAGATTACAGTTTCCGTGGAGGGGAAAGTTCTGTGTGTTTTTCTCCCGAACGGGAGATTTCAAAGAGGCATTCATTTCTCCCCCCTTAGATAACGTTTTACCATTCAGTGTTCCATTCACATCTCCCCCCTCTTGACAGCCTTCTGATTCTCAATCAAGAGGGTGTCATAAATAAGGAAGAGAGAAAAGTTTCACTGAGTGTTTCAAAGGGAGTGTGTCTCTCTGCTTTGGGGATCGCGATCCCACTAACTGGAATTGGTTGCTGTGGCTGGGGCTGATTGACAGGTTCTCCTTTCCATTCCTTAAGCTGGGAGGAATTAAAGAATTTTTCCCAAACTTGGCAATTTTTCCGTGGAATGGCCACTTTGTATACTGCAGGGCTGATTCTGGCTGTGATGTTCACAGGACCGGCCCATTTTGCCATGAGCGCATGGTGTTTTCTTGAGAATTTTCTGTACAGCACCTGTTTTCCTGGAACCCAAACTCTTGGATTCCTAACCCATCCTAGTTTTTTGTCTATGGCTAGGGTGCTCTTTCCAATTTCTTTGGCTACCTGCAAGTGAATTCTCAGTAGCTCAGCAAGTAGCTGGCTGATCCATTCGTCATTGACAGCTCTAGTTTCCTGCTCTGGGGGCAGATCAGTTTCCATCCAAAAAGTGAAGATGGATGCGCTGAGGGCTATGACCCACTTCAGCGCCTCCATCGTGCGTGTGTGCATGCTTGTTCATGCGGATCACGGTCGGGGCTGCGCGGAGTTTGGCTACAGGTCTCGGCTTCTGGCGAAGTGTTTCACCAGGGAAAAGGTGGAGGCTAAGGGTGGGCTGCACCCCAGTACCCCTTAGGCTCCTTACAGGTTTTCGAATCAGGCAACGTGGGTCTGACCAGGAGTAACCTAAGAACCTTAAAGAGAAGGTGTTTGTGCGCAGGAGAAAACCTCTTCTGTCCCCTTCTGTCATAAAAGAATCTCACCGTCAAGAGGAATGTCTTTCAGTCCACTCTTGTAGCAAAAGACTTTTATACCCAACAGTAACAGTTACAGCTCCCTGTCACCACAAAGGCGAAGCAGGTTTTGGGAGTAGGATTCTCTGATCCCCTCACGGTTTACCTGTGAACCGAACAATGCAGGTTTTGGGAGTCGGGCTTCTCTGACCCGCTCAAGGATTATCTGTTAACCAAAAACAATGCAGGTTTTAGGAGTAGGACTCTATCCTCTCCCAGAATACCTGGGAACCAAACTGTGGTCGCGGGCAACCTTCCAGGTTCTCACATGCCAACTAGAGTTCTGAGCACCAGCACCTACGTCCTGGCCTCAAGGCATGCTCTGAGGGCATTCCAGCTCACCCAGGCAGCCTGGTTGCAGGTTTTGGCTGAGCAGACTGATCAGGTCTACCGCCTCATGGATCACCCACTGAACCAATTGAAGAGGTTTCTGAAAAGTGACTCTCTGGCCACCTTAGCAGGATTGAGATTTACCTCTAATTCGATTTCCCGTCCTGAACACTCCTAAGTGCTTTTAAAGGGAGGGGGAGTTATATGTGCCTGCCTGTGTGTGCGTGTATGTGCGTGCTTGTGCAAACATTGGGGCTTCTTCGGCAGGCCCTCTTCATAGTTGCGCCCACGATTTCCACCCAGAACAAAAAAATGGAGCATGGCACGGGCTGCTCCGAGGGGCAGAGAGAAAAGGAGGCACAGAAAAGTCCAACCCGCAATAGATTGCCTTCTAACGGCCAAGCACGCAGACGGAAACCTTTCACACAGCTAACCAGGGTTCCTAACACGAAACCATTTCTCCACGTGCGTAGCTTGAAGGAGAGATGGGTCGAGTCATCTGTTCTCAAAGCTCACGGGACCAGCCTCACACGGGGCACCAAGAAATCTGTTAGCTGAAATGCTTATTTATGCATTTGTTGGACTAAACTTATATTGAGTTCTGGTCTATGTATACAGAGAAAGTGGTTTCGCCCAGAGACCCAGTTTCCCAAAAGAGAACGCTTGACAAGGTTTCTTTAGTAAAATCAAATATTCTCTTTACTGAATAATATCTTTGTTTCACAGTCAAACAATACTGATGCACTCACACATACACACAAGTTCCTTTAGATATAGTAGTAATGGAAAACAAATGGGGTTTTAAACTAGAAGTATTTAGGAGAGGGAAATTCACGTGATACTTATCTGATCCTGAAGCTCGACCTTCCACAGTGAAGAATGCAAGGATAGGATTTCTTACTAAGGAAAACGCTAACTTTTACTGCACACAGTTGGAACCTGCCAACATGTGAGAGGGCTCCTTGGTCGCGACTCCAAGGGAACACAGTAGAGTTCAGGTAGGTACAGGGGGAGGGGAGGGCCAAGGCAAGATGAAGACAAAGGTTGAACCTTGGTTTTATCAACTAGTTTGGGGGCTGGCTTTGGGGTCTCTCAGTCTGTCCTATTGCTATAGGAAGTGGGGTACCCTCCTACTAAGGTGGGGCAATATTGAAAGTCTACACCTTTACTAAGGGGAACCTTTTGGTCCAAGGTGCGAAGATGGGTTGTCATGGAAACTTTAAGAATGCAGATGACTCTGGCTTGGTCCAAGTCACAAACAGGAAACAGTCTTAACACATATAAAATACCAAGCATCCTGTGGGTTACGTGTGGAATTCAGATTCCTCAATGGTAGACAGGTTGTCGTTTATAACATCCTTCTAGCAGACCATAATGGAGATGCTTTCTTGTTCCCAGTGCATGTTGGGTAGATGTATGCATATATGTGTGTCTGTGACTTCATTAGCATGAAAGTGCAGTCTGCAAGCAGCTTTCTAGTGCAGGTGGTCACATCAAACAAAGCACACAGTTCTCCCAAACCAAAGATACTTATATGCACCATTCAGGTGTGTGTGTGCAGGTCAGAAAATAACAAATAAAAGCATTTTCAAAGTACATCTCCTAACAATTGTCAAGGAGACAGACTTTTCTGACAACTTTGAAAGGGTAACTTCTCAGAAGAGTCATTACAAGGGGAGGGGAATCCTTGAGTTCAGTGCCAGCTTCAGTCTAAAAGTACTGTATTCTTGCCGAACAGTAAAACACACCCAAGACAGTGCAGAAAATGGCTGCATATATCATGATTCCAACAATTATTGGGACCCATTAACTGTGGCTAATTGGCATTTAAATTGCCACCCACCTGCGGATGATAAAATTGTTTCTTGGAATATTACAGGGTGGAGGAACAAAAATAATGGCAATATTTTTTAAAAAATTATCTTAAGGGTTTTGATGTTGTGCTTTTCCAGGAAACTTGGTCCCAAACCCTGATTTATCTTGAAGGATTCAAAAGCTATTCTCTCCAAGTATTTACAATTAATCCCAAAGGATGTTTTCAATCAGGGTTGGGCTTTTCTGTTTCCTTGCATTTAAAATCTGAAATCATCACCCAGCCTGATGGAGCAAGCTGTTGGGCTCAATTTTGACAATCTCATTCTGATTATTCTGAATCTATATTTCCCCTCCTCCCAGGGTGGTTCAGCTCTTTCCCAATATTGGGATTGCCTTAGTATTCTCCTGGAAGATTTGGAGGAGAAATTCCCCTCAGCCGAAATAATTCTAGCCGGGGACTTGAGTGCAGGAATAGTCCATGATAACTCAATCTTTTTTAAGGCTTTAGGAATTACTCAGAATGATATCCTTCCTCCTATTCTTTTATTCATAAGGTATTCTAAAGACAGTAACACCAATTCGGTAGTCACACCCACTTTGTTAAGCTTTGTTTTCAATTCAATAGAATTTGAATTAATGGGCTTTCTATTTTTCCTCACTCCTTCACATGCAGCTGCTGGCCTGAACATGGGTCAGTCACAGTTCTGTAGAAGCTGTTTTGGAATGAGCAGGTCTTGAAAGAGCTCTCTCAGACCCACCTACCTTACAGGGTGTCTGTCGTGGGGAGGGGAAGGGAAAGGAGATTGTAAACCACTCTGAGGCCCCGTTCACACTGAGCATTTGCCCCACTGAAGGCACGAGAGCCCTGCGGACTTTCCTTGCACGATCATACGAGCACATCTGGGAGGCGTAGTGCTCCCATAGCCAACCCGCGGCTTCCCATGGAAAACACGGAGTAAAAAACTAGTGGGTCCGAAGTACTAGTTTCCAGAAACCCCGGGGCAAAGGCTGGTGTCTGATCGCGGGAGCGCCAGTATCCCAAGGCTTCCGACAGCCGCCCATGTCCCCGGAGTTTCCGGATGTTGTAAGTGTCCATGGGATGCGCACCAACGCTGAACAGCGCATGCTCACACACAAGACACCGACAGTGGCCCACTCCCTCAATGGCACATGCGCACTTCGCTGCTTTTTTCAATTCAATAGAATTTGAATTAATGGGCTTTCTATTTTTCCTCACTCCTTCACATGCAGCTGCTGGCCTGAACATGGGTCAGTCACAGTTCTGTAGAAGCTGTTTTGGAATGAGCAGTTCTTGAAAGAGCTCTCTCAGACCCACCTACCTTACAGGGTGTCTGTCGTGGGGAGGGGAAGGGAAAGGAGATTGTAAACCACTCTGAGGCCCCGTTCACACTGAGCATTTGCCCCACTGAAGGCACGAGAGCCCTGTGGACTTTCCTTGCACGATCATACGAGCACATCTGGGAGGCGTAGTGCTCCCATGGCCAACCCGCGGCTTCCCATGGAAAACGCGGAGTAAAAAACTAGTGGGTCCGAAGTACTAGTTTCCAGAAACCCCGGGGCAAAGGCTGGTGTCTGATCGCGGGAACGCCAGTATCCCAAGGCTTCCGACATCCGCCCATGTCCCCGGAGTTTCCGGATGTTGTAAGTGTCCATGGGATGCGCACCAACGCTGAACAGCGCATGCTCACACACAAGACACCGACAGTGGCCCACCCCCTCAATGGCACATGCGCACTTCGCTGCTTTTTTGCTGCGCTGCAGCAGCGCGGTGTGATCGGGGCGCAGAGCTGGAGTGTGGCAACCCGGTGGCCTGTGTGATCGGGCTACCGTGCCTTATTTAGCTCCGGGGCGAACTGCCACGCCTCTCTCCCGCGTTTTCTGGCCCGTATGACTGGGGCCTGAGACTACTTTAGGTAGTGAAGGGCAGAGTATAAATCTAACCTATTCTCTCTTTTCTTCTTTATATTAGCACCCTAGATAGAGTTCCCTGTTGTTTTCCATCCCAGTCCCCTGAGTCAGATTTACTTCAACAATTCTTCTAAATTTTTAGAATGAATTTGTTGAATGAAATTGTTGAATGATTTTACCATACAGAAAACTCAAAAACCACTTAAAACAAGACCTCTTCTTGAGTATAAAACTTTCCTAATCGAGGGGACTGAACCCTCATCAATGTTAGTGGTTTATAATGCACGAATTTCGCATATTTCTTAATCGTTGTGCATAAACCCTGCTAATATAAATCAAAGGGACAATAAATCTTTATATCTATGGTTTGTAGAGAGCTAAAAACTTGATTACACAATGTTTATAGCCAATACCATGATTTTGGTGACCTAACCCCCCAAAGGATGTTTTAAACTTAAGAGACAGCTACAAATGCATATTAAACAAAAGAGGAATTATCATATCAATAACCAATGGCAACATCTATACTAAGCTATGATTTCAAACAATTCCAAAAAAAATATGGGACACTGTTTTGGGTGCCTGTCATGTGGAGACTCCTTTTATGTCTGATATCGCTGGATATTTATGGTTTCATTATTTTCCCTCCATGTTTTATCAAGGCCCATCCTGTGTTGCTGAACCATCAGACTGCATTCCAGAATACTGACCTGATTGGCCTCCAGTGACCCCGGATGAAATTGTAGATTTAATTGGTCAGTTGAAGTAAGGAAAGGCTTCCAACCCAGGTAGAATGCTCCCTGAAATATTAAAACTGGACCCTGAATACTGGGCTGTCCCCCTTGCCTCAATATTTACAATGATTGATAGAATGGGTTATATTCCCACAGCATGACTTAATGCCATTGTGGTCCCAATTTACAAAAAAGGTGACCACACTCTCCCTTCCATTTATAGCTCTCTATACTGAGTAGATTAAATTTCAAAAACTTATTATCCAAGCTTATGCTTTGGATAACTCATCATAATGTTATAGGCATGGAACAGCTAGGATTCTGTAAGGGGGCTTAGCAAAAGCCAATTTTTTCCCTAATTCAAGAGACAATAAGCAATTCATTTTATGCATAAGTAGCAAGATCTTGCTCTTTCTCTCTTTCATCGTTCCCATCTCCATTGCTCTCTTCTCTTGTTCATGAATCTCTTTTTTCAAATTAGCATATTCTTCATTTTTCTTCTTATTTATTCTCGCAGCTTCTTTTATTAGATGTCCTCTAGCAAAAGCTTTAAAGGTATCCCATACGATTCTCCTCTGCATTTCCGGTGTAGCATTTTCTTTAAAAAAGAAAGAAAATTCTTTCTTTAAAGCTGTCACAAATTTGGTATTTCTCAAAATTGACAGGTTTAGTGTCCACCTACCTCTTCGATTTGTTCCTTGTGATTCAAAAGTTACTGGGTTGTGGTCTGCATATATATTTGCCTCTATTTCCGCTTCCACTAAGTCTCTAATCATCGTAGGGGACATCCAAGCCATGTCTAATCTCGACCAAGAATCACGCCTTGCCGAATAGTATGTATATTTTTAAGGTTCCTTACTCTCCAAGCATCTGTGAGCTGCCATTCTTCTATTATCTGGCACAATGAGTCCGTGAAGCCATTACTTTTTGCTTTCTTCCTGTTAGCACTTACTTTTTTATCCTGCTTATTATCAAAAGTAGCATTGAAATCTCCAACAATACACAGTTCTTGAAATTCTTGTTGTGCGATGATTTCCTGGAGATATTGATAGTACTTTTCCTGATTTTGATTTGGAGCATAAATATTAACAATCAAGGTTTGTTTAGCTTGCCTCTGAATGGTCACCATTAAAATTCTTCCATCTTTTGAAGCAAATACTACTTCCGGCTGTAGATGGTCTTTATTGTAAGTAGCCACTCCTCTTTTCTTTTTTTCTTCATCTGCGGCTACAAACACTTTCCCTAATTCTTTAACATTTAAATATTTTTAGTCTCTTCTTCTTATATGTGTTTCTTGAATACATGTGATGTCCGCATTATGTTTTTTTAATTGATGAAATATTCTTCTTCTTTTCTGGGGTCCATTTAAGCCGTTGACATTTACCAAAATCAATTTCGGTTTTCTTCTATCCATCCTGATTTGCTTTCTGTTGCTGTTCCTTTTCATCTTTTGCCCTTTGCCTCGTGTTTATTGGGGATCTCTTAAGTCTGAATCTTTTCTGTCTTCGTGGTTTGGGATGTTCCATAGAAGTTGGCACTGCTGTTGTTCTTGCTGATCCATCTCTGATTCTTTCTCTACTTCTCCTTCTTCTGTTTCTTCTCTTTCATCAGTTTCTTCCTGGTCATCAGAGAGTTCTTCTCCATAAGTTTTCAAAAAATCCACTGCTTTGAAGACCGATGCTGTCTTGAATCTTTTCCCTTCAAAGATGAAGAAAAGTCCTTCTGGGAGAAGCCACCTATATGTGATATTATTGGCCCTCAGGAGGGTTGTCAACTCATTATAGGCTTTCCTTTTCTCTCTCACCCTCCATGGGATCTCTTTCAAGACATTTATCTCTTCCCCCTCCAACTTCAGCGGTGTCACTTTAACTTCTTTCAGTATCTTATATCTCACTGCTCTTTTATGAAAGCGCACTTGTTCTTCCCTCGGCACTTTAAACCTTCTTGAATATGCCGAATTCTTCCTGAAGGCTACATCTATCTCTCCTTCCATCAGATCCGGATCTTCCATGTGTAGGTGGTCAGCCAGTAACTTTGCCATTTTTACAATTAAGTCTTCCCCTTTCTCTTCTGGGATATTCTGAAACCTTAAAACAAATGCAGCTCTCTCTACCTGTAGCCTCATCACATCCTGCTCCGGCACAGATTGTTTGTCTTCATTATTCTGTACTCTGTTTTCCATTTCCCTCGTCTTGATCTCCACCTTCTCCATTGCCATATTAAGGATCACAATTGAGGAAGTATTATCTGTTATTTGTTTCTGGAGCAATTGTAAGCTCTGTGCGAATTGTACTGTAATATCTTTCATAGCAGCCTGTATGGGCTCCACAGCTTGAGGGATCATATCCCTAACTTCCTGGATGGCTAAATTAAGTGGCCCTATTGCCTGCGGAACCAAATTTCTGATTTCTTCCATACTGCGCCTGATAGGATCGACTACGTCGTTAATAGTGCTTAGTATAGTAGATTGCACTATGGCTTGTATTTCTTTCTGTGGCTCCTTTTGAGTAGAAGCTCCCAGTTTTGAGGCTGCTGATGTAGGCATGCCTGGTGAGACCAGTGACAGCTTCCTTCCTCCTGTATTAGACATTTTCCCACTTCCCTTACAAACAAATCCACAAATTCAATTTCTCTTTGCAGGAAAACCATTTTTTTTCTTTTTTAAAAAACCCTCAAATTAAGCTTCAAGACCTCAGTAAGGTAGCTGAAGCAAGCAGTATTGTTTTTGCTTACTATCAACTGTTTAGGAACAAGTAGAAACCTCTGGCACTATGCCCAGACTATTATACAATTGAAAATTGTCAACAACTCAGGGGAACCTAAATGTTTACAATAACCGTTTCCTTGGCAGTTTTCCCAAACAGCTTCTAGACAAATCTACTCAATGTTTACAAAATACAATATTCCTGGTGAATTTCCCAGCTTTCCCCCCTCATGTAGTAAAAGCATGAAGAGAAAATATAAACAGCAGGGAACAGTCAAGCATTCAATATTAATCAATTACCAAACTCTTTCTGGTTAACCCAACTTTAAACCTTAAAATTATGTCTTTCTGACCAGCCTCTTAATCAGAGCACCATTTGTGACAGGCAGCAAAAATTGGGGACACTGAAAACCATCTCAGGAGTTTTAAATCTTCCACCCTGCCTCTAAAGGGTTAAAAATTGGTGAACGGTGAAAAGGGGCTCGCTCCATCAAAGTTCTTCCACCCCCCCATGGGGTTAAAAATTTGAGATCGCTGCAAAGGGGGATCCCCGCTGATCTTCCTTCTTCCTTCGTTACTAACACAATAGAGCTTTCCCCACTGTTCAGACTAATAGGGGGCCTTAAACAGCTCAGTCCCTTTCGGCCACTGTATGATTAGGCAGGATGAAACCTCTAAGTAGTACTTATTTTACTCTGTTTTAGTCAGCTCTACTCCAGCACAGTTAGGTTTTTTACCCAGCAGGATAGAATATTTCTCTCACTCTCACCCTCCTCCCATTTCCAATGAATCAAACAACCGCACTTTCACTTGTCAGCCCATTAACTTTTCAGGGGGGAAAAACCCTCTGATCGTCTGCTACTCCTTGGGGCTAGTTATTTTTTATAACTGCCCTGCACTTTCCGTTGCAAATAGTTTCCACAGATACTCACAGGAGTGCTGATTCGGCAAAGTTTCTTTATTCCCCCCTCCGCTGCAGGAGCATTGGCTATGCTCTCATGGAGCCCAAACTTTGATCCCACGTCGGGGGCGATCCTGGTCTCCCCATGTGTTGCAAATCTCACAGGGACCTGGATCAAGCCCCTTGTTGCCATCCGTCCCTTCCCAGGGTGGCGGGGGGCCCTTTAATTGCTCAAAGGGCCCCTTTAAAGATCAAAAGTTGCACACCATGTTAAAATGCATGTGTAGTGCCACACCACGCCTGCGCATTCTACTACTGCCATTTCTGAGAGGAAGTGGGAACATGGCCTGGGAAGTTGCTGCCACCATTGCTGAGGGGGGAAGTAGTGAGCAGCTGGGACAGTTGCTGCCATTGCTGGGGTGGTGATGGTGAATGACCAAGAGAACCACCATTGGTGCTGTAGAAAATGGGTGGATGGCTGGGAGGACCACCATTATTGCTGCGGGGGGAAGCGGGCAGTTCAATAGGAGAGTTGCTGCTGTTGCTGTGGGGGGAGAGCATCTGGGTGATAGGGAGAATGAAGGGGAAACAGAGAGGGTGATGGGGGCAAAAAGAGTAAGAAGTGACAAGCATGGGGAGAGGAAGAGAGCAAGAAACAGGCTGGTGTAAAGGAGGAGCTGATAGACTGAGAGAAGTAGGGGAGAGGAGAAGAAGCAAAGGTGGAAGATGGGAGAGCCTTGGGAAGTGGGGAAGAAAAGGGGGGTTGTCAGAGAAGGGGAGAGGGAGATTGATGGAGAAGTGATGGGAGAAAAAGAGAGAAAGGGTAGGCTGACAGAAGACGGGGGAAATACGGGGGTGGGTTGACAGGTAATGGGAGGTGGATGCTGATGGAGAATGATGGAGGCAAAAGAGATGGGGGAGATTGACAGAGAAAGGGTTGGGAAGAAAGAGAGGTGTGGAAGATTGACAGACAGGCAGGGGTGAGAATGAGAGGGAAATTGTTAGAGAAGGGAGAGAGGGAAGGAAGAAAGGGTGGATGGGATGCACCCTCCCCATAAGTTTCTTGCAGGCCTCCACTTGTCAGATTCTTTTTTCATCTGAAGAAGAATTTGGGATTTGCAGACATCTCTCATTCCTTCCTTCCAAAATCACTGAAGATCTTAATGAAATGTTAATGAAACATGGCACTTTTAAAAGGAAAAGATATCCTTACCTCCAGCCCCTTGACTTTGGACAAAGGAGAAAGACAAGAAGAATGGTAGCAAGAGCCTGAAGTTTCATCTTGGCTTCTTTTGGGTGCCTTTCAAGTGTAAAGTCACTGATGTGGAGACTGGGGTCCTTCAGCTGCTGTATTTATACTATGAGTCTGTCCATAAATCCGGTGTTCATTTGGCCCACACACAAAATACCTTCATTGTCAAGAAGGCAGACCATTTTGACAACATGGAAAGGTTAACATCTCAGAACAGTAATAACACACAAAATCCCTGATTTTAGTGCCAACTTCAACGTAGAAACTATGGGGCATTAATCATACTACTACTGCTACTACTGATTCTCCCTCTGCATCCTTATTCTAACTTTCTTGTGCCAGACATCTGGAGATCTGGGGTTTGGCACACCCAGAGATTCTGGGGTCCTGGCCAAAAGTCCAGGATGGAGGCCCAGAACCCCTGTGATCATCACTACTCCTCCATCAGGGCCAAGCCAGTATAATCCTCATGCCATGCAAGCTGATTAGCAGCCATTGGTGCCATCAGAAGCCAGCTATCAGACCTCCATGTGGGACAGGTGCAAGTGGTGCTAGGATCCTGCTCTTCTTCTTCCTCCCATACCTTGTGGGAACAAGTGTAAGTGGTTGCCCCCTAAGCATGGAATCCAGGTGTCCCTGTTGCTCACTGGCTAAGACCACCCTTAGCCCAAAGAATATATCACCCTTAGCCCAGAGAAAGAAAGCCCTTCCCATGAGGAGTGGCTATGTCTGAGTAGAAGAGCCTCTGTTTTGCGTGTAGAATTTCCCAGGTTTGATCCCCAGGAAATCCAGTAAAAAAAGGACCAGGCAGAAGATTTTGTGTTCATTGTGGTAGCCCATTTCAGGACTTTTTCCCCCCAACAGATCCAGAGGGGTGTTAATCTGTTTCAGCAGAATTGAACAGGTGCCACTGGAGTTCTGTTTATATCTTTTAAAAAAGAAGGGTGTGTTTTTTTTTTCAGGCCTAGCTGGAATGTTTTAGGAATCAATCTAAAAAAATAATAATAATCAGGGCTCTTTTTGTAGCAGAAACTCCTTTGCATATTAGGCGACACACCTCTAATATAGCCAATCCTCCAAGAGCTTACAGAGCTCTTCTTACAGGGGCTACTGTAAGTTCTTGCAGGATTGGCTACGTTAGGGGTGTGTCGCCTAATATGCAAAGGCGTTCCTGCTACAAAAAGAGCCCTGATTTATCAGAGTCTTTAAAATTATCATTGATGAATCTGGTCATTTGGTCAACTGACTTGATGGTGACTCTCTTCTGCTTGAACGAAAAACTGACACCTTTAGGAATTTCCCATCTATATCTTATGCCCTCTGTTTTCAGCTTGTCAATCAGGTCTTTAAAAAGTCGTCTGTCCTGAAGCATCGCTCTGGGTAGTTCCTTTAGGACCATGATTTTCTTGTTGTCAATTGTGAAGTCGTCCTGAAATTGTTGCTTAAACAAATCCTCCTTCAGCTTCTTAGATATAAACTGGACAATTACATCTCTAGGTAATTTTTTCCTTTGTGCAATCACAGAATTGACTCTGTATACCACATCAATCTGTGCCGCCACTCTCTCCTCTTCCATTTTCAAAAAGTCTGCCACAGCATCTACCATAACTGAATGGATGTCCTCATTCTTGTCTTCAGGGATCCCCCTGAATCTCATGTGGTTAATCATTGCATTATATTGGACCATCACATTCACTTTATCTGTTTCTAAAGTGACCTCAGCTATATTAGATGCTACTCCCTTCACCCTTACATCCATCTCATCTGCTCTTTTGGTCAGCGTCTGTATCTCTTTTGTAATTCCAGACAATTCTTTTTTCAACTCTGTTACTTCTGTTATTACAGTCTTTTCCAACTTCAGAATCGCGTCCATCACTCGTTTCTCCATAGCTTCCATCATACCCTGTAGCTTTTTTTCCTCTTTCCCAGCCATTTTCGGGGAGGACCAGGTATTTGCCCTCTGTCGTTGCCGCAGGTCGTAAGCCGTTGTTCAAAGTTTTCCCTCCAACTCACTCTAAATCAAAGTCCTTCTTGTGCCCACCTAAATCGCACTAGTTCCACTTTTTTATATTGAGTCTTTCGTTTAAAATCAAAGAAAATTTTTCTGACCTTCCCAAAATGGCGGGCGCAATTTCTCTATGGTAAATGGTTCTTCCGGGTACTCACTTCCTGTCCGGCAGTCTTGATGGTCCCCCTTGTTCCTGATTTCTTCCCTTCTTCCGGCCTCCTTGGTCTTCTCTAGGATGATTACTTGTCTGTTCTGAAGTCACTTCCTGTTTTGCCGATTTCTGCTGCAGCAGCTACAGTACTTTTCCACTGCAGTTCTCGCGGAGTTACTGTTAGTTTCTATTTTAAAGTCAATAATCTAACCGCAGGAATGATCAACAATTCGGCTTTTTGGCCTTTTTTAGCTGTTTAACTGCACTTTTTCCGCTCCAATGTTAGTACGACAGATACAGCACGATCATGCGCTTCATCGGATGTTGTTTATTTTCGGCCGAAACACGTCTCCGGTGAGCAATTTTAAAAAGTTACCTTCAAAGTCCGTGTCTTGTTATAGCAGTGTTTCCTTGATATCAGTTTCCGTAGAATGTCTTGGAGGTCTGGGTCATGCGTTCTTATGTTGAGAATCCAACTCGGTGGGGTCTTGTAGAGATTTTCCGAAGTGCCTTCTCTGGGGGAGGGGATCAAGGCTGGTCGCGGCGCTCTTTAAAGCCCCGCTATCAGCCGATCTCAACTCCTCTCTCGGGCCAGGCTCTCTGCCAGTCACCCCCCTGCCTGGGGGGATCTGCGGTGGGCTATTTGAAGCCCACCCTGTCGTCAAGACCCTCTGTTTGCTCTGGGAGCTCTACGAGCAAGCCAGAACACGTTAGGACGCCATGAATCCCAGTAATAAATTATAGAATCAACATGGAGAGTCAAATAATTTCATGGAATGTTAATGGACTGAATTCACCCCAAAAAAGGGAAAATGTCAGACTCTGGTTGGAAAAACAGAAATGTGATATTGTTTGCTTGCAAGAAACACATATTAAAAAATCAGATGCCAAATTTTTGATTCAAAAAAGATTAGGAGAGGAATTTTATTCACTCTCCTCTCAAAAGAAAGAAGGAGTTGTTACATATATTAAAAAGGAGTTGGAACCAAAAGAAATTTTTAAAGACAATGAAGGGAAATTTTTGGCGGTAGAAGCTGTGTTGCAGAATAAAAAGACATTAATTGTTAATCTCTATGCTCCCAATGGGGCAAAGGAAAACTTTTTTCAGGATTTGTGGGAACAACTACGACAGTTGACCTATGAGCAAACGATTTTAATGGGCGATTTTAATGGTACTGTTGACAATGTTGTTGATAGAAAATCAAAAAAAGGAATTGAGGCCATGGGCAAACTTCCTAAAGTCTTTTTTCAATTGACTAAACATGAACATTTGGCAGACGTTTGGAGAATTAAAAATCCCAGGGATAGAGAGTACTCTTTTTATTCATCAAGACACGAATCTTTTTCAAGGATAGATATGATGTGGATGACAGAGAATTTAATCTTGCAAACACGCAAAATTGAGATATTGCCTAGGACTCTTTCTGACCACAGTCCGATAAAATGGTCAACGTATGTTAAGAGGAAAAAATTTCGATGGCGACTTAATGAAGATTTGCTGGACAAGCAAAATATTGTGGATAAAATAAGGACAGAAACCCAAACATACTTTCAATTGAACTTAAATAAAAGTGTACAGACGCAAACGGTATGGGAAGCCTACAAGGCTGTGATGAGAGGACATCTGATTGCAATCAATAATAATGAAAGGAAACAACAAATGAAGATAGACAAAGAAATTATGGAAAATATTCGGAAAAAAGAAACAGAACTCAAGAAAAGGCCTGGTAAAAAGAAGATTTTGAGAGAATTGAGGATTCTAAGGGAGCAATATGAGGCAAGGTTGAACAAAGAAGTATTTTGGAACTTGAAAAAATTGCAACAGAAATCCTTTGAAGGTGCAAACAAACCTGGCAAATATTTAGCATGGCAATTAAAGAAAAGAAGAGAGAATAAAACAATCACTTGTTTGAAAGATGGAAATAAAGAGATTTTAGACCCAGGAGGAATTAAGAGGGAATTTTTTAAATACTACGCGACTCTCTTTCAATCAAAGCAAGCGGATCCTCAAAAAATGTTGGATTACCTATCCAAAGCTAACTTGATACAACCAAACCCTGAAATGAAAACATTTTTAAATGCTGCAATAACTAAAGATGAAATTAGTAAAGCAATAGCTGAGGCAAAAATCTCTAAAGTTCCAGGCCCGGATGGCTTTTCAGCTAAATTTTATGAAAAATTTCATGAAGATTTGGTCCCGGTGTTGGAGATTCTTTTAAATGAAATTAGAAAGACAGGAAAGATCCCAGACTCCTGGAATGAAGCTGCAATCACCTTAATCCCTAAAGAAATGCAAGATTTAACAAATGTTAAAAACTACCGGCCCATTTCATTATTGAACAACAATTATAAAATATTTGCAAAAATATTGGCAGGGCGCCTTAAAAAGTTTTTGAAAGACACTATTGTTGAGGATCAAGCTGGTTTTTTACCAAATAGACAAATTAAAGACAATATGAGGGTTGTTTTGGATGCAATTGAGTATTATGATAAACACCCTGAAAAAGAAGTTGGTTTTTTATTTTTGGATGCAGAGAAGGCCTTTGATAATTTGAATTGGGAATTTATGTTTAAAGTGCTTGAGAAATCTTTGATGGGCGTAGAATTTACAAGAATGATTCAATCGATATATAAAGAACAAAAAGCTTCGGTGATTGTCAATGCAGAACCAACGGATATGTTCCAGGTAAGAAAAGGTACTAGACAAGGTTGTCCCCTGTCACCATTGTTATTCATCTGGATTTTGGAGATTTTGCTACAAGCGGTTAGAGATGATGATAATATAAAAGGTTTGAATATTGGGGTTTTTCATTTAAATTAAGAGCATTTGCGGATGATATCATGTTTATTGTTGAAGATCCTGTTAATAATATGCCTAAGGTATTTGAAAAAGTAAGAGAGTTTGGTGATCTTGCAGGGTTTTATGTCAACAAAAATAAATCTAAGATACTGTGTAAAAATATGACTGGTACAAAGCAACAAACGTTACAAAATGTGACAGAATGTGAAGTGGTTAAAAGGGTTAAGTATTTGGGAGTTGAAATTACAATGAAAAACATAGATTTGTTTAAGAATAATTATGAAAAACTGTGGGGTTCGATAAAGAGTGATTTAGAAAAATGGGAAAAACTAAGGTTATCTCTTCTTGGAAAAATTGCCGTTATTAAAATGAATGTACTGCCCAGGTTAATGTTTCTGTTTCAGACAATACCAATTGTGAAAGATGGGAAAGTGTTGGTAAAATGGCAAAGAGAAATCTTTAAGTTTATCTGGGCAGGGAAGAAGCCAAGAATTAAAATGAAGATAATGTATGATATTAAAGACAGAGGTGGCTTCCAAGTCCCGAATTTGCGTTTGTATCATGAAGCAGTATGTATGTCTTGGTTATCTGAATGGGTAAATTTGGAAAATAGAAAACTTTTAGCTCTTGAGGGGCACGATTGCAGATTTGGCTGGCATGCCTATCTTTGGTATGGGAAAAACAAAGTTGACTCTATGTTTAAGCATCATTATGTAAGGAGGACATTGTTTGATGCATGGACCAGGTATAAGGATACAATTTCGGATGAAAGGCCTCTGTGGATTGTTCCAGCAGCAGTTATACATCTGTTTTCAGAATATAAAGGTAATGACTGGTTGAAATATCAGGAATTGTTGCAAAAAGAAGGGAAAAAATATGTTTTAAAACCAAATAATGAATTAGAATTTGAGTATGGTTGGCTACAATATTGTCAAATAAGGGACATCTATAAAAAAGACTGTAAAGAGTTTGGTTTTAGAGCTATGAATGATGATTTTGAGAATATATGGTTGAAAAAAGAACGGAAAATGATATCAAAAATGTATAAAACTTTGTTGACTGTATATACTTTGGATGAAACCGTTAAAGAACAAATGATAAAGTGGGCCATAAATATGAACAAAGAAATTTCTATGGAAACATGGGAATTTTTATGGAAAAGATCTTTTAAAATGTCTACTTGTATCAATGTAAAAGAAAATTGTTATAAGATGATGTATAGATGGTACATGACACCAAAAAAGATTGCCAATATTAGTATGGATAAGAACTTGAGTAATAAATGTTGGAAATGTAAAAAAGTAGAGGGTTCTTTTTACCATATGTGGTGGTCATGTGATAAAGTGAAAGCATACTGGTCTAATATACATTGTGTGATGCAGAAAATATTGAAAATCCCAATTAAGAGAAAGCCAGAACTTCTTCTCCTTGGTTTGACAATGGAAAAAATTCCACAAGAGAAAAGGACACTGTTATGGTACATGATTACGTCGGCGAGAATGGCCTTTGCTCAGCATTGGAAAATGGAGAAGGTGCCAGATATACATGACTGGTTGAGAAAATTGTTATTTTTAGCGGAAATGGACAAAACGACAAAGAAATTAAATGGACAAATGGCAGAACAGTACCTAAAAGACTGGGAAGGATTGAAACTGTATCTAGAAACTGAATATAGAATGAAGGGGAAAATATATAATTTGGATACGTATGAATATTGAACGAGAAGTGAAATGAATTTTGAACTGTATGTACTGTTATATATAATATGCTGAAATTGTAGAGGTTATATACAATTTAAATGTGTTACCTGGTTTGTCGATGTATTTAAGTCTAAGCTTGATTGCCTTATAATTTTTTTGTTTGTTATTAGCAGTGTTGGAAGCCTATTAGGGGGGGTGGGGGGATTGGGACGGGGATCTTCTTTTTTGAAACTGTATTGGTAACGTGATTGGAAATGTTGAATATATCCCAATAAAAATTTTGTTTAAAAAAAAAAAAAAAAAGAGCCCTGATAATAATCCATTTTCACGTAGGCTTTTAACTAAGAGCTTTTAACTGGAAAGAAGTACTGTTAGGACTTCAGTTATTCTTGTTGTTTCTGCTTTGTTTTCCTTAAGTCATCTATATCTCTTTTGCTATGACTTTGAGATGCATCTTGAACTAGAAGATGGAGGGTATAGGATTTCTCACTGCCTCTGATTTATTTGCTTCCTTACTTAAAGAATGAACTATTCTTGAACTTCCTTCAACCTCTCCTTGATGATTTAGAGTTTCCTCATTCAAGGTATCTGCTAATCAGTAATATGCAAAATTTATGGACAACAGCCTGGTTAATAAATCTCCCGTTAAAAAAGGTAAAGGTTCCCTTGCTCAAAAGCCAGTCGAATCCGACTCTAGGGTTGCGGTGCTCATCTCCGTTTCAAAGCTGAAGAGCCAGCGCTGTCCGAAGACGTTTCCGTGGTCATGTGGCCGGCATGACTAAACACCAAGGCGCACGGAACACTGTTACCTTCCCACCACAGTGGTACCTATTTATCTACTTGCAATTTCTTGCTTTCGAACTGCTAGGTTGGCAGGAACTGGAACTAGAGACGGGAGCTCACTCCGTCTTGCAGCACTCTCGGGTCTTGAACTGCTGAACTACTGACCTTCCACAGCCTGCAGTCCAGCGTCTTAACCACTTGAGCCACCGCAGCTCCACTACCTTTACCTTTACCCTAATCTCCCGTTAGAGACCAGCTAATCCAAAGGGAAAGAGTTTTCATTTCACCAGAGCATTAGAAGTGTGGCTTCTGCAAGGACACGTTTGAGACTTGATTCACTGAGACACTCAGAATGTGAAACTGAGTCATGGATTGAAGCCTCTGTAAATATTTCAGTATTTTAATGCAGAGCCAGCTCACTACCTAGGCAAGCCTAGGTGATCACTGATGGCTCCAGAACTAGGGGAGGGCCAAAGAGTTTGAGGGCCACGGGCCACCCCAGAGGATCAGTGTTAGGGTTGCTAACCTCCAGGTGGGGCCTGGAGATCTCCCGCTTTTACAACTGATTTCTAGCTAACAGAGATCAGTTCCCTGGAGAAAATGGCTGCGTTGAAGGGTGGACTCTATGGCACTGTACCATGCTGAAGCCCTTCCCCTTCCCAAACCCCACCTTTGCCTGGATCCACCCCAAAAGTCTCCAGGTATTTTCCAACCCAGACCTGGCAACCATATTCAGTGTTTAGATTATAGAGGGAGCCAAACCAGCATTTTTATTATGCATCTCTACCGTGACTGTTCAGAAGCAAGTCCTTCTAACTTCAATTAGATTTACTCTCAGATTGCAGCTGTTGGCATGAGCCGGCTGATGTTCCGTTATCTTTGTGTATGTATGTTGAATTAGGTGGAGGGGGCACCTTGACTGGATGGCCCAGGATGGCCCAGTCTCATCAGAGCCTGAAATCTAAGCAGGGTCATCCCTGATTAGTACTTGGAAGGGAAACCACCATGGAAGTTTAGATTTCCTGCACAGAGGCAAGCCATAGCAAACGACTTCTCTACTTCCATTGCCTTGGAAAACACATAGGGTCACCGTAAGTCGAAAGCAACTTGACAGGAGTTTCCCCCACCGTTCGTCCCTCTCGCGTGGCTAATTGTGCGTGTGATCGGAGCCTATGCCAAGTACGCTACAGAATAGACCCTGCTGCCCCTTCACTCTTTGACCAAACTGTTCTATAATAAAGGTGTGTTATAATTTAGCACAGCTAATAGGAAGGTTATCCAATGCTACTCATCATGTGAAAATGTTGATGTTGTTTATTTTCATCTACACCTCTTTACAAAGGGTTCATTCTTTTTAGTTAATCTGCAGTTCTGTGAAAATCCTACGAAAATGCCAATCCAGTGGGACCTTAGTCCTGTAAGAAAAGCAAGGATTTATATATATATTAAAAAATCCATGGGAAAATCTTGTTTCTGCTGCCACGAAATATTTTTTTTTTTGTCACTTATGGTGGTGTTATCCTATGGCTGGCAACTGGCAGGAGATTACTGTGAGTAGGGAACTTGTCTTTTCCAAGTCACATTGAGGCCTTGACATCACTTTTGCCACAACCCAGAAATGATGTCCCCACACACTAGGGTGAGGGTCAAATGATAGAGTTTGTGGCACATGCCAAAGCATCACTAAACAAGATGCCTTCAATTGTGGGTTGCATGGAAAGTGACATCATGGTTATGCATCAGTGCCCCCTTTCTCTGGCATTTTCCCCACCACCCAGTAAGAGGTGATGGGCAAAGGACTGGAAGGTGAGAGCTTTTCTGCTGAACTCTACCTAACCCAAGAGCACAAGACTGCTGGGAAATGATGGCTAATGTGTCATCGTTTCATTTCAATATAGAATGCCCTTTGTTTCAGAAGCACTCCTATTACACAATGTGATATATGTTCTCAATTGATATCAAGTATTTGATCTAGACTTAATTACAACTGTATGCTTAGTATTTGCTAGGCATATGGAGTCAACTGGTTGTTCCTAGATTGAAGGGAAGGTCATAAAAACTGAGTGTGTTACATAAACTGTTTACAGCGGTACGGAAGTCAAAAGATGTAGATCACTTGGATGTTTATTTGAAATTTTGTGATTTACTATAAAATGTGATATAAAGTAGTGGTAGGTGATATATGTGTGTATGCATAGATTATTATTTTCCTAATTAAAGAAAACAGAAGAAAATATCTTCAGATCAGCTTCATGATTTTTTTACTTGATGTCTCTTTATACCATATGCCCTAGGCAGCGCACAATGAGATTGCTGTGTAAATGTACCTTTCTTAATTGTGGAATGCTGAGAGTAATTAACCGAGACCCTGTTGTTATGCTCCATTCATCTCTTCTCAAACATATATTTACACATAGCTCTCCAATTCTGATATATTTATTTGCTGCACTATATTTCCCCCCCAAAATTAAAATCCCAACAAATAGTGGCCATATAAACTAAGCTTGTTATTCTTGTTTGGTTCTTGCATCTGTTAAACATCTTCATTATGTTGTATGCTATCTGCTGTTCACCTTCTACATATATATATATACTAGCGGTAAGGCCCGTTGCATGGCCCGATGCAACGGGCGCTAGCCGGACTCTCTCTGTAGGCCCCATCCCCCTCTGTGGCAGTTGTGGCTGCAGGGGGATGCTAGGTCCACCTCCCCCTCCCAGCGTGGCTCTGCAGTGGCAGAGTAGAGAGGGAAAGAGGCCATCCTCTTCTTCGGGCCAGTCAGCTGTGCCACCCGCTCCCCCCTGCTTGCGGGCCACAGTCGGCCCAAGTTGGTCGTTGTGCCATTTTGTGGGTGCGCCTGGCTGGTGACGCCAGCTCTGCTGCCTCCTCCCTGCCACGCAAGGCATTGTCGGCCCCGGCCGCTTACTGGGGGGTGTGGTGCCAGGCAGGTCCATCACCCACTCCCCACCGTGGAACTTGTTGCAGGCCGCAGTTGGCTCGAGTTGCTTGTTGCCCCATCTTGTGGCTGCAGGTGGCCGGTGAGGCCAGTGCTGCTGCTTCCTCCCTGCCGCTCAAGGCATTGGCGGCCCCAGGTGCTTCCTGGGGGGTGTTGCGCCACGTTGTGGGAACCCGTCATGGAGCTTGGGCTGCCAGTGCGCAGCCGCCGGAGCATCCATCCAGTCCAGCGGCTGGAGGCAGACTGGGGTGAAGAGGCTGTGTGCTGGCCGTGTGGGCGGGACCGAGCCCATGCAGCCAGGCACGCCAGCCAATGGGCAGGGGCCAAATATGAGTGGCAGCCTTCATGGCCAACCTATCTTGCCGTGCATTTTCATCTTATTTGGGCATGCCTTATTTGGGCATACCAGCCGACCACTATGCTTTTATATAATAGGGAAGGATATATATATATATATATATATATATATATATATATATATATATATATATATATATATATGGACTGGTAAATTCTATTTCAATGTATCTGAAGAAGTGTGCATGCACATGAAAGCTTGTACCTTGATTACAGCCCTACCAGGTGATAGCCCCAAGGCTGTGAGTATGGAGGGCCTCCTTTTCCCCTGTGGAAGGATCGAGACAGTTAGGTATGAGTACAAATGGGATTTTCTGGGGGTAGAGCCAAGGCATTGGTCTTCCTGTCCTTCGGGATCCTGTATTCAGTCTTCACTGATAGCTTGACCCACCTGCCCACTCTGCCATAGATTGGGCTTTTGCTGGTCATCACATTTGGGTCCGGGCAGGAATTCCTCGCTGGTAGTTCAAACTGGCCTGGAGCTGGGTGGGTTTTTGCCTACCTCAATCTGTGCACAGTGGTCTTGGGCAATTGGCAGGGTTGAGCCGTTAACTAGGTGATCATATGGCCAGTAGGAGGTAGGAATTATTCAGATGGGGAGCACCAAATAGCAGACCCCCCCTCAATTGGGGAGGTGGGCCATTTTACAGCAACCGTCTGGTGGGGGATCCAACAGCGGCATTACACTAGTGGCCTGTGAGTTCTGCAGCTAGAGGTGGACTCCGTTGGGGGGCAACTCACATGCTGAGCTGCCTGGCGATAGCCACACAGTTTTTGGTTTGCGCCAGGGGCTCAATGCTCACCCAGTTTGGTATAGGAAGGGGACCCATTTGGATCCCTGAGCCTCCACTTTTATAGTTTGGCCCTTGCTGGTGGGGTTTTTTTTTGGTTTTTTTGTTTAAGTTCCAGATCAATATAAATTTAAGTAGAGCAGTTATCCCAAGAATAGTCATCTGTCTTGTTTTTTCCAACTATGGGAGTAATAAAAATTTGTTTGTCTTAAAGGTGCCATTGGACTCAAATTTTGTTAGATTGAAGGAGTTTCAGGAACATTTCATTCCTTAAGCCCAAGGTCTAATTGCAAAGGTTTACAAAATATTGATACCATTGGGTTCAGACAGAATACTCAGTTACCAACATTCCTGGCATAAGGACTTACAGCTCACGCCCTCAGAGGAACAATGGGATACTATATGGAAATCCAACAATAAAATTTCCTAATCTCTAACGATCTGCACAGCTGCTCAAAAAGTCCTCTTTAGCTGGTACCTGACTGCTACTAAGCTCTCCCATATGATCTTGCAATCATCTCCTCTTTGCTGGAAACGCTATGGTCAAAATGCCACCTTTTATCATAACTGGTGTCAGTGTGAGCATATACATCTCTTTTGGACTAAAATCCGGTCTTTGATAAACAAAATAACAGGCTACAACTTACCTTTTGATCCGTCGCTTCTTCTGCTGAATCTTTGGCCAGATGACAAGCCACCTGCAATGACAAGAGATCTGATTAGTATTTTACTAGTGGCAGCCAAAGCTGTGATTGCTTGGACTTGGAAGGATCCTAAACCGCCTTCAGTGAACCCTTGGTATGCGATAGTATGGGATTTTTTGTTGTTGTTAGAGAAATGTATGGTTTATTATGATGTTAATCGAAATGAGAGAGAATTATTTGACCCTTTAGAAAAATGGTCTTTCTTTTTGGAGAAACTTGACATAAATTTGCCACATAGTTGAACTCTTTATGGAGAAAATATGCCGCCTTTAAAGTTTAAAGCTTACAGTTTAAAGTTTTATTCTTCAATTCATATTCAACTGCCTGCCTTGAAGATTGTTAGCTTTCATTAATATTAGTTCTTTAAAGTTACCTTATGCGTTTCTGGGTTCATTCCTGAGGGATATGTTGCCTTTTTCAATTCTTTTGTAGCTTGCTGACAATTCCTTGTAGTTTTTGTATAAACCGGTAAGTTTGTCTTTTCCTGTTAAACTTTATATTGAAAATCAATAAAAATTGTCATCTTAAAAAAAACATTAAATCCTTAAATAACAGTTACCCTGACTGATGATCTCCGTAGGCATCTGGATTGGGGCGGTGTGGCAGCTCTGGTGTTGCTGGATCTTTCAGCAGTGTTCGATACAGTCGACCACCAGTTGCTGACCCACTGCCTCGCCGACGTGGGGATTCAGGGGTTTGCCCTTCAATGGTTTGCCTCTTTTCTCCAAGGTCAGGGACAGAGGGTGGTGATAGGGGATCAGCGGTCCCGGAGACACCCCCTTGAGTGTGGGGTGCCTCAGGGGGCTGTGCTGTCCCCGATGTTGTTCAACATCTACATGCACCCCCTTGCCCAGATTGCCCAGAGTTGTGGGCTTGGGTGTCATCAATATGCAGATGACACCCAGCTCTATCTGATGTTGGGGGGCCGGTCAGACTCCACCCCGGATGACCTGCACCGGGCGTTACAGGCTGTGGCTGGGTGGCTCAGACTGAGCCGGCTGAAACTAAACCCGGCAAAGACAGAGGTCCTGGGCCTGAGTCGGATCAGTTCAGGGCTGGGGCTCCCTCTCCCAACCTTCGACGGGGTACCTTTTGTGCCAGCATTGGAGGTTAGGAGTTTGGGAGTGCTTCTGGACTCCTCCCTAACAATGGAGGCCCAGGTAGCAGCCACTGCCAGGTCAGCCTTCTTCCATCTGCGGCAGGCTCGGCAGTTGGCCCCCTTCCTTGGCCGCAATGACCTGGCCACGGTGATCCATGCGACGGTCACCTCAAGGTTAGACTACTGTAACACTCTCTATTTAGGGCTGCCTTTGTCGCAAATTCGGAAGCTGCAGCTAGTGCAGAATGCTGCAGCCAGGCTGCTGATGGGTCTCTCTAGGAGGGATCACATTCAGCCTGCACTGAAAGCGCTGCACTGGCTGCCAATAGCGTACCAGATTCGCTTCAAAGTGCTGGTGATCACCTTTAAAGCTCTGTATGGCCAAGGTCCGGCTTACCTGAGGGACCACCTTTCCCCACATGTTCCCCCAAGGGCACTTCGGTCTGGGGGCCAACATCTCCTGGAAATTCCAGGCCCCAGAGACGTGAGATTGGCTGCCACAAGGGCCAGGGCTTTTTCGGTGGCAGCTCCTACCTGGTGGAAGGAGCTCCCGGAGGAGATCCAGGCCCTGCGGGACCTTGTCCAGTTCCGCAGGGCTTATAAGATGGAGCTCTTCCACCAGGCCTTTGAGTAGGAGTCGCCGCCGCCACTATTCCATCATCGATAACCCTGTGCCATCACTGGGTGACCCTGGTGGAGAGTGGACAGGCTAGTAGTATGCAGCCAGGACTAAGATCTGCCCCATCTTGGTTTTATATGTTGATGTCATTCTGTTTGATTTTATGATTGTATTTGTTTGATACGGTTTTATGTTGTTTAAACTGGCATTTATGCCCTATTGTTAGCCGCCCTGAGCCTTCGGGGAGGGCGGGATACAAATTGAAATAAATAAAAATAAATAAAAAAAATAACTATATAAAAAAAAATCCCATGCTTGCCATCTTTTGGTTCCCAACACATATCACGTTTGCATGAAAAGAGAAATACAATAAGAAGACTTAAAAAAATAAATAAAGCTAAAGCCACAAGCAAACCTCTCCCCAGTTAAAAATCCTTGGTTAAAAGCCATCTGAAAAAGGAATGTTTTAGCTTGATCTATAAACAATCAAGGCTAGGCTTGAAGCAAACCTTTATTTTTGGGGGGAATAAACAAAAGTCCAGTGACACCTGTTTAATCTTGCTGAAACTGATCTAACATACCTTTGACTCGATTAGAAGAAAATTCCTTAAGTGGGCTGCCACCATAGAAAAGACTTTCTCTCTTGTGGTCACATATCTTAGTCATATACTGATGTGCCCAGGGATGGTCAGAGCCAGAGGTCAACAGGAATAACTGCCCTGTGTCCTACACTTAGGGGACAACTATCCCCAAGGAGAGAGGAGGAGGAGGAGGAGGAGAAGAACCTCCTGCCACCACTTGCACCTGGCCCACCTAGCCCACCTATCTTATGTACAACTAGCTTCCAGTTGCAGCAATGACTCCAACCCACCTTGCATCATCTGAGGGCCACCCTTTGCTTGGCCACATCAGGGTGGTGGTGGATGGTGCAGGCAGTGATTCTGGGAACCCATCTTGAACTTTTGGCCAGAGCCCCAGAGTCACTAAGGCTGTCCTGGGTGTGCCAAACCACAGATCTCTGGATATTTGGCTTAAGAAAATTAGAACAAAGAGGAGGAGGAGGAGGGAGATATCCTTTAACAGCACATGAGGAAGAATAATTCATCATACTATTCAGACTCAAGTACCACAGGACTTGAGGATTTCTTTCCGTGTGATGATGGTTTTGAGAAGCTAACCTTTCCGTGTTGGCAAAAGAGCTCAATCTTCTTGACAATGGAGACATTATGTGTGGGCCAAATGTGCTTGGAATTTATGGATGGACATGAGCTATAAATAGAGCAGCTAAAGGTTCCCAATATTCACATTGGTGGTTTCACACTGGAAAGGCACACGAGAGAAGCCACGATGAAAGTTCAGGCTCTTGGTGCTGTTCTCCTTGTCTTTCTCCTTTGCCCGAATGTCAAGGGAGAAAGGGTAAGGCTGCCTTTTATTTCTCTTAAAAGTCCCATATGACACATTTTGGAGCGCGGTGGCTAAGTGGTTAAGATGCTGAACTGCAGGCTGTGGAAGGTCAGTCGTTCAGCAGTTCGAGACCTGGGTGCCGCATGACGGGGTGAGCTCCTGTCTCTAGTTCCAGCTCCTGCCAACCTAGCAGTTCGAAAGCAAGAAATTGCAAGTAGATAAATAGGTACCACTTTGGTGGGAGGTAACAGCGTCCGTGCACCTTGGTGTTTAGTCATGCTGCCACATGACCACGGAAACGCTTCGACAGCGCTGGCTCTTCAGCTTTGAAACGGAGATGAGCACCGCAACCCTAGAGTCGGATTCGACTGGCTTTCGAGCAAGGAACCTTACCTTTACTTTATAACACATTTCTTTAACATTCAGCAAGATCTTCAGTAAACTGTCTGGCGGGGGAAGGACTGCAAGATTTCTAGGGATCCAGAATGCTTCTTCAAGCTACACCAAATGTGAGAATTTGAGAATTCCAGATTCCAGACCACTAAATTGGATTAGCAGTGCTTTTCTTTCCCACAAAAACTCTGGGAAGCATAGTTCTGTGAAAAAGGGAAACTTCTTTAGGAGAGGATTCCCAGCACCTGGACAGTAGCTTCCAAAATGCTTCATCAGAAGCCATGGCAATTAATCTTGTCTCAAACCCAGAAGTCTGAGTTACACAAAGTCTTTTAGAATAAGGTATTTTGGCTTAGGCTTTAGAAGAGATTTGCTGAGGCATTTTTTTTTTCTGGCTTGAAGTTAGCATCATTGGATGGCCTGAGGTTGTGTGTATTTCTTTAAGAATAGGGGGGGAATCTGTGTGAGGGAAAATGTTGTTCCTGTAATGTGTATTTAAGATTCCTTGCTTGTGGCATCAGACAGCTATATATCTGTCCTCTTCCTCCAAGAGATTGTCATGGGGGTCCATTATCTGAGAATAAGTTTGATGGGAGACTTTGGGTGTTTGGAATCACTAATAGGTATATCCAAGGTGCAAGTCACAATGACTTCTAACATGTTTAATATAGAATTAAATGTTCTTAAATAAAAAGTTTAATTTGGAAAACCTGAGGATGAACTGTCTTAGGGAACAAGGTCGAAATCTAGGTATATATTCTACAGTAAGCAAAATTTTAAGGAGGGATCAATCAACATGAAGAATAACTACTTTTTTTCTGTTTCAATTTAGAGTTGTTTTCTTTTCTTGAAGGTGAGTATTGCCCTGTATACATGATCAACAATGTCTTTTTCATTGGAATCCAGTCTTTGAAACATTTTGCCTCTCAGTTTCTACAAGAGTCCCTCAGTAATCACTTATAAAATCCACAGCACCAGTTTAGGCCTCCAAGGGTATTTTACTACTTTGTGAGGAAAGTCATGCCTATAGATTTTATGTCTTGGATCTACCAGTAATTTCCACAAATGGAAGATTTTTTTTTTATCAATGGAGCATGACTTTCTCATCTTATGGGAGTAATTAAATTCTCTGCTTGACCTTTTTGACATTCACAGCACATGTAAAATGAAATGATGATATGGAATTAGCAGGAATTTATTTTCAGTAACATAATACAGATGTCACCATTCCCTTCCTTGTGAAGCTTCCAAAAAAGTTTAGCCACGTTGGTTTAAAGGCATTTGAAATGGGAGGTTAGGCTCATCAAAAGTAAGTAAATGTGTAGTTTTACCTCTTGCTGGTTAATTACTGCTAGTATTTTTGAAATTGTATAAATAGTTTTCTAAACTTTCATATGTGGCAGATATTCTAACAGAATAAATAAAAGTCTGTATTGCCAATTTTCTCATGTGGAGAAAAACTGTCATTTTCTACAGAATTCATAAGAAACCATTTTACACAGGTTTCTCAACTATGTATTCTATCTCAGTTTAGTTGATTAACACTAATGATGGGCACAAACTGAACCACAAAGTAGTTCATCATGTATTTTGCCCCATTTGTGGTTTGTGAACCAACATTTGTGATAAGTCTGCCATCACAAACTTCCATGAACTTTTAAAGCAGTTTGTGGCAGTTGATGGGTAAAGCAGAAAGCAAGGGATTGAGTCCCATTAAACCCCTGCTTTCTGCTCCCCATCACTCAGCTGTTTCAGACATTCTTCTGCAGTCCCTTTAAACTTTAAAAGGGCTGCACAAGAAAGCCTGAAATAGCTGAGCAGCGGGGACCAGGCAGTTTGGTTCATGGTTCAGTTCATGGTTCAGCCACAAACCATGAATTAAAGTGAATTCTGTAATATTGATGTTTTACCATCTGCTTCTATATTTATTTAATACATTTGGTAATACATCTGATTTTACCTGTTGTACATAATAACTTATTTGACAAACCTGATGAATTTATATTTCCCCCCTACCCTTTCTTCCCTTTTGTATGCCACCTTTTTTTTTTATAAAGAAAATAATTTTAAAATTACAAAAAAAAGAGGTTTTTTTATTTTAGTGCAGAATTGCTTGGAGGACACTGCAGTGAACACAGATTAAAAGGAGAGTGCAGAAAGGGCTCCTGTTCCACTGATACTTGTCTTTTAAACAACAAAGCAGTGTTTGCCCATCTGTTTGCCAAGTGCTCGAGTTGTTTGGTGAAAATAGAACATATTCAGGTTTCAATCATAGTTCGATTGCAAGTGTCAAACATGGTATATAGGCTCCCAAATTCATTTTTTGATGAACTGTGGACTTATATGTGAATGAAACAGTAGAGGTGTGCTTGTGCATTATGGCTTCAAGATTCCTTGTTTGTATGAGTGTGCTGTTAAACAGCAAAATGTTCAGGGTATCTGTCAACTACTCTTTTTTGTTTTAATATAGGATGTTTTTGAAAATCTTGTGGTGAGTCTTTCAAATCCTCTGTAAACTGTGTGCAAATGATCAGTTGTGTCTTTTTCATTGGAGCTCAGCCTTTCCTTGGCACATGTTGCCTCCTGTTTTTTCAAAGCATCCCCTGGTAGAGGCATACAGAATCCAAAGCACAAATTTTAGGTCTCTGTTGAAGTTAAAAGAAATTTGGGCATTGGCTTTAATGGGTTCAGCTGTTTATAAGCACTGGAGCAGATGCTTTGCTCTTCAGTTTTGGGAATCCCTAACAAAGTCCTTGTAAGAAGCACTTTGGCTTCTCTTGCCTGACTACTTTTTGATTTAATTTCTGAACTCCTAAAACTCTTCTACATTCTAGGGCAGAACTGTGAAGTCAGCAGCAGAAAATAGTTCATCTTCTTATCTCTTCTTTTACGTGGAACACTAATTAGCAAAAGACAGGGAATATTGACTTGGGGTTGATGGGGAAATTCTTGAGGGTCCCAACAAGGAACGGACTTCAGCAGAAAGGAATTTATTAAGTAGTTTGAATACAGAGAGGGATCCTATCCAGAAACTGAAAAAAGTTATCCAAAGTTCTAAGACACACCATGCATTATAAAGTATCATCTTTCATCTCCAGTTGTCCTATGACCTATTCACTGCATATTCACTATGTTTTCAGTATAATTTACCACATTTACCAATTACATTTCTTTAAAGCACATTTCAGCACTTGGTAACGAAGGCACCTTAACCCAAAAGGCAGCAGGCATTTACTCAATTGTAGGCAACTGTTCCTGGTTTACGTCTTCATCCTTTAACCTCCTATCTTATCTCTGAGGCTAGGCTCAGAACCAGGCCTGTAGCCACAACTTTGTAATTGAAGGGCCCTTTAAATAAGTCAAGGGGCACTGATGTCATGAAATAAAAAATAAAAATAAAAATTTAAAAACTCACTTTTGCGGCTTTCGCACTCTGCTTGCCTACATGGAGAAACAAGCCACGCTTGGGGAAGGGGCGGTGGTGGGGAATCCTCCTGGTGGTCCAGAGAGTTGGGGGGTGTCAGGGCAGGACCCCAAGGTGCGACACAAATGAGCACAAGTCTAGGAACAGTCCAAGGTTAAAGCCGAGTAAATCAGGTAGCACGGTTCAAACAGGTTTTAAATCACAGTCCATAAGTAGGGTCAGACATACCAGAGAGTCAAGTCCATAAATCACAATGATGCCAGAGGAGTCAGAGAGAAACACAGGGTCCACGAAGCCAAGGGTCAAAAGCCGGTAAGAGTTTCACAAGAGTTGAGGCAGAGATACAAGGATTCAGGTCCTGACAACAACGTTGCTAGCACAAGTGTGCTCATGGCCAGAGGCTTTCCTAAATAGTGCTCTGGCTCCGTAGCCCATGAGCACCTGTGAGCAAGGTCCTGACTGCTGCTAATACTCAGGGCTCAAGGTTCTTTGCCCTCTGGAGCGTGACTCTTTTCTTCGGCTGGCCAGGTCTTGACGCCGACGATCCCTTAGCCAGTGCACAGGTGGGGGAGAGGCAAGTGGTGAACTGCTTGCTTCAGGCACTGCTCCAGGTGCAAAGCATCCCACAGTTGGCTCAGGCTGCTGTGTATCCTCCACAGCACTTACATCGGTTGCAGGTCCTGGTGCCTCTTCAGCCCTTAAAGGTACCGAAGCCTCCCTGTTTTGGCTGTCAGGGGCTGGTTCAGGGGCTGAGTCAAGGACAGGCATGACAGGGGGGCATGGGTGCTGGATGGAAATTGGGGGCCTGGGCAGGAAGTCAGGGGGCCAAGCCCCGAAATGCCCCACTGTAGCTACAGGCCTGCTCAGAACAGACATCACCAGGCATTTCTTTATCTTATTGAGGACAGCAGTAGATCTACTTGAAGCAGGCGGATACAGTCTTAATGTAACATCTCCTTATGATGCTAGTAGCATTTATGGCAGTAGCAGAATTCAGGCAGAGTTCAGGAATTTAGGACATACAACTAGATTTTTTTCTTGCATACAGGAAAGCAGTCGAATTTTCATGCTAAGTCTAATTATATGTGAAAATTGTTATGCCAGAACATTTAGTTCTCTGGTATATGAATTACAAGACAACTGGCTGTATTATACATTAAGCATAAAGTTATGAAAATAAACTGTACCTCACATATCCAAATGCTTGAAATAGTATAGCTTTTGTTGAAATTATGTAGACTCCCAGAGCTCATATGTTTATAGGATAGAAGACAAGCAAAAGCCATTTTTTAAAAAACATACACTTGGCTTATCTATTAATTTCAATCATTTTCTCCTTTATTCTAAGTATTGTAATATTTATATGTAATTAAAAAAATAAAATGCACCATAGAGTTAACATCTTTCTTTAACCATTAGACTGAAATTCCTCTGGGTAATACTACACAGGTGAGTATTTTGAATCCTCTGTGTATTGACTGAATGGTCTGCAGTGGCCCTTCATACTGATGCCTGATCATTGGGTTTCTGGTTACTAGTAGTGTCCCTGGAAAGAGCTTGCAGTACTAACTTGAGAACATTTCCCATTTTGCAAAAGTTACTTCTCATAGTAGCACAACCTCCCCCATGAAATGAACCCCTCCCATAACTGAAATTTATAGTTTCTAATTAATAAATTTTGTTCTGTTCCAAATACTTCTCCCAGGTGAGGTCTATATTTCTTCATGATATCTAAGAAATGTTACAAAAACATGGAAGAATTCTGCAAATCTGAATAGACCAATTAAATGTGAAGAGTCATACATTTTGATTTTTTTTTAAACCCCTTTGGAAGAATCAACTAGATTTTCAGCTTGCATACAGGAAAGTAGTCAAGTTTACATGCTAAGAGAAATTATACGTGAAAACTGTTACATCATAACAGTTATTTCTCCAGCATTTGAACTGCAAGACAACTGGCTATACTATACATTTAGCATAAAATTATGAAAATAAACTGCAAGATTTACTGTGCATCAGATATCCAAATGCTTGAAATAGTATAGTTTTTGTTGAAATTATGTAGACTCACAGAGCTCGTATGTTTATAGGATGGAAGACAAGCAAAAACATTTTTTGGAAACATAGACTTGGCTTGTCTATTAATTTCAATAATTTTCTCCTTTATTCTAAGTATTGTAATATTTATATGTAATTAAAAAATAAAATGCACAATAGAGTTAACATGTTTCTTTAATCATTAGACTGAAATTCCTCTGGGTAATACTACACAGGTGAGTATTTTGAATCCTCTGTGTATTGACTGAATGGTCTGCAGTGGCCCTTCATACTGATGCCTGATCATTGGGTTTCTGATTACTAGTAGTGTCCCTGGAAAGAGCTTGCAGTAGTAACTGGGGAACATTTCCTATTTTGGGACTCCCCACACACACAAAAATCCCAGCACTGAAAGTCATCTGAATCATTAGCACAAATTGACCCTTTTTTTGTATGTACCAGTTGGATATTCCAATTGATTCATATTGGATACCAAGTAATCTGTTATCACTTTCAAAGGAGATGCTGTGGAAGTCTGTGGTCCCAAATCAAAGGTCTTCATTGGCTATAACTTCTAAAATATTTGGGAATGTCCGTAGCTTAAGTCACAGATCAAAACCACCCCATTTTATCCAGCTGTATTCCTGCCCTGGGCAAAAGTGAAATTTCCTCTTCCTGAGTGATACTGGTTTGACTTACGGTGCTCAATTTTTGCTTGTTTATTTTTCTGGGCGAGCTAATAGGGTATTATTGAGAAAATTTCAGGTAGAAGAAGAAGAAGAGAAGAAATTGGATTTATACTCTGCCCTTCACTACCCAAAGGAGTAGCTTACAAACTCCTTTCCCTTCCCTTCTCCACAACAGACATCCTGGCTGAGTTCAGACTGGCAGTTTGAAGCGGGAGGGAGTCATTGCAAAAAAGACCTGGAACAAACTGTTCCGGGTTTTCCTGGTCACACTGCGCGGACTGATGCGGGAGCATACCAGGAGGAGGTGCAAGGGAGTGTTCACATTATTGGCCCACCCCTGGTTGAGGCGGGCCTGTAAGTGGCATTTTCCTCACTCCCAGTAGGCAGCTATATGCACCCCCATGGGCACAGCCGGCGCACGCTCTGGACATGGGTTGTTCCCAGATTTTCAGGTTAACGTTCCAGGAAGCAGAATGAAGTGGGATAAACACGCTGTCCGGGATTTACTACCACTTTCACCAGGTATCTTTTAAACACGGGAGTGAAGCAGTACACGACGAGTTGGCTACAGGTGGGGAATGCAGGACAGATGTGCCTGTGTGAACGGCCCCATTAATCCACTTGTGAAACATTGCTCACACATGGCCATAGTGGGGCAAACTGCCAATTTGAACTCGGCCCCTGTGAGGTGAGGACTCTAACACAAACTGCTCTTTTTCAACAACAGCTGTGCCAGAGCTTGTGATTGACCCAAGGTCACATCAGCAGGTGCAAGTGGAGGAGTGGGGAATCAAACCCAGCTCTCTCAGGTTAGAGTCCACCAGGGCTCTTTTTGCAGCAGGAACTCCTTTGCATATTAGGCAACACACCCCTAATGTAGGCAATCCTTCAAGAGCTTACAGAGCTCTTCTTACAAGGGCTACTGTAAGCTCTTGGAGGATTGGCTACATGAGGGGTGTGTTGCTGAATATGCAGGGGAGTTCCTGCTACAAAAAGAGCCCTGGAGTCCGTGCATTTAACCACTACACCAAACTGGTACACACACACACACCCCTTTTCAGAGATGGAGGTCTAATTTTGAGGATTTTTCAGAGCACTGTACTATCCCTGGTGCTCTTGAATTCAGTGACTTGGGGCAGCTGGCCATCTATATATATATCAAAGAAAGTCCCCTCACTGTAAAATCAATACCCAGGCTAAATCCTTGGATCTAGGAACATGAAAATCAGAGAGAGCACTCCTATCATAATGTAGATGCTCACTAAGAAGGGATTTTTAAAAAGGGGCAAAATGTGCTCCCCCATTGCTTCCTATGTGGCTGCCAGGTTGCTGCCTCCTTACACCCCCCACTCTCTGATTGGTCAGCTGCAGAGCTCAGTTTCTAAGATTAAAAAAATACAGGAGACTGCAGAGAGCTAACAACAGCTGAGGAAATCAGGAATGGCCAACCACCTCTGAGATGCAGCAGTGCTGCTGGCTTAGCCTCCCTGATGGCTTCAGACATGATCCCCCCACCTCCTACTCCTGGCAGGCAGTGAGTACAGAGTGCTTAAAGCGATCAGGGAGCCTACCCCAGCAGTAATGCCTTAGGGATCCTGCCAGCCCAGTCTCCATAATGGCTTGCAATGCTATAAAGTACTGAGACTGATGCATTGGAGAGTGATTTCAACTCATACTTTATTGCTTACTTTATTGCTTTATTTTTTGCTTCCTATAGGTGTAGGCTAGGATCCATTTAGGCTATTGTCTTTTGGAATGAAGCTTGGGCCCTTCATCTGGCCACGTGTGTACCCGACCGCATGTGTAGTTTCCCTGGGCACATAACAAATACCCTTCCCCTTCCCCTTCTACACTGGATAGGCAGCTGCCTGTCTGGTGTAGGAGAAGGAGTGGGAAGCCATTGGAGAGGGTTGCTCAGTGGGATTGCTTTAGCACTGTTGCTGCCCAAGCCTCCCTGATGCCTTTAAATACACTCCCTCCCAACACCAGACAGTTGGGTATCTGTCAGGTGTAGGAGCAGGGCCATTAGTATTTCATTGTAATAGCATTAACAGATTTATAAACTGGTGTAGGAAGCAGGAAATAAATATTGGAAGAAACAGGTATGCTTCCTCTCTATCCCTATCCCTAGTCAATTGTGTGTTCAAATGAAGCTGGAAGTACCTTTGATGCATTACAAAGAATGAAATGGACCTTGGGTTTACCTTCATCCAATGAATTATATAAGTTTGTACTCAGTCTCTCTTCCACAAAGCTCTGGATGTGTTGTTTTGTGAAATTCCATGCAGTTCCCCCATATTTCAGTGTCCAGCACTGGTAGTGGGAAGTGGGAAGTGGTAAAAGCTGACAGAAAACTGTAGTTTAACTGAATCTTAAGAAAAAATTTGTTGAGAGTTCTTGCTTTTCACAGTAAGGAAAGGAATGTTATTAATAGGAACCAAGAATAACGAAGGGATAACAAAACCTTTTTTTAACCATTTAGGATGCTGGACAGAGATTGAGTGAAGTGAGTATTGAATATCTGGTGTGTTTTTGTGGGATAATCAAAATGTCCTTCAAAGTGGGCAGTCTTTTGTTCGAAACTTTAGTATAATTTTAAAAAGTATTGAGACACCCCCTGTAAAAGAATTAGTTTGCCACATCAACTTTATTTTCCCTCAGTTAATTTCTGTACAATATATCCCTCCTTCTATAGGTCTAAATTTTGATTCATGAGGACTAATGTCCTAATTACACAAGATGGTGGCTGATACCTGGTGGAAGAATGGGGAGAAGGGACATGGGGGGGCATGTATCATGTTGGCAATTTGACATCATTTTCAGGGCCTACCCAGAAGTAAGATCATGTTGCTCTAGGAGTCTACTCAGCTATGTCAGCCACTTCCCACTTCCATTAAGGATTATTTACTGAGGAATGACTTTTTACTCTCTGTTGTAGATTGCCAGTGCATTAGGACTGGTGAGTATTGCATATACTTTCTATGTGGAGCTGACAAGCTCTTGGGGCCACTTATAAACCAGCTATTCCATAATTCTCCAGCATTTCCAATTACAGCAGGCATGAGGAGACAGCTAAGGTTCTATACACTGTATTATTCAGAAGCAATAAGAAATCTCAGGGTTGGATTGCCAAATAATTGCAGCCTGGAGATCCACCAGCATTTCCAGGACACTGGGCAGCATCCCCAGGAGCTTTTGGGGGCAGACCTATGGGCAGAATGTGCATCTAGCAACTTGTGACATCACATCTGAGTCAAAACCCAGATGTGACTCTGGCCATCCTGTTGCCCGATGCACTTATGTTACATTCCTGTTTTCCGGCAGAGGTAATGTCATGTGTCATTGGGTTAATTTCTGGCCTGGGACTTTTCTCCAACCACTTGGATGAGCAAGGGCAGGAGGGTGGGCTCCAATCAGAAGGAGCCCCCCCCCCGATATGCAGGCAAATGACATCCCTGAAATCCAGGTGTGGATTCCTGCTCAGGATTCATTAATTATTGTTTTTAGCTGCTGCACCATTATGACAGGATTGGGCTTTGAGATAGATAGATAAGTCCTCAGGTCCCAATGGAGTAATCTGCTTTACTCTTAGCCAGGAATGCTGCCTCCCTTGACTCTGAGAGGGCCTTATTCCATCAGACCTCAGAGGTTCTGGTGTTGTGAACTTCCTGCCCCTGTCAGTCAGCGATGTCTTCTGCTTACCTTGTTCTGGCTTATTATTCTCCTTGTTCCTGCCACTAGTGCTTCCTGGACCCCTTGGCCTGCACTTGAGCAGGCCTTTAATCCTGAAGAGGTCTCCACTTCTAATAAAGGTAGCCATTCCTCCTTCATGTGCCCCTAGGGGCCCAGTCCTGACTTTTCCTCTTGTAGGTTGCTGAACGCACCTACAGGAGATAGTGAACACACTTTTCAAAGCTGTTCTAGGACTCTCATGCTTCACAACCCAATCTGAAAAACCATGGGATGACAGTGCCCCCCCCCCTTATTTTTAGAGTATGGTGTTGTGGTTAGTATTAGACTTGTATTGGGCTGAAGTTGTTTCAAATCCATGTTTGGGTCCTGACAGGATTACTGTTTTACATAAACTATCCATTTAGTTTCATGTACTCAAGTTCGGCACCGCATGCCCCTCCGTCCCAACCATTCCACCTCTGCCCATGCACTAAGGCCAAGCTGAGAGCCACTGGATGTCCGTCTGGCACGATGAGCCACCCAGAAGACCATGCTGTGGCCGCAGACAGTAACCCTTCATCTCATCCTGCGGCCTGCAGCATCTGTAACAAGACAAGCATTAATAAACAGAAGTACTCTATGGGATACTTAGATAGCACAATTCCGGACATATCCCTTGCAGCACTGGGACTTCCAGCGCCCTATCCTCTGAATCTCACTGCCAACATACCCCATGGCTGCAGCCGTTGACGCAGCTCCTATTCGGAAGGAGTGGGTGCCAAAGTGAACACCACCCAATCCCAGTCGAGCCAGCGCCTTCTGTGTCACATCCCAAAATTGAAATTTAGTGAGGGGGGGCACCATCCCTGTGTCGGAATAGGTAGCCCCGGCCCTCTCCTCTCAATTCCAAGTAACAGCTCAAAGCCCCAACTGGGCACAACTCAACCTCTGAACATCGGTCAAGCTCAATAACCATCCTCTTGCCACGCTGATCAGTCTTCGACCTGCGTAGCATAATACCAACTTTGGAATCTGAGACAGAAACGTCACGCTGCTCTAGAGCCAGGCTGGACACATCCTGCCATGAGCTAGCAACCAGCTCACTGATCCACAGAGCCCCAAAAAAGGCGACCAGCGATGCTGCATGAAACAAAGCAGCTTCAAAGCTATCAGTGCACACTGTGTGCCACTGATCTTTGAGCCCCCTCAAAATTACTGGCGTCAAAGGTTCTCTGGGATTGGCCAATGTGCCACTCCCCTGGACCAACCCTCGAGCATCTTCCGAATACAGAAGTCACCCATCTGGTCTGCATGCTCCGATGCTTTGCTAGCTTAGGCCAGAGCAGCCAACTTGGATCTGATGGTATGAGCTGACAGGCCCTCCCCCTTCAGCGTCATGCAGAACTCCATTAAATGAGGAACAGGTATGGGCCAAAGCTGCCGCAAGCCTGCCCTCTCCCTAAAGGAGAGGATTGCTTACCCGCCCTCATGTAAGCCCTGTGAGTGGAAGGGGCGAGGGCCAAGCTCATTGCCCTATCAGCCTCAGCCTGCCAATCTGCCACACCTCATCTGGCATATGCACCGGGAACTGGTCGGCCTCTGGAGCCAGCTGACGGAATCTCTCAATCTGTTTACGAGAGAGAGCGTCAGCGACCCCGTTATTAACTCCTGGCACATGCCTAGCCTTGAACATTGTATTATTGTGTAAACACTGCAGGGTGAAGGCTCTGACCAGAGCCATGACCCTGGGAGATTTGGACGTCAAGGAGTTAATTACGTGTGCTGTGGACATGCTGTTGCACCAGAAGTGGACGGTGTGGTTGGCAAAGTCCCCTGACCAAATCCACACTGCTGTGACAATCGAGAAAAATTCCAGAAAGGTGAGGTCAGTGACCCACCCTGCCTGAAACCACTCCTCAGGCCAGTCCCCAGCACACCAATGCCCCCGGAAATATACCCCAAAGCCGGAGGAACCTGCCACATCAGATGCAACCTGCAGCTCCGCTTCGACTAATAGGTCCTCACACCAAAAGGACACCCCATTGTATGACTCCAAAAATTTCTTCCATGCAAGGAGGTCATCCTGGATCCCCCTGGTGACCCGAGTCCTATGATGGGGAAGACACAGACCCCTCATAGACTGGCAAAGTCTCCTAATGAAAGCCTGTCCAGGTGCCACAACTTTGCATGCAAAGTTGAGGTGACCAACCAACTCCTGCAACTCCAGAAGGGTTATTTTATTCTTCTTCCTCACTGTGTCTATTAATGCCTGTAGTGCAGTTAATTTATCCAAAGGCAATCTGCAGAACTGTCCCACCGTGTCAATTTCTATTCCCAGGAAAGTCAAAATAAGGGCCGGGCCTTCAGTCTTTTCCTCAGCCAGAGGAACTCCCAGCTCCCTTGCCAGATTGATGAAGTTGGACAGCAAAAATGCACATTGACCCGTACCCTTCCTTCCTGCCAATAAAAAATCATCAAGGTAATGGGCAGTACTGCTGAGACCCATCCTGTACCGCAAGGCCCATTCCAGAAAGGAACTGAACCTCTCAAAAGTGGCACAGGATACTAAGCACCCTATAGGAAGAGCCCTATCCATGTAAAATTTGCCCTCAAAGGCAAAACCCAGGAGCTCAAAGTCATCCGGGTGGACAGGAAGGAGACGGAAGGCTGACTTAATGTCACATTTTGCCAGTTCCACTCCCTGTCCACAGCTGTGGACTACCCTTAGGCCTGATCAAAGGAGGTGTACCTGACAGAACACAACTCCTCAGGTATCGTGTTGTTCACCGACTCCCCACATGGGTAAGACAAGTGGTGAATGAGGCCAAGTAATGGTCAACATTATGTGGGTTGGGGCTGTGGGTATCCACCACCCCCTCCTGGGGGTGGCCTGGATGGGGCTATCTGCTGCCAGGACCAGCGTTTACAAATACAGCGGCTGTTTCATACGATACAGTCTCAGCCGGTGCCATGCCATCGGGTGATTTGGCATTGCCCCTTGGGGAACATCTTTCTATCGCCACTAAGGAGAAAATCCTTAAGGGCGAATACATAGATGTATTCACATTATTATATAGGGAATTGGAGAAGAAGGACAGGGAGGATCTAGACAACCGTGAGAAAGAACGCCTGAAGAGGCGAGTGGTGGACAGGACCCGGGCAAACTGGTACCCAGGGTTTTTGATTTATGCAACAGTGATTGTCCGGCATCATCCATGGAGAGCAGTAGCTCTGCTCAAATACATGGATATTATTTATAAGGCTTTCACGGATTTTCCAAGCCCGGCTTGGTCACAGTACAATGAAGAATTTCGTATGCGGGCAGCCATGAATACGGCCATGCGATGGGACCGGATACACCCGGACCTATGGTTGCAGATTATGTCCACTATTAGGATGCCAGGGAGTCAGAGGACTCACAGTGGTCATTCGGTCCATAGGTTACAGGCCCAGACAGGCACCCACGCCCAGGTGGGGCAGGCAGTTCAGCGATGCCCACTTTGTTGGGAGTTTACCTCCCATGGGACGTGTGGTCAGAAGTTGTGTTCATTTCAGCATGAGTGTCCACTATGTGCCGGGCCTCATTACTTCTCCAATTGCCCCAAACCTAAGGGTCAGGGCGGAGGTAGAGGTGGTAAGCACCCCGGAGGTGGTGGGGGCTACAACCCCCCTCCTGACAAAGGGACCTAGTCCAATAAAGTTGGAAGTTTTAGCGCATTGGTTATGGGATTACCCGAATCAGCATGATCATGTTTACCTGTTGGACAGTTTTAGGTTAGGTTTTAGGATACCTTTCCAGGGTTCTTGGACTCCATACATGGGTCCTAACTTGAAATCAGTACATGGTATGGAGCAATTAGTGGGGCAAAAAATTGCCAAGGAATGTGCGGAGGGCAGAGTCCTGAGTCCTTTTTCATTCCCCCCAGTTGTTAATTTGAGGGTTTCCCCTTTGGGAAACCCTCCATGGATGATGCCAGACAATCACTGTTGCATAAATCAAAAACCCTGGGTACCAGTTTGCCCGGGTCCTGTCCACCACTCGCCTCTTCAGGCATTCTTTCTCACGGTTGTCTAGATCCTCCCTGTCCTTCTTCTCCAATTCCCTATATAATAATGTGAATACATCTATGTATTCGCCCTTAAGGATTTTCTCCTTAGTGGCGATAGAAAGATGTTCCCCAAGGGGCAATGCCAAATCACCCGATGGCATGGCACCGGCTGAGACTGTATCGTATGAAACAGCCGCTGTATTTGTAAACGCTGGTCCTGGCAGCAGATAGCCCCATCCAGGCCACCCCCAGGAGGGGGTGGTGGATACCCACAGCCCCAACCCACATAATGTTGACCATTACTTGGCGCTGTCTGCGACACTGGCGCAGGGGCACTCTGAGGGCTTGGGTCCCATGGCCAATATGAACTATTCTTTTCACTATGCGCCTCCTTACCATCCTTCTTTGGCTCCTTATACACCTCGACTTGCAGCTCCGCAGTGTCCTGTCCCTGTTGACCAGACATTGATGTGTCGCCTTCGTCCCCCACAGGGGATACCTGTCTGTCTTCCAAAAAAGCCAGACAGGCCAGCACCTGCTCTTGAAAAGAAGCATTAGAATCTCCTTCTACCCACTTCTTCCCTCCCTTTGTCGGAGGGGCACCCCGCTCCTTCTCCAGGGCCTCCAACTGCTGCAAAATAGCAGCATTTACGAGGTCATCCTCCTCATCACTGGATGGGGGCACCGGCTCTGGCTGTACAGAGGGCCACTTAGGCGCAGGCTGTTTCCCCTTGGCCTTACCTAGACCTTTCTTGGGAGCCATCACAAATATCAATGCAACAATCTCACTAACTGTATACCTACTAAAACTAAACTGATGTGACTAGGACCAAGCAGGAAGCCCCGTAGCCTCCACCGAATTAACCAACTAAAAATGTACAGATAAAATGTCCACCCGGCTACAACTATAGAAAATGGCTGCCGACAAAATTCCTCAAAATGACCACCTGGGATGGACACATTCAAGATGGCCACCCCTAACTACCCTAACAAGATGGCTGCCTCAAAATTGCCCCACTAAGATGGCCTCCCCTGGGCAATGCCCTCACAAAAATGGCCGCCCTAAGACTGCCCCCACACAAATCGTAAGAATAGCGAAAGACCCTTGGGGGGGCAGAGCGAGGGGGGGGAGATTCAAAGCTGAACAATAGAAAATAAGAAATGTGGCCCAGGCAGCCTCACCAAACTGCGGCCACCAAATGTGAATGTGTGATGGGGGGGAGGGGCATTTTTTTTTTACAAAGAACTGTGGGGGTGCTGTAAGCCGCCCCACCACCTCAGGCCTCGGTTGTTGTCCCTCTCCAGGCGCACCGCCGCCACCAGCCATCCTGCACCATCCGACCTTCCAGAGCCACCCCAACAACTCAACTGTTCAACCGGCCGCTTTGCTACCACAAGGGCCGCCGCTGCCGGCACCGAGCCATGCTGCAGCAAAACAGCTGTTGCCAAGCCAAGATCTGCCCCCCAATGATGCGGCACACAAGCAAACGCTGTGTCAGTCGCACTTCGGCCCGCCGCCACCCACAATGAGCATCAGGCCCAACTAACGGCTCCCCTCTGCATGCTCCAATCTAGACCAAGCACGCGGAGCAACTGCAAGGCAGGAGCGGAGCCTAGCCTGCTTAAATAGCTGGCTCCGCCCCCGACCTCATCAGGATGCACAGCATCCTGTCTGTTGCTGTCCCAATTCTTCGAGGCAGCAAAATAGCCCCCGCCCACTATCGGCATTGCCGGGTGGACGGGAGCTCCATTAGCATTAATCTTCTTGGATGCGGAAAAAGCCTTTGACAATGTAAATTGGGAATATTTAAAACAGAAACTTAAATTGTAGAACTGTGGGGGGAAATTCCTAAATTCAATCAAAGCCATTTACGAAGAACAATATGCAAAAATTATTATTAATGGGGAACTAACTAATAATATAGCTATACAGAAAGGAACTAGGCAGGGATGTCCATTGTCACCTCTACTATTTATTTTTGGGCTAGAAACATTAAATGATCTAGTGAGAAAAAATAAGAATATAATAGGCACTAAAATTTTAAAAGAACAATATAAGCTTCAAGCATTTGCCGATGATCTGGTATTTATTCTGGAAAAACCAACAATATCTCTATCATATTTATGGAAAGACCTGCATGACTACAGTCAAGTGGCGGGCTTAAGAATCAATATGAAGAAAACAAAATTTTTGGCTAAAAACTGCTCTGCTGAACAAATAACTAATATACAAAATATCTCAAACATCCAAGTAATAGATAAAATTAAATATTTAGGAATAATTTTGACAAACAATAATAAAAATCTATACAAAAATAATTATATAAAATTATTAGAAGAGATAAGAGTAGATCTTAACAGATGGCACGATCTACATATTTCATTTATGGGGGAAATTGCTGCAATAAAAATGAATATCCTCCCACGTTTCCTATTTCTGGCCCAGTGTCTGCCTATATTAACAAATAAAAAGTTTTTGAAGAATTGAACTGTATGGTTAGAACATTTATCTGGCATGCTAAAAAGCCGAGAATTAATAAAAAATTACTTATGGATAAAAAAGAAAACGGTGGGCTAGGACTGCCAAATTGGAATCTATATTATCAAGCAGCGGCAATGGGTTGGATAAAAGATTGGATTCTGCTAGAAGAAGAAAGACTTTTACAACTAGAAGGGCATGATCTGCCTATAGGATGGCATGCACATATTTGGTACAACATAGATAAGAAACAACAAATTTTCCAAAACCATGCAATTAGAGGCCCTTTGATTAAACTCTGGAAAGAAATTAAAAATAAGTATTATACTAAAACGCCAAAATGGATTTCCCCATTAGAAGCATTTATTCTACCATTCTTATATGAAAAGAATAAAAAAATAACATATGAAACGTTATTGACAAAAAATAATGAATAAAACCTTTAGATTCACAAGAAACTCAAAAAGCAACTGGGAAAAATTCAACTAAACTCCAGGTTTACTAAAGACAAAAGAACAAATTTCATAAATACCCCTACACAACTTGACAGAATCTGGCTCTCCTCATCAGATAAATTGATCCAAATACTATACAACTTCCTTCTTATGGAAGAATTGATAGAAGAAACTATTAAACCAAATATGATTCTTTGGATGCAGGATATAGGCCATAGCATCACTCTCAAGCAATGGGCTAGATCATGGAAATCTTTGAAATTTTTAAGAGCAACAAATTATAAAGAAAATATATATAAGATGTTCTATAGGTGGCATTGGACACCGGATAAAATAGCAAAATGCTATAAAGAAGCTTCAGACATGCTGGTGGTGTAGGAAAACTGTAGGAATTTATTTGCACATTTGGTGGGAATGTGGAAAAATTAAAAAGTTCTGGCAAATGATTAATAAAATTATAGAAGAAACTACTAATGTTAACGTAGAATTTAAGCCGGAAGTCTTCCTACTTAACATCCTACCAGTAGGAATTAAAAAAGATGATGTAAGAATTATACTTTATATAATTACGATGTCAAAGATTGCAATTGCTAAGTGCTGGAAAAAAGATACTACCCCCAACAAAGAAGAAATAATAGATAAATTAATGGAAATAGCTGAATTAGATAAATTAAATCTATTACTCCTAGGAAGGGACAAGTCAATACATCAAAATAGATGGGAAAAAAATTATAAGTGGATTGGAAAAAATACTAACTACCAATTTTGACTTCAAACCAATTTATGTAAGTTACCAGAAACCTATGTTACTTTTTCTTTTTTCTTTTTTTTCTTTCTTTTTCCTTTTTTTCTGTATATTGAAAAATGTATATAAATAAAACTGTTTTTAAAAAAGAAAGCTCTGTGATAGATGGGGTAATAGTCCAGCTCAGTGGTAAAGCTTCAAAGTCGGTCTGCCTGATCCTCTCTCTGTCCACCAACCATTCCTTCTGTGTCTTTTTAATGATTATTCTTACAATGATTAAGTCGAGCAAGGGAACCTTTACCTTTACCTATAAAGTCTCCCTCTTGCTACAATTATATTCAGTATGGTATGCTGGTTAATAGGGGCAGATGGTTATTTAAGGAAGACTTTCACTAAAAGTGAATACATCTGAACTTAAAACTAATTGTCCTTGTTCAGCCTATGCTAAGAATTTGTAGACACTGAAATAAAACAGGGGCTTGGCCTCACTGAGCACAGAACAGAACTTTCTGCTGGTTATGAAGAATCCCAGTGTTCCATTCATTTCCTCAAGCTCTACATTGAAAGAAAGAACCTCTCCTTAATTTGGAAGATTGCCTACAGTCTTCTCTGTATACTTTCTCTGACAGTCTGTTTCATACTACTGAGACCAAGACAGAACAGGAATTCTCAGCTATGAAAAAGTATTCCTATTCTAGCGGAAATGACAGTTACATCAGAAACTTCAGGTTTTGTGTGATGTTGGCCTTCTTGTTATTTCTATGAGCAGCTCTGAAAGTTTCCCCTTCCAATCAATGTTTAGCTACCTTATATTCAAAAGTTATTAGTCAAGAAGGAAATTTCTTATTGTCTCCATTGAAAAACCCTGTTCAATCAAAAGAAAGGTCTGAATTGTTGAGAACCATTGAGTTAACAAGGGGTGTTTCCACATTCTCACTTTCCTAACTTGTAAGTTCCCTTTTCTTCTTTGTTTTTTTCTGTTCTGTTTGTGTTTTGCTCCCTCTAGTGGTTGATTCAATATTACATCAGTTTATGTCCAGCATAAAAACATGCAGCTTAAATCTGCAGGGAGATATGCCTGACATATGCTGATGTAATATAGAATTGGCCACTAGAGAGAGCAAAACACATGCAGAACAGGTAAATCCCCCCCAAAGAAACAGGAATTTACAAGTGAGGAAAACGAGAAAGTGAAAAAGCCCAGAGACACTGTGATTAGGGCAGGAACAACTGGAACAGGGCAGGAACAACACTGCAGACTTGTGCTTTATTGCAGTGCAAGTCTTCAAGAGGGTCATGTTTGGTTTGAATTGTGTATCCTGCCTAATATAGTGATACATACAACACAATCAATCTGGTGGTGTAAATTGGGAGGTGGAGGTGGAAAAAGAAAGAATACGTTGAACATTTTCGAGTTATTTACTTGAATGGGAGAGTTAAGTGCCATGAATTCAATGGGAGCTAAAAATGCTTGGCTTTAACTGGACCCTGTGCATGATATTCTGTAATCAAACTAAGGAACTCCTTTGCTGAAGAATGTTTTCATCCTTTGTTCTTTTGGAAAGGTTGTGTCAATATCTATCATTTGGCCCCTAGGGCAAGTAAATGAGACGACTTCTTGAAGATGCTGGACCACATCGACAATGACTTCCTACTTTTATTCTTTTTCTGCTTCTGCTTCCACCCAATCAAATGAAATAGTGAATCATGAATCACAGTAGCAAAATGTAGAGAACTTTAGTGATACTAATTGATTGTATAGCCTTTATAAGCAAAGGCTGATGGCAATAAGAACTGTCCTGTTACTGCCTTTGCAAAAATAAAGAAAATTACAACTGAACTAAAAGGATTCGTTTCCTTTTATCAATTGTCTGCGTAAGGACTTTCAATTTCATCACTGTTGACTTAGTCCCATCTTTCTCATTGTTTAATATACACAATTTTATAAAATACAAGGCAGCTAGTAATTCCACAGCAGGTAGTTACTATGAAACTACATCTCTGTAGTAATGTAAAGGCTGATTCATGCAACCTCTTGTGAATGCAATGGGGTAAGGTGTTGTGTTAATCCAAGGATAACTTTTCAGAGTGGACATTGGGTTCACCTCAAACTGGGGGGTAGGTTTCCCAAATGGGACTGAGTGAGAAAATCTAAAAGTCAACTCGGGCAATGCACTTAGTGAGCTTTTTGCACTTTCTAAAACACTTATGAAAAATGCTAGAGTAATTGTAATGGGGCAATGGAAAAAAAAAAAAAAAAGGAAGAATGTATGATTATTTTAGCATGCCTTTTATTGTTTGGGGGATAAACCGAGGAACAGAATATCCAGCCTTGCCCCTTTAGTATTAGGCAAGTTGCCAGAACCAGAGTATTTTTGGTACGGCTTTTGTTCTTTGTGTTTTGTACCTTCAGAGTTCCCAGAGCTCTCCCCAAACTGTTCCCCAGAATGCTTTTGAGAATGTGGAATCCAAGGGTTTATATGTGTTTAGGGTTGCTAGCTCCTGGTTAGGAAATCCCTGGAGCTGTGGGGGTGGAGCTTAGGGAGGATAGTGGGAAGGGCCTTAGCAGGGTATAATGCCATACAGTCTACCCACCAATGCAGCCATTTTATCCAGAGGATCTGATCTCTCTTGTCTGGAGATCAGTTGTAATTTTGGGATATCTCCAACCCCCACCTGGAGGTTGGCAACCCTGTGATCGTCTGAGTGTGGGGTGGCAAAGAGGATGTTCATAGCCTTCTACACTTGTGTCCCTGCTTCTCTCTTAACATCCAAACTGTAAAAAAAAAAAAAAGATCATGTTAATGACCACTACTCTTTTTTTTATCAGAGCGTGTTGGAGATATCTTCGATGCCCTTCCAAAAATAGCTTGCACATTCTCAGGGCATCGATATGAAAGAAAGGCATGGCACGACATTAGTGTGGAAAGGTCCAAGGCAAAGGATAGCAGGGATATTTTTTTTTTTAAAAAAATGTTTATTTGAAGGAAGTCAAAGCTCATGTCTGACTGATATAAACATAATGCTTGTTTTTGAAAGCATTGTGGAAAACATAAGAATCTGCTTCACATTTGAATGAGCACAAGGGACCTTTTTGCTCCCAACCCTTTCAGGGCTTTCTCAAAAGAATCCATAGAGCAGGCTCCTTGTGACGTTTGGTTCCTTGTGAACCGCAGTCACAGAAAAGACCCCATGGGCAAAGTCCCTCTTCTTTGGCCTGCCTCTCTCAAGCATCCCCCACTGTGTCAACCCTGCCCCCAAGACCATGAGGGGGGTAGCTCATCACTGGAAGGTGGAGTGTTTATTTTTTTCATTTAGAAAATACAAGAAAGGGGACCCGTGATACTCATGGGAGGGAGAGAGAAGAGCTCCACACAGAGCAGGAGGAGGAGGAAGCAGCAGCAGCAGCAGGTAAGCCTCCCCCATCCCCAGATACCGGCGGCGCAGCCTGAGTGGCTGCCAGCCACCGAGTCTGCTGATTCCCCCCCGTCCCTGGTCTCCACGACCCCTCCATCACCACCCCTGGCTCCAGTGGTGAGGCCCAAGTGGCTGCCAGCTGCTGGGGGGTTCACCAAACTCTTCCTTCTGGCTCCGGTGGCGAGGTCTAAGCAGCCTTGATGATCTCCACTCCCCCGACTCTGGCAACGAGGCCTGAGCGGCTTCCAGCCTCCGGGCCTGCCGATTGCCCTTCCGGCAATCTCCTCTGCTGCCGCCGCCGATCTCCTCTCCCCCCCCCGCTCCTGCGGTGAGGCCTGAGTGACTTCCAACCACTGGCCTGCCCTAGATTTCTCAGGGCGCATGCGCAGGGAATGCTCTTACTTTTTTGGGATTTAAATATCCCCCCTGTATTTTTTCAAAGTTTTCAGATTTTTCTGCACAACTGGGAACTGCCCCACATGCACAGGAAAATCTATCTGCCCCCCAGGTGCCTCCAATGTGCGGATTTAGATATCCACACGGAGGGGGCAACTTGGGAATTAGATATATAGATTAATGCCATTTCTCCAGGGGAACCTGGCTAGGGTGGCTTGCAAAATAAAACATAATCAAAACATAAAACAATATAAGTTTTGGACTTGGGTTGGGTTTTGTGTTCCTGTTCTTTTTCTTGCTGGAAGAAACTAACTTTAGGAACATTCAGTCCTGATTAAGAAATATTTGGGAGCACAGACTAATGCCATGTTCTGAACAGCTATGAATAATAAGAACCTAAGAAGAGCCCTGCTGGATCAGTTCATCTAGACCAGCATCCTGTCTCGCATAGCGGCCATAGTCTGTGTTCTGCTGTAACTGAGTAAGATAAGTTCTCTCTCTCTCTTTTTTGAGAGAGTCTGCCAGCAGTATGAAAGATGGGCATGGCAGAGAAATTTGGCACATGGGGAAGGTTGTAGTCACATTGCTGGGCTTCCCAGATGTACACTTTGAGTAAGAAGAAAGGTCACACTCCAGTCCAATGTATAGGCTATGCCATACTTTGATCTGCAGTCTGCAGCCGCCTCCTGCTGTCCTTCACTCCTTCCAACAGCTATTCTGGGGCTTTGCTCATTCACTCATTTTTACTATTGGGGTAATTCCCCCACCCTGCGTGCTGCCTGCTCAGGCCTGTAGCCAGGATTTCATAATTCAGGGGGCCTTTAAATAAGTCAGGGGGTACTGACGTCACAAAATAACAAATAAAATTAAAATTAAAAAAACACACTTTTGTAGAATTCACACTTTGCCTGCCTATGTGGGGAAGCAAGCCACATAGGTGGGGAAGCAAGCCACATAGGTGGGGAGTTCATCAGGTGGCCCAGAGAGCTGGGGGGCTGGATGGAAGTCAGGGGGCCTTGGCAGGGAGTCAGGGGGCAGGCCCTGAAATGCCCCACTGTAGCTATGGACCTGTGCCTGCTGCTCCGGTCTGCCTACTTGTGCTCCCCAGGGCATTTGCCCACTCCCCCGCACTACCTGCCCTCTGCTCCATTGTGCCCTGTTGTGAGGCAAAGCACCCCGTCTCCTCCCAAGGCTTAATGTGAAAATCAGTGGACCTATTCCAGCTTTGCAGGTGTTGGTAATTAATCCGTCCTGTCCCCAGGCTCTTATCTCTTCCAAGGCCAAAGTGTCAATTAGTTCTTCCTGAAGAGGTGCGGTCTGTAACATGTTTGTGTGGGGTGTGTGTGTGTGTAGGAATGATGTTGCAATCTTCTAGAGAGTTCCTATGAATGTGGGCCCTGATTGGATGTGGAGCATCACCTGAAGCCAAAGGCCCAAAAAGTAAAATTGAGCTAGAGATTAAGGGAAGGGCACTGCTGGCTTCGTGATTTTGATGAACAAGAGGCCTGGGCTATGCTGAATTGCAGAAAAACGCTGAAACCCCTGCTTTTTTAATTATTATTCTGAAATTCTGTGACTGTGCCGTCTAATGTCAGGTATCAATGTGCTAGGCAGAAATATCAGTTTTTATTTTTGGGTCCTATTCAAACAAGTAGACTGTGTTATCAAATGGTATTTCTCCCCCCCCCCATTTGTTATTCAATAAACCTTTTCATATTCTTTTAAGAAAAGGTCTTGTTTCTTGTGTGCATGCAGTTTCAGGGACCCACAGGTCTGAACACTAAGAACATAAGAGAAGCCAATGTTGAATCAGGCCAATGGTCCATCCAGTCCAACACTTTGTCACACAGCGGCCAAAAATACCAGGTGCCATCAGGAGGTCCAGCAGTGGGGCCAGGACACTAGAAGCCCTCCCATTGCTGCCCCCCCCAGCACCAAGAATACAGTGCATCATCTGCCCCAGACTGAGCGTTCCTATCTATACCTTGTGGCTAATAGCCACTGATGGACTTCTGCTCCATATCTACATATCTAATTCCCAAAGTGGGCTTGAAGCTCAGCATCAAAAAAACTAAGATCATGGCATCTGGCCCCATCACTCCTTGGCAAATAGAAGGGGAAGTCGTAGAAGTAGTGACAGACTTCACGTTCCTAGGATCCCAGATCACTGCAGATGGTGACTGCAGCCATGAAATTAAAAGACGCCTGCTCCTTGGGAGGAAAGCGATGGCAAACCTAAACAGCATGATAAAAAGCAGAGACATCACCTTGCCAACAAAAGTTTGCATGGTCAAAGCAATGGTATTCCCCATAGTAATGTATAGCTGTGAGAGTTGGACTATAAGGAAGGCCGAGCACCGAAGAATAGATTCTTTTGAACTATGGTGCTGGAGAAGACTCTTGAGAGTCCCTTGGACTGCCAGGAGATCAAATCAGTCAATCCTAAAAGAAATCAACCCTGATTGTTCCTTGGAAGGCCAGATCCTGAAGCTGAAGCTCAAATACTTTGGCCACCAAATGAGAAGGGAGCACTCACTGGAGAAGACCCTGATGCTGGGAAAGATTGAAGGTCAAAGAAGAAGGGGACGGCAAAGGATGAGATGGTTAGACAGTGTCATCGATGCAACGAACATGAAATTGAGCAAACTTCAGCGGACAGCGGAAGACAGGAGGGCCTGGCGTAATCTGGTCCATGGGGTTGCGAAGAGTCGGACTCGACTGTGCGACTGAACAACAACAGTAACTCTAGGCTTTCTTCACTGTGCTCGGGCAGCTCCTTCCACTTTGCAAGAAGGAAGCGCACACACACTCCACCCCCACCCCCAGGGGAAACCGGAGCAGGCAGAAGTTCCCGGTGCCTCTGCTCTTCCTCTTTCCCTTGCCTCCTCCCCACTAATTAGTTTTAGGTTTACTGATAGAAACAGAAAAAAACAGAGTGGGCAGGGAGGAGAACCTTTTTTTCCTCGGAGAATGCAAAGGTGTGTGAGAAAGAGTTCTTTCTCAGATACTAGATAGTAAAGCCAGCGTGCTTTTCCATGGCCCTTTGCAAAGAAGTCTGGAAGAGAAGGATTTTGCCCAGAGGTGGGTAAGCCTGCCCAGTTCCTTCCCTGCGCTGGAATGCCAGAGGCTTCAAATGTAGCCCCCCTCCCAAGCGGTGCTGCTCTTTGGTGTTTCATCCTGACCAAAGAGGTATTGCCCAAAGTTTAGTCATGGGAATGCTATTTAAACTGCAGAGCTCTGATAACAATGATTAATTTTAAACCGTGGGGTTTCTCTGGACCGCAGCCACCAGTGTTCCCTCTAAGCTGAGTTAGTGTGAGCTAGCTCACAGTTTTTTAGCCTCTGGCTCACACATTTTTTTTAGCCTCAGGCTCAGGAAGGGATGGCTCCAGAGCAAACTGATTTATGCAGCAGCCAAATCACTTGCTCACAACTTCAATGCCCGTAGCTCACAGAGTATAATTTTTGCTCACAAGACCCCACAGCTTAGAGGGAGCATTGGCAGCCACCACCTTCCCCTACTACTCTTCTGTCTGTGGGGCTGGCATAAGACCTCTTTCAGTGTTTGTGCCACAGGGTATGTATATGTCAGAAAAGGGCTTCCAAAATCATACAGCTCCCACTGATTCATACCCTCTTCCCTCTCCAATAGAGAGGTTACATATTGCCCCCCCACACACACACACTGCATTCCCAAATGCTCCAAGTGACTGGGAAATACTGGCAAGATCATATCTGGAAAAAGAGACTCTTTCTGACTCTAATTGGTTATTACTGGGATTCCAACTCGAGGCAGGGTGCGTCTTCTCTCCCAGTAAGAGGAGTGGGATGTGGTGATGAATGCGGGTCATGCAGAAACCCCATCACACGAGGGTGGGGGCGTGAGCTTGTTGGAACCCGGTGAGAACAAAGAAGGGGTGTTCAGTAATAATGCTGGGGTGAGGGATGGGTTTGGGCAATGGTGGGGGAGGGGACCTCTAGGTGATTCTCTTTATCCAAACATCCTGTTCCCCAAAGGAGCTAAATCCCTCTGTGTGGGAATGGACTGATTTGTGCCTATAAATACATTATCACCCCTTGCTCAAAATTGTGCTCCTCATTTTAGGCACAATAACAGTCTTGCTCTTCTCTCTTTCCTTCACTCTTCCCCTTCTTCACTTCCTTCTTCTTTCACGGGTTTGCTTGCATGCATAGAATATAAATGCCAGGCTATGATCTTTGGAAAAGGAAGAAGAGAAGGAGGAGGAAGGCAGGCAGGCTGGTAGGTAGGTAGGTAGGTAACCAGCAATTACAAGTTAAAACAAGTCAGAACACATTATGCAACATTTTGTTGCGGGCCCCCTCTTGTGTTTATCTAATTCCCTCTTGAAACTGTCCATGCTTGTAGCTGCCACCACCTCCTGCGGCAGTGAATTCCATGTGTTAATCACTCTTTGGGTGAAGAAGTACTTCCTTTCATCCGTTCTAACCTGACTGCTCAGCAATTTCATTGAGTTGACTTGTCAGAGAGGCAGTGGCTCAGGGTGACACATGCCTAATGCTGACTGGAATTTACATTGTTCAGGGTTCATGCCCGGACTGCTTTCATTTCCTCATCTCTGGCACTGCTGCCTGGCAATTGTAGCTGCTGCTGCTGTGTGCACTTGACACATCTTCTCAACACTTATAGCATGGGCGTCAAACTCATTTGTTACGAGGGCCAGATCCGACATAAAAGAGACCCTGTTGGGCCAGGCCATGCGTGTCACAAAACGTAATGCCAAGTAGCGGAGATATAAAGTGTATAAAGGACACAAGCACAAAGGTGGGTGTTTTTTTTTTTTTACTTAAAACAAAATCATGCTTAAAGCATCAGCACTCTTGCAATATTTTGTTTATTTAACAGTGTCTGATAACTGACCCCTCTTGCTCTGAATTACTGCATCGAAATGTCTGTGCTGTTGCAATCTTCGGTACGCTGTTCAGGAGTGTAGCTGTAAGCTGCAAAGCTACCATGACGCAGCAGCAGCAGAACTGGAAGAAGCAGCAGCAGACAGCCAGTTCCACTATGGGCCTGATAAAAGCCCTCCGGGGGCATGTTTGACACCCCTGACTTAGAGCTTGGAATAGGACCTGGGAAAGGGTCAAAGTGGTTTGTCTTTGTGTGTGTTTTAGAAGTTGGAGATGGCTTTCCCTATTGACTTCAGTGGTGTTCCAGACATTCAGAAATTATGGGTTTTCTAAATTCTGAGGCCAGACTCTGGTGCTACTGCACATTGTGGAGGAATTCACCGGATCCATTGTCTAGCCAAAGGTCCATATAGATAGACAATTGGGTAACAAGCTTAAAGATTTATTTGCCAGGCAGATGGTGATCATAGAAACATGCCTTCCAAGAAAAACCACACCGTTACAGAGGCGTTCCCTTGCATCAAACTCTAAGGCTACATGGCATTCAGCACACATAAAAGCTATAGCCAGAATCAAAACTTAAACATCTGAATATATTTCCACTGCCAAACTCACATATTCCAAGGGGCCATTTGAACAAACCAGCACCCTCCGTGTCCGTTACAGCCTCCTGGAGTTGCTTACCCAGATGGTCTTATCTGACTCCCCCTATAAAAAGTACTGAGACTGACGAGTGATTTCAGCTCTTACATACTTTATTAGTAGAAGAACAAGACAACTAAGCCAGCTCGCAGGCCGGCTTTTATCCCCAAGTGACCCACACCCCAAACACACACACACCCGGTGATTTGCTATTTACATTGATTGGATTAACTCCTGCTCCTCCATTGGAGGGGAGTCAGGATCCACTAGTCCATTGTCCTTCGGGGCGAAGCTCAGGCCCTTCGCCTGGCTACATGGTGGACCGGTTAGAACCAGTCCAAGCACATGGCTGCCCAGAGCCCATGTTCCCAAGTGGATACATTACACCGTAGTTGAGCTTATCTCAGTACTCAGCACAAGCTTGTTCTTGTGGGGCCTCTACTTTTGCCAACGGAGGCCCACTTGCAAATTGCTGAGCAATTACACATGGCACTGGTTATGTTAAGCTGCATTTTTATACTTAAGTTCCCCCCTTTCGTCCTGAAGAGCACATTGGGACCAAGGGACTGTCCTTAATTGGAGTTAATCATCTTCTGGCCATACATGAGGACATCAAAACAAGGACAAAACAGCATGCAGCACGCTGCAAGTCAACAGAGGGCAATCCCAAAGCCTACTAAACCCACAAAGGCCACAAAAGCATTCTTCAGTTGCCCAAAGTCAGGCAACCAACTGGTTAACCATGGTCACAGGTTGGATCCACCCAGGGCTCTTTTTGTAGCAGGAACTCCTTTGTATATTAGGCAACACACCCCTAATGTAGCCAACCCCCCAAGAGCTTACAGTAGCCCCTGTAAGAAGAGCTCTGTAAGCTCTTGGAGGAGCTCCTGTAAGAAGAGCTCTGTAAGCTCTTGGAGTAGCCTCTGTAATAAGAGCCCTGTAAGCTCTTGGAGGATTGGCTGCATTAGCGGTGTGTCGCCTAATATGCAAAGGAGCTCCTGCTACAAAAGAGCCCTGGATCTACCTAAGAACCCATTCCAGGGATTCCCAGACTCAGAGTGAGCCAGCTTCATGATGTGTCTGTCTGTGTCAAAGGTATCATCATAAATATCACTGACATAAATACAGCATTACTGACCAATTAGAGCACAAGTTCTCCCCATTGAGGCTAGGGGGATGTCTAGAGCCAAGCTATTCTGAAGTGCCGGCTGCCTTATTTCACAGTGCTTTTGCACTAGTGATATGAGACTCTGCCTCATTTCATTGACCATGATCTCTAGGATCCCCTGAAGGCGAAGGATGGCCATTCCAAACATCTGGGTGGTGCCTGCCCATGGTATAAAAAGAACACAAACTCCAGTCTGATTGTTCATAACGCTCCAGATTCTTGCAGGCATCTCGGCATCCTCCACAGCATCTCTGTAGTTTCACATTTTTCTCTGAGGAAGCTTTTGCTTCATTTTCACTGGAGGCAACCTGGCAAGATAACAACAACCCGACCGGTTTCCTAGCAATGCAAGATAAGCCTTGTTTCCACACACCCAATATGTCCCAAATCTAGCTTCCAATTGTTGCACCCAGGGCTCTTTTTGTAGCAGGAACTCCTTTGCATATTAGGCAACACACCCCTAATGTAGCCAATCCTCCAAGAGCTTACAGAGCTCTTCTTACAGGGGCTACTGTAAGCTCTTGGAGGATTGGCTACACCAGGGTGTGTCTCCTAATATGCAAAGGAGTTCCTGCTACAAAAAGAGCCCTGGTTGCATCAATTTCCTTCACCTTTGATCCTAGTGTAAAAGCCAAGCGTGGAAAAGGGCAGTCATGTTAACTGCTATGTTGGAATTGTCCTTAACTACAAATGCCTCAGAACAAAGTTTGAGTCCAGCGGCACCTTTAAGACAAACAAAGTATAATTCTGGGTATAAGCTTTCATGTGCATGCACATTTCCCACTTCCCATCCTTCATAAGGTTATATGCACAACTGCTGATTCCCAGTTTTAGAACTGCAGCACTACACTCCCAGCACCATTCACTCTTTTGAGCCAGTACATTTAGATAGGAATGTGTAGGATAGGAATACCATGTGCCTTCCAGGTATCATCAGTGTGACTTTCCGTGGTCCAGGCAAGGAACAGGGACAGATTTAAAGGTATGGCAATAAGGGCAAGTCCCTGTTCCACATTCAGTATGTATATCCAACAGCTAGCTTTGTGATATATACCTTTGAGGGTCTCTTTTACCTCATAACTGAATTAGCTGATATCCTTCACAGGAAATGACACCGGGGGGGGGAGGAATAATATCCCTAGGCAAAATGCAACCTTGATATGAAAATAATTCAGACTTGTAGATGTCAGGAAATGATCAACAAAATTATAAAGACAATACAGAGGAAAAAAACTCACAGGTCTTGCTGATCCATGAGATTACGGCTGCAAGTGGTCCAGCATAAAACCTACGCTGACATTTTGAAAAGTCCTGCTACTATGAACAAAAGAATTATTACTATCAGCAGAGTAATGAGAACACAAGAACACCATTTCAGAAACCATTGGAGTTTAGCAAGTCAGTTTTAATTTTGTGTCAGACAATGGTTGACACTTTCAGGTGCCTCCCGCTGCTGGATCCCCCTTTTCCCAGTCAGGGGGCCTCGTGTTGCTCCCTTGAAGTCTGCTGACATTTGTTTCTGGGGAAGGGAATTCCTTTCCTGCGATGCTCCTCTTCATTATACTTGAACGATGGATCCAGGTGTCTTTTTCACACATTTCCATAGCTGTAGGTTTCATCCGGAGAATCAGCTAGGGACCTTCCCCCCATAGGAGTTACCATCTCTTTCCCTTTCTTGTTGGATTTCACGTAGACCACATCTCCTGGATGAATGGAATGGACAGCAGCATCTGTTGGCAGGGGCTGGAGTCCTGCAGCACATCTGGAAAGAGATTTTAACTGGGACTTTAATGAGAACACATAAGAGGTTAGCTCGTCATCTTCCTGCAATTCCATATTTGGTCAGCCTAGCACTGGAAAAAAATGCTGAGTATTCTTTTGTAGGAGCGGAGGAACTGTGGCATGAGGCACTTTGACCACTAGACGGTGTCCTAACACAATTTTCTGAAAGCTGTATAGTAACAAATATATGCTGGAACATTAGTGAGGATGATATATGGATTTATAACAATGTTATGCCTTGCATTTATTTGGAACAATGTTATGCCTCGCATTTATTATGGAATGCAGGTCTTTAACAAATCTCCATACCACTTCTTCATTGTGACCCCTTTTTGGTTTCTTGACTGGCAACATAGGAATATTGCAAGGAGACTGGCAAGGCACAAAAAGTTCCAGTTCTAAGAGTCAAAAGGCCACAGTCCCTCTTTTACCTCTCTGGGAATGGGATATTGTTTCACAGAGGGAGGCTCAAGACCTGGCCGAATAGTGATCTGAATGGGGTCACTGCTTTAAGAAGCTCTACCTCTGTGCTGGAGTGTCCCCACACTGACACAGGGAGGTCAGCCAGATCATCAGGAATTTGGGTACACTCCATTTCCACCTTGAGCATCAATTTAGGAATGGAGGTTTCTGGTCGGTGCAAAGCGATTCCTTCTGGCTCACAAATTAAAGTCACTCCCATTATGCTTTATGAATCTCTTCCCGACAAATTTACAGGGCTTTGAGGAGCCAAAATGAATGCACATTCCAAAGACAAAGCTCCAGTTTCAACATCCAGGCTTTTAGTGATGGGACACACAAAGGGTTTTCCACTCACATCCACCAGTGTTTTTGAAAGGGCAGACCTAGACAAGTCAGTGGTAGACAGTGTGAACATGGCTTCACCAGTATCAGTCAAACAGTCATATTCCACATCTCCAATATCCACAGTCATACGAGAACCTTGGGAGTATCTTTGACAAGTTCTGGATATGAAGGGATTTCTGACCAAAAATCAGTGAAGCCGCCCATTTAATTGGCCTCTTTTAAAACTTCTACCTCTCCCCATTGTTCACAATAATCAGGATCAGAATAATAACCAGGTAGTTCTCTCAGAGTCTCTAGGTTTCTGCAGTCACCCCGTCTGATCCAATTCATCATTTACAAACTGACCTCCCTGAGGTTGTCAGTTCAAACTTTCCTCACCTCTGGGATGAGTAGAACAATCTTGTTTCCAATGACCATGCAGATGACAATAATGACACAAATCATGATTCTTAAATCTTCCTACATTTCCACTACTTCCTCTACCACCTCCAGTCACAAACACTGCTGCTAACAATATCATTGGGCTTTCACCTTCCTTCTGCCTCTTCTTCTTCTTCTTTTTCTCCCTGTTATTAAACACCCTTGTGGCAGTAACCACCAACTTATCCATACTCTTTCCGTCAACATTCTCAGTGTTCTGTAACTTCTGCTTAACATCTGGAGCACTCTGATAAATGAAAATCAAGCACACAATGTTCAACCTATTTTGATCACCTAACTCTGTCCCTCCATATCAATGCAATGCCTTAAATAATCTGTCCAGAACTAAGAGGGACGGTCCTCCGATCCCTTAGACAATTTCCATTGTGATCTTCTTCCTTCTTAGGGCCTTCAAATAAAGCCTTTAGACTATGCCAGGGGTGGCCAAACTTGCTTAACATAAGAGCCACATAGAAGAAACATCAGATGTTTGAGAGCCACAAGACATGAAGAAATATTTGTGGGCTGGGGAAGGCCTTTGAGAACACATTTAAAGTTGCTTTCTTTCTCTGCTCCCCACCCCCACCCACAAGCCTACCCAGGAAGGTGAACACTGACTGGGGAATGGAAGACCAAGTGGGGAGGCATGCCTCCCCTTCACTTCCCCAGCCACCTAGCTGGGAGCCACACAAGAAGAAGAAGAAGAAGAAGAAGAAGAAGAAGAAGAAGAAGAAGAAGAAGAAGAAGAAGAAGAAGAGAAAAGATTGGATTTATACCCCACCCTTCACTTCCCAAAGGAAGAGTGGCTTACAAACTCCTTTCCCTTCCCCTCCCCACAACAGACACCCTGTGAGGTAGGTGGGGCTAAGAGAGTTCTGACAGAAACTGCTCTTTTTCAAGAACAGCTGTGCCAGAACTATGGCTTGCCCAAGGTCATCCAGCAGGTGCAAGTGGAGGAATGGGGAATCAAACCTGGTTCTCCCAAATTTAGAGTCCACATACTTTACACCAAATTGGTATAGTGAAAGAGCCGCATGTGGCTCCCGAGCCGCAGTTTGGCCATCCCTAGTCTACGCATTCCATCCTCAGAGTTATAACCCCACCTGGGATTTTTCTTTGGCACAGTATTAAAATTAGGGATCCCTCCCATCATTCTCCTCTAAATACTGGTTTGCATGTTTCAACACTTGACTTTTTGCATCATGCTAATAATGCATTTAACAATTGCATGCAGTCAGATTAACTAGGTTCGTGAGTAGCAAACATTGTCTTAAAGCATCTCTCTACCAATTCTGGATCATCTCACAGGCATGGAGTATTGGCTTGCCACTTAATTAAATCATATCACTCCTGCTAGTTAGGATGGTTTTGTTTGCTCCGGGCACTGGATGGGAATGGAGTGGGACAGTGAAGGTTGGTCCTTTAGGCATATTTTTACCAGATCTGGTATTAATTGGTGATATTTTTGGAGCACTCTTTTGCCCTTTTTATTTGACAACCAGTTGTATTTCACTTAGATTTGGGTATAGGGATACCCCAGAGGTGCCTTCCCTGAAATCAGTGGTGGTAATGGAGCTTGGATGGTCTAGACCAGAATCTGTGTTTCCTCTGGAATCAACCACTGGACCAGAATCAGCCACTGGACATTCTATGGACAACCATATTGTTACAAAAGATGAAAAACAATTATGAAAAATTAAAAAAAATATTAATAAAGAAGAGTTGCAAGGGGGCTTGCACCTCTCAACTAGTATAAGTCATAAAGACCAGTGCCCAGTCAGTGAAGTGAGTGCCAGTGTTTGCCCGCCCCCACCTTCCCTTCACATAGAGACAAAATAAATGGTAAAGGTTTCCCTTGCTCGAAAGCCAGTCGAATCCAACTCTAGGGGGTGGTGCTCATCTCCATTTCCAAGATGAAGAGCCAGCACTGTCCAAAGATTTTTCCATAGTCATGTGGCTGGCATGACTAACTGACAAGGTGCATGGAACACTGTTACCTCCCCACTGAAGCGGTACCTATTTATCTACTTGCAGTTTCTTGATTTCAAACTGCTTGGTTGGCAGGAGCTGGGGCCAGAGACAAGAGCTCACTCCATCATATGGCCCTAAGGTCTTGAACTGCTGAGCTACTGACCTTCCAGTCTGCAGCTCAGCATCTTAACCTCTGAGCCACTGTGGCCCCTAAGAGACATAATAGGGATGCTTATTTTCCAGAAGCTGGAACTATCCATTGTAAATAAAGAAGTGGAGAGTTAAATCTAACCCTCTGTTGTTATTAATGTTGCATACTGAGCTGTAAACATGAACTAATATTTCATGGTGTTTTTTAGAGAAACAAATAAGCTTTGAAGAAGGTGTTCTTGGAAAAAGCACCACCACAAGACAAAGTTTGTGTTAATTTGTGGAGAAAGCCTAGAGGGAGAAAACAAGAATTGGTAAACAAACAAGAAGCAAAGGTTCATTAACATTGTTAATGTTTTTTGAGTGAACCATAGAAGAACAAAACCCAAGTCTGTAAAGTCAAAGAACAAAGGGATCTGGGCATAATTAACATTTGTCCAAAACAACTGAGTCAATCGTTTTTATAGCCTTGGTTCATTTCATAGTTAATCTGTTTCCAAATAATTAAGTGGAACATCAAACATCAACACCCCAAAGAATTCCAGCATTTTTTTAAAAAAATGAAAACATATTCTTATTCTGGTACCTGTTCATAAACATTCCCTTCTAAAATGGGCCAGTGAGATACATCGATGCTTTCAATATGGTGTTTTGTTTTGATTTTCTTTCCCCAGTATTTCACCAAAACTTTTCTTGAATCATACAATACTGTGGTGACACATACATTTCTATTTCAAAAGAAACTTACTCTTGAATGGTTACAGGCTCCAGTTACTAGGGCTGCAACCCCATGCATGCTTACCCAGAAGAAAGCCTCATTAACCTCGTAGGACTTATTCCTGAGTAGAAAGAGCTGTACAAAGCAAGCCACACAAAACATTATCAGCCCAAATGCTATTTAAAAGGCCATTCATGTTATTGATGATTCCCTCCCCAGAACCCTGACCTGATCAAAGAGAAGATTCCAGCTTGGTTATTTCTTCACATCCCCAGATGGTGCAGGGCATTTCCTGAATTATTAAGCCAAAGCACCTAACTTGCAAACCCCCTGCCAACCTTTAATGGTGCAATCCTATGCAGTGACTCCAGTCTTAGCCTGATTGTGACATTCTGTTAATAAGGTAGTACATGTACATGTACCATTTTTGATTTAGCTCTGATTTTCATACAAAGAAGTTTGGTGCAATCTGATAACCAGCCTTGCAAGTACTTGTATGGTGTTCACCTACTTCTCACTGGTTCCGTGAAGGGGAAGTGCTTCTTCTGCTACTATTTCCTTTGGCATATGCCTCATTACACTAGAACATGTGAAGTTGAGCCATCTGAATACCTGATTTAAGAAAAGGGCAGAGCTTGTTCGGCAGAAAATTGTTTCCTGGCGTTTGGAGTCAGTGTTTACCTTCCATATAATTATGGCTATTTAAAAAAAAAAAAAGTGTTCCTGATTGGTCCCCTTTAACAAAGGAAGAAATACATTGGGCAACCAGGCCTGAGATTTAAAGGTTGACTCTTGGTATAAATACAGCAGGCAGAAAATATTTTCGATCCACTTTGCCACTGGAAGACATCAAAAAGAAGACAGGATGCGACTCTGCTTCGTGGCTGCAGTTCTCGTCTTTCACCTTTGCCTGAAGGAAACCATGTCGGTAAGGCTGCCTCTTGCTCTTGACAGCAATGTCACTTATTTCATTGACACTTAGAATGATATTTGATGCACTGCAGAGTCAGGATTGCAAGCTTGCTAATGCAACAGAACGCTGCAGCGAGCAATACTGGAATGGGCATGAGAACTGTTACGTTTTCACTCTATCTGCAGAATGCAGCAAATCCCATGAAGGGAAAAAAAAATATATATGGGGGGGCTGAGGTTCAGTTGCCTACTTTTCCTCCCTCTGCACTATAGTAAAATAAATGGAGTTGACCAAGAAACTATAGATGAAGCCTATTCAATTTTCCTAGGAAGTAAGCCCAATTCAAATCAATGGGGCTCGTCCCAAGGTAATTAACTTTCTACAAGAATGAAGCCATAGGGAGACAGCCTAATCAGGTTTACTCAGAAGTAAGTCCCATCTTATTCAATGGGACTTAGTTCCAGGAAAGTGTCATTAGGACTGCAACTATCACGGTGAAATGGATGTTTTCAACATATGAAGATCTTTTATTCCATTCTAGTACATTATCTATACTTGCATGTTCTGTAGAATACACAGACACACACATGCTCATACAGAAGTGGGAACCCAGAAGGAAACTTCAGGCACTGCCATTGCATTTCCCCAGCTGTTCCTTCCTCCCCTTTCCTGCACCCCTTCTCTCACTTCTTCTCTTTTCTCACGTTCTCTCTCCTTCTCTCTCTGTCTTCTCTCCCTCATTCTTTCTCTCATTATCTGTCCCCTAACCTCTGCTGTCAACCCTTCTTTTTGCATCCTCAATGCCTCCTGAAACACACTCACCTACTCTCTTTTCCTCCAGTGACTCCCTATCTCTCTCACACACACATACTCCATTTTTAATTTCTCTTTCTTTCTGTGTCCTTCCAGTGTCACACGCACAAAGACAAAGACTTTCTATCCTCAGTTTATCTCTCTTTTGCCACTCTTGCTCAGGATGAGGAAATACATGCTGTTGGTCTTCTATTTATTTTATACTGACTGATGCAGCTAGATGAAGTGGTGAAAATGTTTATGGCGGGTACTTTCAACCCACTTAAATGTACTTCAGCAGTCGTTTGCAAGTGTATTTTGACATTTCACAGTAAAATATGTTAGCTAAGTGCATTGAAGGTGTATTGAAAGTGCAATATTCAATACTAAGAATAAGGCCCATTGTGGAAATAAATACAACAAGCTCTAAAAAGAGGCTCTGGGAGAGTGCCAAGGACACTCAGTGTCAATTTGCTGTGGTAACCTCAGCAGGGTATAATGACACAGAGTCCACCATTTTCTCCAGAGGAACTGACCTCTGCTACCTGAAGAGCAGTTGTAATTTTGAATTACATCTGGAGATTGGCAACAATTGTTACTCAGGAGGAAATGGCTGGTTTGGAGGGTGGAGTCTATGACATTGTACCTGCCTGTGGTCCTACCCCTCCTCAAACCCTACCGTCTCCAGCCTCCACCCCTCAAATCCCCAGGAATTTCCCAACCTGGAGTTGGCAACCCCATCTCCTTCCCAGCTAACCATCAGCTGTTATCTGTCCCTCTGACTGCAGCTGACTTCTGCCCTCCCTCCTGGAGATCAGTTGTAATTTTCAGTGATCTCCAGCCCTCACCTGGAGATTGGCAACAGTGGTTCCCCAGGAGGGAATGGCTGGTTGGGAGGATGGAGTCTATGGTATTGTACCTGTCTGAGGTCCCACCCCTCCTCAAACCTCACCCTCTCCAGATTCCATCCCTCAAATCTCTAGGAATTTCCCAGCTGGAGTTGGCAACCCTATCTCCTTCCCAGCCAACCATCAACCTACCTTTATTTCCCCCTCACTCTTCAGCTTTCCATCCCCACCCACCCAACTGCAGCATCTATGGTGCTCTGAAACCCTGACTGCCACATCACATTGGTTGTCATGGGGGGACATCTCAGCAGTGTATAAGGACACAGAGTCCACCATGTTCTCCAGGGGAACTGATCTCTGCCATCTGGAGAGCAGTTGTAATTCTGAGTAATCTCCAGCTCTCACCTGGAGATTGGCAACAATAGTTTCCTATGAGGAAAGATAGTCTTTCTCTGCAATGGGGACCAAAGTAGCTTACATCATTCTCTTCTCCGCCTTTTGATTTGCACAACAACCCTGTGAGGTAGGTTAGGCTGAAAGTCTGTGACTGGTCCAGAATCACCCACTCAGCTTCTACAGCAAGAATCTGGATCTCAGAGACCCTGCTCTGAAGCACTGACTGTGATGCCTAGGGTAGCCATCCTCCAGGTGGAGCCTGAAGATCACCAGGTGTCACAACTGAACTCCACACAACAGATCTCTCCCCCCTGGAGAAAATAACTTCTTTGGAAGGTGGGCTTTACGGCATTCTATTCAGCTGAGGCCACTCCCTTCCCCAAACTCTGGCTTCCATAGACTCTACCAGAAAATCTCCAGGAATCTCCCTGCCTGGAGCTGGCAATCCTAGTAAGGACTGGCCCCAATAAGTTCCTCACAAAGGCCTGCAAAGTGTTTCCTTCCTTTGTCTGAACCAAGTTTGGTTGCCTACTGTAGCGAAATGGGCTCCAGTTTACAGCTCAGCTGTTCACCTCCCACCCTCATCCCATGGGTGTATCTCACTCCTTAAGTTTGCTGCCACCACAAACTGAATTGTCACTGCCTTTTTAGAGGGACAGTGAGACCCCTCTGGCCGAATCTCCCTATTTGGAAATACAATCCCCAGTCTTTGGGGGATCCCTGGAATGTTGGCAACCCAAGGGTCTGGCCTTTCCTTGTTTCCCTGGGCTACCCCCTCCCTTTGGTATTGTGCAGAGTGGGGGAGACTATGTGGTCAAAGTGCAACACAGATTATTAGTCCAAATAAAATAATTTAACTATTTACACAATTATGGAGCACACACACACTAAATAAATAAGGCACAACTGTAGGGGTAAGGGCATAAATCAACAGGGGTTAAACACAATCCTCTTTCCCTACACACAACACTCTAGCTCTGGTTGTTGTGGGCTCAGGATAGGAACTCTCAGGACTGGCTCTGCTTCGCCCAAGAGAGCAGGGAAACTTCCATTCATTCACCAGTCCAGCCGACTATGGAGTGGCTGAATTTCTGACGCCTACCAGGGTTCCCCCATGTCTCTGGCTTGTGGCCTAGCTGGAGTCTATATTGATGCTGGCCTGCCCCTTGGGACAGTCCCTCTTTTCCTGCACGTTTTGGCCTTGCTGCAGCTAGGAACTGTAGTCCAGCAGATGAGGAAGCCCCATTCAACCCAGTGATACCTCTGCAGGCCCCTCTCTGGAACTACAGCTCAATTAAGCCTTCTGGGAGAACATTTTTAAACACAGAGACAGCAGCCATCTCACAGACACAGGTAACTGCCATTTTGTTACACCTACCAACAGCTACTGAGGGGAAAAGTTAGTCTCACACAGGAGGCAACTGTCTTCGTCAAGCGAGAAAGCCATCTGCCAGAAATTCTGAAAGGGCCCAGAGGCTGGAGTGGGCAGGGAAGAGGAGCAAACCCAGCACCCGGCCAATGGCACGCGAGTACTCTTGAGTGACAGCTGGGCGGGACTCAGGCCATGCAGCCAGTGGCTAGGGACACATTCTGAGTGACAGAACATTCAGCCAACTGATTAGGGAGAGTGTGGAATGTTCAGGAGAGTCCATGACCAAAACAGAATTATATTATAGAGTGTGACGCCTCCCGTGCCCCACGGGTGACCCGCTGCCAGTGGCCGTCTCCACAGGGTCGGGGTCCCTTGGACGCAAGTCCTACAAGGGGGGGTTCAGGAGCCCAGGGGGACTGAACTGGGTCCTGGAGGCGTTACCTGGGTGTCCTCAGATGACAGGGGTGCAGGGGAGGTTTCCTCACCCCCCCTTTCCTGTCCTGGGTCTGGCCTCTGGCTCAGCTTCCACTTCACTCGGGGTCTTTCATCTCTCTCCCTGACACCCCAGCCAGCCCAGTTTACATCCTCCTCGGCTCCCAGACTTCTCCTCCTTTTATTACCCCCGCCAGCCCCTGGGCTTCTCCTTTGCCTCAGCCCCACCCCCGCCTAAAAGCGGAGACGCCGGGCCTGCTGCCTCCTCCCCCATCTGTCTGCCTGAGGCCCTCCCTGTGGGTGTGCCCTGCTTCCCTCCTGCACCCCGCCCCTGGACCGAGGACACCGCACCGGGCGTCCATGTGCTGCGCGGGCCGGGCCGCGCTCACTGGCCTGTCTCCGCCTCTCCCCCAGCTCCCCACCATTGTCTGCCGCCAGCTTCTGGCTGGCCCGCTCCTCCACCCCTCTCCTGGGCTCCCAGATAGGGGCTTCTGGTAGATCTCTGTGGGTCGGGGGGGTGGTTTGGGCGGCCGCGCCGCCGCAAGGCTCGCCGTCACAGCCCCAGCTGGGACACAGAGAGATGTGTGAAAATGCCTTCGACATACCAAACCAGTATAAACTTTTTGCCCTGGAATTTTGAAACTGAGATGATTCATTTCTTTGTGATCAATAGGAATAAAGATTTTTGATAAACATATTTTGATTGAGCAAGCTTTTAGATGACTCATGAAGCTTTGAGGAAGGAAGGAAGGAAGGAAGGAAGGAAGGAAGGAAGGAAGGAAGGAAGGAAGGAAGGAAGGAAGGAAGCCATGAGCATGAAGGAATAATTGCTTATTCTTTATTTTTATATGTAGGTACCTCTTGACATACCTCTTGGAGATCTGGTGAGTATCACAACTTTTTTGACTGTTGTGAAAAATGCCCCCTCCCAATTCCAGTCCTGCTTTTGTAACAAGCCTGTAGATCAGTCATGAAACTTTGAGGAAAAGAAGAATGGAGGGAGGGAGGAAGGGAAGAAGGAAACCATGAGCATGAAGGAATAATTGCTTGTTTTTTAAAAAATATACGTAGGGACCAGGTCCCGTTGCAGAATTGGTGAGTATCACTTTTTTGTCATTTTTTTTAAAGTCACAGGTTTTTTAAAGTCATACAATAAAAACAACAAAAGCTACCTTTACTGCCTGACTTACTATATGGGTCAAGCAGCACAAAACTCTGATTCATTAGTATTGGCCTCTATGTGGTATGGTCGATGGTTCTGGCAAATGCAAAGCAGCAAGATAGGCCTTCAGTCACATAGAATCTCAATCATCACTGGTACTAGTGATATAATACAGTTATACTTTTAGAGTCAGGAGGTCAGGCGAGATCACCAACCAATCAATACCCGCTGTTTCAGGATGCTTCGAGAACCTCATGTCATAGACCCTGCTCCTAACCTCCCCATCTGAAGGAACAAGTACCAATTGTGAAACTAATTTACGGCCTTGGAGTTATGTCCTTGAGAGATGATAAGGAAGCAGGCCAGTGTGGCCAATTATTATGACCTGCAAGGGTCATTAAAATTAACATTAACTCTTAAGCATGTGACAAAATCCAGGTTTGCCTCACAGTGTTCGATAGGAATAAGGGGTTTTTTAATGAATGTGTTTTCTTTGAAAAATTATAGATCTCTCATGAAGCTTTGAGGAAGGAAGGAAGAAAGCCATGACTATGCCCATGATGGAATAATTGCTTGATTTTTTTTTTTTTTTACTATGTAGGCTCCTGTTGCTATGAATTTTGTGAGTACCACAACTTTTACGACTATTGTGAAAAATCCCGCCCTCCCTTCCAATTCTGCTTTTGGAATGCCAAGATTATCCAATGGTGGTTCTTTGTTTTGGGGGTTAAAGTTGAAAGGCAATATGCCCATGTATTGTAAGTAAAATAAATATGTGATAAATAACACCCCTGATTCACCCCTTTGAAAGTAAGAGTAACACAGGCTATTGTTCCACATAAGAACTTTTTGAGTGTGTTTGCTTTGTTCTTTGTGCACAGCATCATGAAACCTAAGAACAGGAAAATGGTCAAAAATAAGACTTACGATCCTACTCCATTTTAAGGTATTACTATGAATAGGACTTTCACTTCCACCAACTAAGAGTGGACTGGAGTGTGGCCTTAATGGATAGATGCAGTTTTTCACATATAATATAAACTGTTCAGGATGAGAACAGTGATTGCGGTATTGTATCAATCACTTTGGAATCTCTGGTGAATGAACGAAAAGGTTTAGGACTGGACTTAGAGTGCATCTAAGACACACTCTATCAGAAAAACTCCCCCACCTCAAAAGCAGAAGAGGAACTGAAAAATTGCCTAGGGAGTCAACACTCACCTCCCTTGCCCGACCCCGCAAAATTTGGGCCACTGCGAAGATGGGCCCTCCTCCCAGTTTGTTTTAATGGACCTTTAAAAAAAATTATTTTGTTTACGAACTCAAGCAGGACTCTAGAGAGGTGGCACAAAAATGTCCCGAAGTAATCTTCATCTGATCTCCCATTTCAAAAGGGACAGGAGAAGCAGATTATTCATCTCCTTTACTCTTTTGCCCTAAAAATTTGCTCCTGTTCTTTGCAGCCCTAGCCAAAAACTTGGGCTGGGGAGAATAGAAGTGACCTGATTCTTCCCACTCAAGAGTGAAACCTTTAGTTACTGAGAAGAGGAGCAATTTCTTCCACAATTTTCTGCATCTCCACAAGTCTGGAGTAGAGCTAAATTTCCAGGATGGGAGATCAGAAGTGCCCAATATCCAGCTGATCCCCAAAACCAACCAACATTCAGCTCCTCTTTCTCCCACTGCCAAAAAGAAAAAGAAAGAACCCCTTTGCCTGGGCAGAGAAGAAAATTTCTCCAGGAGATATTCAGAAGCCAACTCCAGGGGTATCACTGTTCAGCTGAGAGCTGGCTTTTGGCCCTTTTCCACACTCTCCTGCAGTAAATTCAAATCCAATATGTTTTTATTCTGGGTTTTTCCTCTTGTTCTGCATTACGTTACCTCCCTTCAGTGGAACCTGGGGCAATGAAGAGCCCTTTGGCCAGAGATAAGCATAAGTTGCCTTTGGCAGGGTCAGGGGTTTTGCCCACTGCCCTGTTATTCTGAGCAATAAGTCCAGGACTGGACACCCTGTTCAACAGAGAGTCAGCTTTTGACAGTGGCAAGTAGCGTGTTCCTGGGAATACACACAAACTGGTTGTGAACACCAAACAGCCAATGATACCCCACTGTGCCTGTTGTTGTATGGCCAGACAGATACCACCCAAGAAAATCTGGCCATCGGCTTGGAGGCTGTTGTTGTGTGGTAGAAGCAGAGGAGGTTGAACTTGAAACTGGATCCAATAAAACTGGAGTTTTTGTGGCTGGGGAGGGGAACTTCAGAGTTGGGATATCGGTTGCCCCTCCTGACGGGGTGCCACTGACACCAGTGCAGTCCGTCAAGAGTTTGGGAGTGATTTAGGATTCCTCATTGAATATGGAAGCCCAGGTCATTCACATTGCCAAACTAGTGGTTTTTTTCATCTTCGCCGGGCTTGGCAATTGCCCCCCTTCCTGCTGGGTCCTGACCTAACCTCAGTAATCCATGGAACAGTCACCTCCAAGCTAGGCTACTGTAACTCGCTTTATGCTGGCCTGCCCTTGAAACTGACCCAGAAGCTCCAACTGATCCTGCATGATGGTGGCACGAGTCCTGATGGGAACACTGCGGACAGCACACATACATCCAGTGCTGCACTAGCTACACTGACTCCCAGTGGAATACCAAAGGTTTTGATATTGACCTACAATGCCTTGAGTGGTCAGATACCAACGTAGCCACGGAACCATCTCCTCTGTTATGTCCCTGAAAGTGTTATGCTTTTCAGTTAACAATTTGCTGGTGGTCCCCGGCCCTAAAGCTATCTGTCTGTCATCGACCAGGGACAGAGCCTTTTCAGTCCTGGCCCCAACCTGGTGGAACTCTCCACCAAATACCATCAGGGCCTTGCAGAATCTTACGCAATTCCACAGGGCCTATGGGTTACCCAGTGCTGACACACATCAGCGTTCTTAAAGCAAGAGAACCACACAGGCCTCTCAATTTATAGAATGGACTATAGTATAGATCCTACTTTATTGCTGTATCCATTCAAAGAAAAAGTTGCTTATCCCTGTTGAAGGTTTATTCTGTGTTACCCCCTGCTAGGATGACAGGACTTCTGAGGGACAAACAAAAAAAGTCACTCTGTCAGTAGCTAAATTTCTCTCAGATGCAGTTTCTTCCCACTCCAGACTGAAACCTTTAGTGATTGAGAACAGGAACAATCTCCTCCTTAGTCTCCTTCATCTCCACTAGTTTTGAATCATCCAAAGTTTCCTGGATGGGAGGTCAGAAATGATGAATATCTAGCCAATCCCCAACTCAACTTAGATTCAGCTCCTCATTGTCTCCCAAAAAGGAGCAGGGGGAGGGAAGAGTGGGGGGAAAGAACCGATTGCCTGGGCACAGAGGAAGCAAGAATGGAATGTACCTGATAACTGTTACATTTTCACTCTATATACACAATGCAACAAATCCCATTGGGGGGAAAATATGGAGGGGGTTTGAGGTTCAGTTGTCTACTTTTCCTCCCTCTGCAATATAGTAATGGAAATGGGGTTGACTAAGAAATTATAGATGAAACCTATTCAGTTTTCCTAGGAAGTAAGCCCAATTCAAATCAATGGGGCTCATCCCAAGGTAATTAACTTTGTACAAGAATGAAGCCATAGGGAGACAGCCTAATCAGGTTTACTCAGAAGTAAGTCCCATATTATTCAATGGGTCTTAATCAGGGCTATTTTTGTAGAAAAAGCCCAGCAGGAACTTATTAGCATAACAGGCCACACTCAACAGCAGAAATTCATTAGCATATTAGGCCACACCCCTGGTAGCACAGCTCATTTGCATATTAGGCCACACCCCATGTCACCAGGAGTGTGGTCATCCATCCACACTCACCTGTTGCTTCTTATTCTGTTTACCTTGTTTGTTGTCAAAACCCAGGGGTTTTTTTGGAGCAGAACTCCTTTGCAGTTAGGCCACACACATCTAATGTAGCCAATCCTAATGAGTTTCTGCTGTTGGGTGTGACCTATTATTCTAATGAGTTCCTGCTGGGCATGGCCAACTCGGGAGCCAGCCGGAACTCCGTTCCTGTGCATTCCTGCCCAAAAATAGCCCTGGACTTAATTCCAGGAAAGTGCCATTAGGACTGCAACTATCATGGTGAAATGGAGGTTTTCACCTTATAAAGGTCTTTTATCCCATTCTAGCACATGGTCTGCCCTCTGCATGTTCGGCAGAATACACAAACAGACACACACACATGCTCACACAGAAGTGGGAACCCAGAAGGAAACTTCAGGCATTGCATTCCCTCAGCTTTTGCTTCCTCCCCTCTTCCCCACCCCTTCTCTCACTTCTTCTATTCTCTCTCTCTCTCTCTCTCTCTCTCTCTCTCTCTCTCTCTCTCTCTCTCTCTCTCTCTCTCCCTCCCTCCCTCCCTCTCTGTGTCTGTCTGTCTTCTCTCCTCATTCTACCTCCCCAATGCCAGTCTTTCTCTCATTATCTGTCCCCAAACATCTGCTGTCAACCCTTCCTTTTGCATCCCCAATGCCTCCTGAAACACACTCACCTACTCTCTTTCCCCCCAGTGACTCCTTATCTCTCTCTTTCTCTCTCTCTCTCTCACACACACACACCATTTTTTATTTCTCTTTCTTTCTGTGTCCCTTCAGTCTCACACACACAGTAACAAAGACTCTCTATCCTCAGTTTTTCTCTCTATTGCCACTCTTGCTTAGGATGAGGAAAGATATGTTGGTCTTCCACTTATTTTATACTGACTGATGCAGCTGGATGAAGTTGTGAAAATGTTTATGGCGGGTACTTTCAACCCACTTCAATGTACTTTGGCAGTCATTTGCAAGTGTATTTTGCCTTTTCACAGTAAACTATGTTTGCTAAGTGCATTGAAAGTGGATTTAAAGTGCAATATTCTCTCTGTGTGGGGGTGCTTTCCACATACCAAACCATGATAGCCTTTTTACCCTGTAAAAGCAATAAAGAATCCAAATCAACACAAATTTGGAATCTGAGATAGTTTTTGTTTGAGATCAATAGGAATAAAGATTTTTGATGAACATGTTTTGATTGAACAAGCTTTTAGATCTGTTATGAAGTTCTAAGGAAGGGAGGGAGGAAGGAAGGAAGGGAGGGAGGAAGGCAGGTAGGCATGATCATAATGGAATAATTGTGTGATATTTTTTTTTTAATATGTAGGCTAATACAGTTACAGAGTTGGTGAGTATCACAACTTTTTTGGCTATTGTGAAAAATAACACCACCACCTCATTCCAATTCTGCTTTGGAATGTCATGATTACCCAATGGTGGTTGTCTATTTTGGGGGTTTCCGTTGAAAGGCAATGTACCCATGTATTGTAAATAAAATAAATACATGACAAATAACACCCGTGATTCACCCCTTTGTAAGTTAAAGAAACACGAGGTATTATTCCACATAGGAAGCTTTTGAATGTGTTTGCATTGTTCTTGGTGCAGAGCATCATGAAACCTAATAGTAGGAAAATGGTTGAAAATAAGACTTACTATTCTCCTCCCTTTTAAAGTATTACAATGAACAAGTCTGTCCCTTCCACCAAGTAAGAGTGGACAGGACTGTGGCCTTAATGGATAGATGCAGTTTTTCATATATAATATAAGCTGTTCAGGATGAGAACAGGCATTGTGGTATTGTTTCAGTCACTGTAGAATGTCAGGTGAATGAAAAAAAATTAGTGTGAAACTAAGACATACGCAATCAGAAAGACCCCCCCCCCTCCTCGATAGTAGAAGAGGAATTGAAAAAATGCCTAGTGAGTCAACAATCTCCCCCCCACACACACAAAATTTGGGCCACTAATAAGGTGGGCCCTTCTCCCAGTTTGTTTTGATGGATAGTTAAAAAAATATATTATTATTTGTTTGTGAAGTCAAGCAGGACTCTAGAGAGGTGGCACAAAAATCTCCCAAAGAAATAACTCAAAGGAATCTGGTTCCAATCTCACCATTCCAAAAGGGACAGGAGAAGCATTCTATTTATTTCCTTTAGATTGTTGCCCTAGAAATGTGCTCCTGTTCTTTGCAGCCCCAGCTGACAACTTGGGCTGGGGAGAATAGAGGTGACCAGTTTCTTTCCACTCAAGATTGAAACCTTTAGTTATTGAGAAGAGGAGCAATCTCTTCTACAATTTTCTGCATCTCCATAAGTTTGGAATAGAGCAAAGTTTCCAGGACGGGAAACCAGAAGAGCTCAATATCCAGCCGATCCCAAAAATCAACCGACATTCAGTTCCTCTTTCTCTCACTCTGAAAAAGAAAAAAGAAAGAATCCCTTTGTCTGGGAACAGAGGAAAATTTATCCAGCAGATATTCAGAAGCCATCTGCAGGGGCATCACAGTTCAGCTTATAGTCAGCTTTTGATAGTGGCAAGTAGCCTGTTCCTGTGAGTACACACAAACAGGTTGTAAACAGCCAGACAATTCATGGATTTATCAACTGTCTGATCACCACTGGTGGACAAGGTTTGAGGCAAACTGGCATGTGTTCGAACGTCTCTATCTGCTACCCAGTACTAACCCTCAACAGAGCCCTTAAGCAAGAGAACCACACAGGCCTCCCAATTTATAGATCGGGTTACAGAACATATCCTAATTGATTGCTGTATTCATTCATTCATTATCCCTGTTGAAGGTTTATTGTGTGTCAGCCTCTTCTCGGGTGACAAGATTTCTGAGAGCGAAAGAGAGAGAGAAAGAAAGAAAAATTACAATGGCTGAGTTCGAACTGGCAGTTTGCCCCCCTATAGCCATGTTTCAGCCACGTTTCACAAGCGGATTAAAGGGGGTGTTCACACAGGCACATCTGCCTGGTGTTCCCCACCCATAGTCAACCCGTCCTGTTCCACTTCGTTCTCGCATTTAAAAGATACCTGGTGAAAGTGGTAGCAAATCCCTGAGAGCCCATTTATCCCACTTCATTCCACTTCTGGGAGGTGTGAACGCTAACCTGAAAAGCTGGGAGCAACCCGTGTTGCGCATAAGGCAGCAGCGATATGATTGGTTGTGCTCCTCTCTACCGCCCAATGCGGTGCCGGTGAACAGGATCCTCCCCAAATCGGCCAGATGTGCTTATGCACATGAGCACATACGCGCACATGTGCACATAGCCAAATTATCAGGGGAAAGCCGTTTACAGCCACGCCTCCGGGCCAGCAGTCTGAATGCTCCCGCATGGCTCCTCCTGGTATGCTCCCACATCAGTTGGTGCAGTGTGACCGGGAAACTCTGGAACAGTTTGTTCCAGGGCTTTTTTGCCACAACTGGCTCCTGCTTCAAACTGCCAGTCTGAACTCAGCCAACATTTCTCTCAGTTGTGGTTTGTCATACAGCTGTTCAGAAGCAATAGGTTTATAGAACAGTGATTTTATCATCATCACCCTATGAACTAAGTCTCCAAAAAAGTCAATGAGGTTCATCCCTGGGGAATTAACTTTCTACTGGAATGAAGCTGTAGGAGAAAACTTAATCAAGTTTACTCAGAAATAAGTCCGATATTATTCAATGGTACTTAATTCCAGGAAACTGTCATTAGGACTACAACTATCATGGCATAATGCAGGTTTCCCCACATATTTTTATCCCATTCTAGCATTTGATCTACAATCTGCATGCCCTGCAGAATACACAAATGCACACACACTCAGACACAAGTGTGAACCCACAAGGAAACTGCAGGAGTGGTCACTGCATTCCTTCCTCTTTTCCTTCCTCCCCTCTACCCCAGCCCTTCTCTTACTTTCTCTCTCGTTCTCTCTCAGTCTTCTGTCTCTTATTCTCCCTGCCCAAGACCTGTCTTTTATTTTCTGTTCCCTGACCCCTGCCGTCACCCTTTCTTTCCGTATGGACAATGCCTCCTGAAACACACACACTCCATTATTCATCTCTCTTACTGTCTTGCTCCAGTCTTAAAGACACAGACACACACTCTGTCCATAGTTTCTCTTTCTTTCTCCAAACTTCTATTTTTCTCTCCCTTTCTCACATGCACACACACACACATTCATTTTTTGTCTCATCCTTCCTGCATTATGCCCACTCTATCATGCATAACCCACTCACTGGGCTACCCACTCACTGGTTCCTGCTGTTCCTGATTCTGCAGCTCAGTGGGGGCAGGCAGCATTTCCCACTGCTCCTTCTCTCCAACTCCTCCCACTCCTCCTCCAGCTGCTGCCTCCACTGCAAAAAGGGCAATGAAGCCAGCTGACAGTGTTGTGTCCTGTGTCCAAGCACAGAGAGCCTTACTATGTTTTTGGTGAATTTTAAACCCTCCCCTCCATTTTTGTTCGAAGTTCTGAAACTTCTGAAAATCTGAGCGGTCCCCAAAGTTTGTTGTAAATTCTTCTTTCCATGAAAAGAGGGCCGATCCATGGATTTAAATATCCACAGACTGCTCCCCCCTTACCAATTTATGATCACTCTGTAGGAAAGCGGTGTGGTTACTCTTGTTTGCCTCTGAGATCTCACTCTCTCTCTCTCTCTCTCTCTCACACACACACACACACAGACACATATCACCATCTATATCAATGTCATATATACACGCCCGTTTAAAGAAAATAATCTATTATTCTAGTCAACGTAAGATTTGCCACTCTTGCTTAGGATGAGACCAGACATGATGTTGGTCTTCCACTTAATTTATGTTGACTGACATACCTAGACTCCGATCACACACAGAATTTGTGGCGAGAGAGCCGCAAATGCTGGGCAGAGTTTGTGGGCGCGATCACACAGACACATCTGGCAAGCGTAGCCCCCCGTGGTCAACCTGTGGCGTCCAGCTGCAGATGCACAGTTTAAAAGTACCTGCCAGACTCCACTTGTAAATGGTTTGCCACGGGCTGCAGATGATCTGTGTGATCGTGCCGGCGCATGCCTATTCCCTCCAGCTGTCCTTGTTGAAGCGCTCTGTAAGCACACGCCAACGGACAAAACCCCAGTGTGCTGCAGTTGCGTCTGACCGCATAATAGCAGGTCAAAATGTAATGGCACAAATAGCCACACCTCCCCACCATGTTTTCTGGCACGTGTGACCAGGACCCTAGATGAGGTACCAAAAATGCTTATGATGGGCACTGTCTATCCACTTTCAATGGACTTCAGCAATCGTTTGCAAGTGTATTTTGCCATTTCACACAGTAAAATCTGTTTGCAAAGGGCCTTGAAAGTGGATTGAAATTGAATTCTTCAGTGTGTGTGAAACTTCTCTTGACATACCAACTCGAGATGACTTTTTTTCCCTGGAAAAGGAATAAAGATAAAGAAGTCAAGTCAACATTAATTTTGATAATGGAAAAAAAATATTGTGTTCAATAGGAATAAAGATTTGGGGGGGGTGCATTGTTTTGATTGAACAAGCTTATAGATCAGTGGGGAGGGAGAGAGGGAGGAAGAAAACCATGAGCATGAAGGAATAACTGCTTGATATATATATATATTTTAATATCTAGGATGATGATCTCAGTTTGGGTATGGTGAGTATCACAACTTCCTTTACTTTTGTGAAAAATTCTCCCCTCCCCATTTCCATCTTGCTTCTGGATTGCCATGAGTACCTAATGGTGGTTCTTTCATTTTGGTGGTTTAAGTTGAAAGGTAGTATACCCATGTCCGGTAAATAAAATAAATTTATGATGAATAACACCCCTGATTCACCCCTTTGAAAGTAAAAGTGACATAAGCTCTCATTCAACATAGGGGTTTTTGGATGCACTTGATTTGTCCTTTGTTTACAGCACCACAAATCCTAAGAGTAGGAAAATAGGAAAAAATAAGCTTTACTAGCCTCCTCCCCTCTAAACTATTACAAAAAACAGGACCTTCTCCTCCACCAAATACGAGTGGACAGGAGGACCATGGCTTTAATGGATGAATGAAGTGTTTCACATATAATATAAAGTGCTGAAGAGAAGAACAGACATTGTGGTAGTGTTTCAGTCAGTTTATACTGTTGGACACAGATGAATGACTGAATATGTTTATTATTGGTGTTAGTGTTAAACTACGACATACCAAACCAGAAAAACACTTTTGCCCTTGAAAAACGACTTGTCCTTTTATCCATGACTATTGAGCTTACTTATCAAAAGCTTTCTGGAAGTCAAGGTAACAACATCTATTGGATCCCCCTTGTCCACATGTTTGTTCACTCCCTCAAAGAATACTAACAGGTTAGTGAGACAAGATCTTCCCTTACAGAACCCATGCTGAGTCTTCCTCAATCGTTTTTGTTTATCAGTGTGCCTACTAATTCTCTCCTTAATAACGGTTTCCACCAAGTTACCTGGTATCGATGTCAGACTGACTGGCCTGTAAATTCCCGGATCTCCTCTGGAACCCTTTTTAAAGATGGGAGTGACATTAGCTACCTTCCAGTTCTCAGGAATTGAGGAAGATTTTAATAAGATATATTGTCGAAGGCTTTCACGGCCGGAGTCCATTAGTTGCCGTAGATTTTCTAGGTTGTGTGGCTGTGGTCTAGGCACTGTAGGACCTGATGTTTCGCCAGTAGCTGTGACTGGCATCCTCAGAGGTATAGCACAGAAAGATGGAGTACTCTCTGTGTCAAGGTGAGCAGAAAACTGATAGACAAGTAATTTGTTTCTACCCTGGAAGGTGGGGTAGGTCTGAGTCAATTATCTAGTGTAGTTCTCCAGGCGATTAACATGCTAATGGAGGAGCTTTCCTGAGGAGGTTCTTTTGTCTATGGATTGTTTCCTGGGAAGATTTGAGGAGGTTCTTTTGTGTGTGGAATGGCTATTGAAACTCTAATCTTATTTGTAGTGCTATTGCCAGCTGTCGAGCATTTTGTGTTTTTTCAAGACAGGAAATCATGCCCTATTTATTTTTAAACTCTCTTCTTTCCTGTTGAAATTGTGTTTATGTTTATGAATTTCAGTGGCTTCCCTGTGTAATCTGACATGGTAATTGGAAGTGTTGTCCAGTCTTTCAGTGTCTTGGAACAAAATGCTGTGTCCTGTTTAGGTTCGGCTATGTTCAGCCACTGCTGATTTTTCAGGTTGGCCTGTAAGAAGAGCTCTGTAAGCTCTTGGAGGATTGACTACATTGATTGAGTATACATTGCTTCAGGTGACAAAGTATCTTGAACTATCCTGATGTCTTTGTTCTTTGGGACAATTTGTACTAATAATCATTATTTGCTCATTAGGCTGAATAATAGTGTGATATGATGAAGATCCAGGATTATGCTGATGCCAATTTCCTCCTGTTCTGTGCTGCTGCCACAAGCAAATCAAATGAACACTGTGATTCACAAATCATATTAGTCCACTGGGAAAAAATTCTGCCATATATACTGAATGTGTTGATTTGTAATAAAGGTCTGACAGCTATCAAAGCTGTCCCACTACACTCTGGGAATACAGTAAAAGCTTTGCAAACTTACAATAAAATCACTATGTTGGTTAGTTCTATTAATGGTGTAAGAGATTTCTATTAATTTTCACAAGAACAAGGTGATCTCAGTCCATTTTGCTGAGAAATTCTTTTTTTAACACAATTTTTTGAAGGATTTTAACAACAAATATTGGCATAGTCTCCATAACAAATATTGGCATAGTTACAGAATTCACAATTGTTCTGTTGTTATCAGAATAAAACTTCTACATTTTTCTATCATTCTTTTCCCCCCACTTAGTCTTCAGAACAACAAATCATCAGTTTGTTTCTTTCAGTTTCACACAAAAAGTCAATAAAGGGTTTCCGGTTTGCTATAAATGTGTATTACGTCTTCTCTCTAACCAAAGCCCCATTTCACAGAGGAATTCTTAATTCATTGGAGATGAGCTCACATATCAAAAACATGATACCATATAAATGATTTGTATATCCAGTAAATGCAATATGTGTGTCAATTAGGCGATAGGCAGATACGGGGGGAAATAGAATGAACCAAAGGACAATTGTGAGCTGCCCCTGCGGCAAGATCACCTTCTACTCTTTCTGCTGTCGTCACTTCCATGTTGTAGCTCCTTAGCACTCAGAACGGAGGAAGGTAGGACACTGGCTGAGCACTACAGGTCCCTGCTTTCCTCCCCTGGACCAGTACTCTGCCTCCCTCTCCAGCACTGCTCTCCTTCCTTCGCCCCTGGCCTGTCTGTGAAACCTGCCTTTTATTTCCCTCTCTGGTCTTACTCCCACTTCCTTTTTCCTTGATGACTCAATCATTGGTGACTCAAAAGCTCATTCCTATCAAAACAGAATATCACATCAACCAGAAATCAACCAGAGCTAATCCAATTCAGAAGAAGGGTAATGTTCAAAGCAATCCTGTGCTGCGCCAGCACCATGGTGGCCGGCCACTGCATAAGTACAGTGGTGCTAGTTAAGAAGTGGCGAGCTGATGAAGTTGGTGGGTTTGCTGTATTTTCTGAGTTTCACCAAGGTAGCATCCCTAGCTGCCATGCTGCTGTGGTCAGTGGAGGCCTTATGTGGAGGTGGTGACACTATGATGGGCAGGGCTTTCAGAACCAATCAGGGACCATGTGGTAAGGGGTGGAGTCCAGTGTCCATCTCAGGAAGGGGGCAGAGAGGAGCTGGCCACAGGAGTTCAGCTCATTGTCAGCAGGACACCCCTACCACATTTAAAGGGACCAACTCCTGTCAGCCCATCCAGGCACCTGATAGCGGGGAGAGGGGTTGAGCTGTATCCACAACTGTCTCAATGCCCACACAGAGCACAGGGTTCCTGAAGGGCAGAAGGGGAAGGTGAGTTGTTTCCATCCTATGCATTTGCTCACTGGAGGCCACATTGTCAAGGGCACTCCCATCCAACCCTGCCAGTGGCAGAACAAGAGAGAAGGCCACTGGGATGTGGGGATATGCAGCACCACCCTCAGATCCCCCAATTGCCTCCTCAATGAGGCAGAGGTGGTTTGGGACTGGAATGACCACCATTCTGTCATTCCAGTTCCAGAGCAATCAGTGTCCAGATGGCATCTGGTATTTTTGGCCACTGTATAACACAGTGTTGGACTGGATGGGCCATTGGCCTGATCCAACATTGGCTTCTCTTATGTTCTTGTGTTCTTATACTGTCATTCCAAATCCATACTGCATTCATCATTATTTCCATGTGTAGTACTGTAATGATAATGTACTACAATGAAAACCATGCAAGTCATTTTGTATTCCTGTAATCAAACAAAGAAACCCCTTCATTGATGGATGTTTTCATCCTTTGTTCTTTCAGAAAGTTTGTGCCAATAGTTATCATTTGCTCTCTAGGGCAAAGACCTAGCGGCAAGCACAAGCTTTTGCCCACCCCCCACATCCTCCAAGGAATCACGGGGGAGAGTGAGCCTATTGGGATGCAGCACAGGAGCGCTGACCTACCAGGAAAGGCTGGCCAGCCAGATATAGTGGTGGCAGCCATTTCCCTGGCCATTCCAGCCAAAAACAAGCTCAGGAGCGGAGCCTCATGGACTTGAAAGACCAGGGGAGCCTCGTGGTGGATTGGGCCTCAGCAGAAGTTGGACTTTGAAGAGCTAACTGCTACACCACACTGGCTGTCCAAGGCTGTGATCATATGCACCTTTAGATCTTACATAGCTGTGAATGCCTGATGGATCTCAGGGAAAATTTTGTTTTATTTTCACTGGAGGCAAGATAGCTGTTAGCCAAATTGCCTTAATTTCTTATTAATATGGGGGGAAGTTAGGGAGCTAACACCGATGTATACAGAGGTCCCACCCTTCCAGAGATACCAGTAACAGACACAGAGGCTGAAGTTAGTTTAAAATGATGTCTTTACTGTAGTCTTCTTCACACACAAACAATACACAGACACACAAACAATTATTCAGTTTCTAGGAAATAAAGATAGAAAATCAGCATGTTTGCATAAGCAGGATATTTATTGTTTGGGCAATAGTTACCTGTCCTCACTGAATGAGCCATTCCAATGGAAGAAGGGAGGGGAGAATTGGAAATAGGGAATGTGCCCTGATCCGGCAGGAACATTTGGGACTCTAGCTGCAGATCTAGAGTTAAAGATGGAGGGAGGGTATTGAGATAGCAAGCTGGATGTAAGAGGGATAAAGCTTCGATAGGGGTCATAGAGAGTGAGCATGTAGTTGGGTATCACCTTTTATAAGGTGGCATGGGGGGGCTGGTTGAACTGGCCACAGCCCCTTGTCACACCTCCTGTTAGTCTGTCCCTGAAAACATACCATTGGGTGGAAGGAGAAGGGGAGGGGAGCTAGGGAGTGGTCAATATTGAGAACTGGTAACCTAGATTGGGGACTGGCACCTGGATGTAGAGGATATGATAGTCATCGGGCTAGGGCTATTGTTTCTTGATGGCTCTAGCTGGGTCATTGATCGGCGAGTGATGTTGCCAAGCAGCCATATGTAGAGCCTCCTGGTTACATGCAGTTTTGCAGGTCAGTAGACGAGGAGGAAAGGGATTGCCTGCATGTGTCAGAGGGAGCTTCTTATGGTGTTTGGAGCTCGTTGTCCTTGTGCCTTGGTATGGCATGGCGTTTGATTCCTTGGTGCAAGCTAGGGAACTGGTCCATCTCACAACGGGTAAGAGGGCTGGTAACCTTGAAGAACCACTGGAACAGCAACGCAAAAGGAAGGTATCCTCCTCTCAGGTGTGCCTTCTCAACTGGCATCATATTGGGTCACCATGCTTTACAGTCTTGTATTCATAACTTTGCACAGTCCAAGTTCATATAACTTATGTCTTCTAGTCCATAAGAGCACGTTAAGTACCTTGCAGGGCAACAAACAACAACCTGACCACTTTCCTGGCAATGTGAGACAAGCCAATATGTCCCAAATCTAGTTTCCACAGTTACGTTGCACCAATTCCCTTCACCTGGTGCAAAAAGCCAAGCTTTTTGGTCCTGGTATAAAAGCCAAGCTTTAAAAAGGTGCGGGAAAAGGGCAGTCATGTTAACTGCTATGTTGGAATTGTCCGTAACTGCAAAAGCCTTAGAACAAAGTTTGAGTCCAGTGGCACCTTTAAGACAAATAAAGCGTGATTCTGGGTATAAGCTTTCATGTGCATGCACCATTTCCCCCTTCCCATTCTTCATAAGGTTATTTGCACAATTGCTGGTTTCCAGTTTTAGACCTCCAGCAATACACTCCCAGCACCATTCATCCTTTTGAGCCAGTACATTTAGATAGGAGTGCGTAGGATAGGAATACCATTTGCCTTCCAGGTATCATCAGTGTGACTTTCAATCATCCAGGCAAGGAGCAGGGACAGATTTAAAGGTATGGCAATAAGGGGAAATCCCTGTTCCACATCCAGAGGCACCAGTATGCATATCCAACAACAAGCTTTGTGATATATACCTTTGAGGGTCTCTTTTACCTCACGACTTAACTGAATTAGCTGATTTCCTTCACAGGAAATGATATGGAGGGGTAAAAGGAATAGCCCCTCTAGGTAAAATACAACCTTTATCATCTTGATATGAAAAGAATTCAGACTTGTAGAAGTCAGAAAATGATCAACAAAATTATAAGGACAATACAGAGAATAAAAACTCACAGGTCTTGCTGATCCACGCTGTCCATAAAACCTATACTGGCATTTTAAAAATGTCCTTGTACTGTGAACAACACAAGAACACCATTTCAGAAACCATTGGCGTTTAGCAAGTCAGTTTTAATTTTGTGTCAGACAATGGTTGACACTTTCAGGTGCCTCCCGCTGCTGGATCCCCCTTTTCCCAGTCAGGGGGCCTCGTGTTGCTCCCTTGAAATCTGCTGTCATTTGCTTCTGGGGAAGGGAATTCCTTCCCTGCAATGCTCCTCTTCTTTACATTTGGGCGATGGATCCAGGTGTCTTTTTCACACATTTCCACAGCTGTAGGTTTCATCTGGAGCATCAGCTAGGGACCTTCCCCCATAGGAGTTACCATCTGTTTCCCTTTCTTGTTGGATTTCACGTAGACCGCATCTCCTGGATGAATGGAATGGACAGCAGCATCTGTTGGCAGGGGCTGGAGTCCTGCAGCACACCTGGAAAGAGATTTTAACTGGGACTTGAATGAGAACACATAAGAGGTTAGCTCGTCATCTTCCTGCAATTCCATTTTTGGTCAGCCTAGCACTGGCAAAAAATGCTGAGTATTCTTCTGTAGGAGCGGAGGAACTGTGGCGTGAGGTACTTTGACCACTAGACGGTGTCCTATCACAACTTTCTGAAAGCTGTATAGTAACAGATATTTGCTGGAACATTAGTGAGGATGACATATGTATTTGGAACAACGTTATGCCATGCATTTATGGAATGCAGGTCTTTAACAAATCTCCATACCACTTCTCCATTGGGAGAATGCAGCAGTGGTGAAGGTGTTTTGTAAAGGTGGGTGTGTTATTTAGGTTGGTCACTTTTTTTAGGCAGGGTTCTATGTGGTATACAGTTGCGGCCCGGTGAGTACCAGCTGACACCCATTTTGTGCCTCTTTGTGCCTCACGGGATGGGGCGGGGAAAACAGACTGCCTTTGGTACTGCCTCGATTGGCTCCTCCCTTTGAGCCTGGCGGCTCGGGGGGTGGGGCTACAGGGTGGGTCTGCAATGGCTAGCCGGCTGGGCGAGAGCCACTGCTGATGGCTCCCACTCGAGGCAGGGTGGCTCGCCCTATTCCATGAGGTAAGGGAGGGGTTATTGACCCCTGGCCTTGACCTTACCACAAACTGTTTTGCCCTTGCTGTTTTCTTCCAGTTAAAGGTTGTCAGTTAATAAAGTGGCCCAAGAGTTAAACCCATCACTTGTGTCTGCCTTGTTATTCTGGCTTGGGGGGGCAAAGAAGTTTGGTGCAATCTGATAACCAGCCTGCAAGTACTTGTATGGTGTTCACCTACTCCTCACCGGTTCTGTGAACGGGAAGTGCTGCTTCTTCTGCTATTTCCTTTGGCATATGCCTCATTGTACTTTCCTAGCACATGTGAAGTTGAGCCATCTGAATACCTGATTTAAGAAGAAGGGCAGAGCTTGTTTGGCAGAAAATTGTTTCCTGGCTTTTGGAGTCAGTGTTTACCTTCCATATAATTGCGGCTATTTAAAAAAAAAAATGTTAAGTGTTCCTGATTGGCCCCCTTTAACAAAGGAAGAAATACATTGGGCAACCAGGTCTGAGATTTAAAGGTTGACTCTTGGTATAAATACAGCAGGCAGAAAATATTTTCGATCCACTTTGCCACTGGAAGACATCAAAAAGAAGACAGGATGCGACTCTGCTTCGTGGCTGCAGTTCTCGTCTTTCTCCTTTGCCTGAAGGAAACCATGTCGGTAAGGCTGCCTCTTGCTCTTGACAGCAACGTCACTTATTTCATTGACACTTAGAATGATATTTGATGCACTGCAGAGTCAGAATCGCAAGCTTGTTAATGCAACAGAACGCTGCAGCAAGCAATACTGGAATGGGCCTGATAACTGTTACGTTTTCACTCTTATCTGCAGAATGCAACAAATCCCATGAGGGGAAAAAATATGTAGGGGGTTTGAGGTTCAGTTGCCTACTTTTCCTCCCTCTGCACTATAGTAAAATAAATGGAGTTGACCAAGAAACTATAAATGAAGCCTATTCAATTTTCCTAGGAAGTAAGCCCAATTCAAATCAATGGGGCTCGTCCCAAGGTAATTAACTTTCTACAGGAATGAAGCCGTAGGGCGACAGCCTAATCAGGTTTACTCAGAAGTAAATCCCATCTTATTCAATGGGACTTAATTCCAGGAAAGTGCCATTAGGACTGCAACTATCATGATGAAATGGAGGTTTTCAACTTATAACGGTCTTTTATTCCATTCTAGCACATGATCTACACTCTGCATGTTCTGTAGAATACACAAACAGACACACACATGCCCACATAGAAGTGGGAGCCTAGAAGGAAACTTCAGGCACTGCCATTGTGTTCCCTCAGCTTTTTGCTTCCTCCCCTCTCCCTTACCCCTTCTCTCACTTCCTCTCTCTCCCTGTCTTCTCTCCCTCATTTTACCTCCCCAATGCCAGTCTTTGGGTCCAGTCACACTGCCGTTTTGATTGGGATTCGCTGCTGTTTCCTTGCGCATTTCAGTTTCATGTTCACACATGCCAATCTGCCTCCCGCCCCGAAGCAGGCTCACTCGCGCAATGCTGCCAGGTTTTCCTGACCCCTGGAAAATCTAGTGTTTTCCTTGCACTTCTGCTTTGAATGCGCGATTTCGCCTATTTGGACAGCCCATCTCTCGCAATGATTGCGATTTTTAATGCAACAGGGCCGTCTGAACGCTCTTTGTGCTTTTTTTAAAAAAAAAAGCTTCTGGTTTGAGCGCTTGAACAAACATGCGCTTAATAAATCCATTTAACGTTTAATAATGGATTTATTAAGCGCATGTTTAGTCAAGCGCTCAAACCAGAAGCTTTAAAAAAAAAATGCACAAAGATGGCCCTGGAGGCGGGAACGAAAGGTGGGGGCTCCGGCAGCCTGGATGGGGCTGGCAAGAAGAATGGTGGAGACGGTGGACACAGCGGAGCCTATTTTTGTGGGGCAATGGTGGTGGCAGCAGCACCCCCCCCAAAGTGTCAGCAGGAGCAGCAGCCACCCAAGCCTCCCCGTGGCTGGCAGGATTGCCTGGAGGGACGGCGCAGCAGCAGGCGAGCAGGTGCTGGGAAAGAGGGACTGGCTGCATCTAGTCAGCCCAATGCGAAGAAAAATGTTCCCGATTTAAACAAAGCGGGAACAAAGTGCATGTCATTTGCAGTGTGACCAGAGCCTTTCTCTCATTATCTGTCCCCTAACCACTGCTGTCTACAAATGCTCCCTCTAAGCTGTGGAGTCTAGTGAGCAAAAATTCTACTTTGTGAGCTACTAGCATTAAAGTTGTGAGTGAGCAATTTGGTTACTGCATAAAGTAGTTTGCTCTGGAGCCCTCCTTCCTGAGCTAAGACAAAAATCTGTGAGCTAGAGGCTAAAATACTGTGAGCTAACTCACACTAACTCAGCTTAGAGGGAACACTGCTGTAAACCCTTCTTTCTGCAATCCCAGTGCCTCCTGAAGCACACTCCCCCACTCTCTCATCCCCCGATGACCCCATATCACTCTTTCACACATACTTCATTTTCAATTTCTCTTTCTTTCTGTGTCCCTTCAGTCTCACAAACACAATGACAAAGACGCTCCATCTTCAATTTCTCTCTCTATTGCCACTCTTGCTTAAGATGAGGAAAGATATGATAATTTTCTTATTTTATACTGACTGATGCAGCTAGATGAAGTTGTGAAAATGTTTATGGTGGGTACTTTCAATCCACTCTGAATGTACTTTAGCAGTCACTGGCAAGTGTATTTTGCTGTTTCACAGTAAAATATGTTGCTAAGTACATTGAAAGTGGATTGAAAGTTCAGTATTCAATGTGTGTGAAAGTGCCTTCAACATACAAAACCAAGGGTGCGATCATACTTACCAGAAGCCGCGGCAGACATGCGATTCCCCCGCGGCTTAAAGGGATGCAATCAGACAGACACATCTGTCTGGCACCCCAGAGTTGTCGGCGGGGCGTCGTTTCATGCCGCAGTAGCGTGGTAAAAAGCTACTGCTGAAAACCTACTATTATTGGGAACTGCAGGTGTGCAGCAGGAAGTATGATCAAGCAAATGTGCGTCATTGCAGGTGGGGCAAACAGCCTCGCTTCCTGCCTGTATTTTCTCCCTTCCATGTGACCGCAGCCTAAGATGAATGTTTTGCCCTGGAAAAGCAATAAAGTAGCCAAGTCAAAAGTAGTTTAGAAACTGAGACAATTTTTTGTTTGTGATCAATAGGAATAAAGATTTTTTATTAACATGTTTTGATTGAACAAGGTTTTAGATCACTCATGAAGCAGGGAGGGAGGGAGGGAGGGAGGGAGGGAGGGAGGGAGGGAGGGAGGGAGGGAGGGAGGAAGGAAGGAAGGAAGGAAGGAAGGAAGGAAGGAAGGAAGGAAGGAAGGAAGGAAGGAAGGAAACCATGTGCATGAAGGAATAATTGCATATTTTTTTTATATATATGTAGGCACCTCTCGACATTTCAAATTTGGTGAGTATCCCAACGTTTTTGACTATTGTGAAAAATACCCCCTCCCAATTCTAATTCTGCATTTGGAATGCCAGAATTATCCAATGGTAGTTCTTTGTTTTGGAGGTTTTAGTTGAAAGGCAATATACCAGTGTATTTTAAATAAAATTAATATATGATAAATAACACCCCTGATTCACCCCTTTGAAAGTGAGAGCAGCACAACCTATTGCTCGACATAGGAAATTTTTGAGTGTGTTTGCTTTGTTCCTTGTGCACAGCATCACAAATCCTAAGAATTGAAAATGAGGGGAAAATAAGACTATTACAAAAAAGAGGACTTTTTCCTTCACCAAATACAAGTGGACAGGAATGTGGTCTTAATGGATAAACACAGATTTTCACATTTAATGTAAAGTGTTCAGGATGAGAATGGACATTTTTGTAGTGTTTCAATCAGTTTATACTGTCAGACCCAGGTAGATGAAGGAATTGGAAAGTTTTGGACTGGACTTTGTGTGAAACTAAGACCTATCAAATCTGAAAGACTCTGAAAGTGAGAGAGAATCTAAAAAATTCTCCAGTGAGTTAGAGTGGTAAACTTACGGCAGGGACAAATTATAGCCTCCATGTTGAATAAGAAGGTTTCCATCAGAGTGTTTTGAATGAACAGGGCTATATGTCAGCTGTGAATGTTAAGTATGAGCCTTAACAAGGTAGTGATTTCAACAAAGTGATTTCAGCTTTATTTAACAGCAAACTAGACAAACTAGACGATCTCCCTCATGGATCACTGCCTTGTCGTGGCGAGGGGGCTTGCGTGGTTCAATGAGGCTGTGGGCTATGCCGTGGAGGGCCACCCAGGACGGACAGGCCACAGCAGAGAACTCAGACCAAGCGTGATCCCCCTGGAGAAGGAAATGGCAACCCACTCCAGTATCTTTGCCAAGAAAACCCCATGGACAGTTACAAAAGGCCAAAAGATATGACGCCGGAAGATGAGCCCCTCAGGTCGGAAGGTGTCCAATATGCTACTGAGGAAGAGCAGAGGGCAAGTACGAGTAACCCCAGAAAGAGTGAAGCGGCTGGGCCAAAGCCGAAAGGACGCTCAGCTGTGGATGTGTCTGACGGTGAAAGGAAAGTTCGATGCTGCAAAGAACAATACTGCATAGGAACCTGGAATGTAAGGTCTATGAATCAAGGTAAGCTTGACGTGGTCAAAAATGAGATGGCAAGAATGAACATCGACATCTTGGGAATCAGTGAACTAAAGTGGACAGGAATGGGCGAATTTAACTCAGAAGACCATTATATCTACTACTGTGGCCAGGAATCCCGTAGAAAAAATGGTGTGGCCTTTATAGTCAACAAGAGAGTGAGAAAGGCAGTACTGGGATACAATCTCAAAAATGACAGAATGATCTCAGTCCGAATCCAAGGCAAACCATTCAATATCACAGTAATCCAAGTCTATGCCCCAACCACTGCTGCAGAAGAGGCTGAAATGGACCAGTTCTATGAAGACCTACAACAGTTCATAGAACTAATACCAAAAAATGATGTCCTCATCATCATAGGGGACTGGAATGCTAAAGTAGGAAATCAAAAGGTAACCGGAATAACAGACAAGTTTGGCCTTGGAGAACAAAATGAAGCAGGGCAAAGGCTAACAGAGTTTTGTCAAGAGAACACGCTGGTCATAGCGAACACCCTTTTCCAACAACCTAAGAGGCGTCTCTACACATGGACATCACCAGATGGGCAACACCGAAATCAAATTGACTATATAATTTGCAGTCAAAGATGGAGAAGCTCTATCCAGTCAGTAAAAACAAGACCTGGAGCTGACTGTGGCTCAGATCATGAGCTACTCATTGCAAAATTCAGACTTAAATTGAAGAAAGTTGGGAAAACCACAAGGCCATTCAGATTTGACCTAGATCGCATCCCCGATGAATATACAGTAGAGGTGAAGAATAGGTTTAAGGGACTAGATTTGATAGACAGAGTGCCTGAAGAACTATGGACAGAGGTCCGTGACATTGTAAAGGAGGCAGCAATCACTGCCATCCCAAAGAAAAAGAAATGCAAGAAAGCAAAGTGGCTGTCTGATGAGGCTTTACACATAGCAGAGGAAAGAAGGAAAGCTAAAGGCAACGGTGAAAAGGAAAGATTTGCCCAACTGAATGCAGATTTCCAGAGAACAGCAAGGAGAGATAAGGAGGCTTTCCTGAATGAACAATGCAAAGTAATAGAGGAAAACAATAGATTGGGAAGGACTAGAGATCTGTTCAAGAAAATTGGAGAAATCAAGGGAACGTTCCATGCAAAGCTGGCCATGATAAAGGACAAAAACGGTAGGGACCTAACAGAAGCAGAAGAGATTAGGAAAAGATGGCAAGAATACACAGAAGAACTATACAAGAAGGACCTCGATGTCCTTGACAACCACGATGGTATAATCACTGACCTCGAGCCAGACATCCTGGAAAGCGAAGTTAAATGGGCCTTAGAAAGCATTACTAACAACAAAGCTAGTGGAGGTGATGGTATCCCAGCTGAGTTATTCAAAGTCTTAAAAGAAGATGCTGTTAAAGTGCTGCACTCAATTTGCCAACAAATTTGGAAAACACAACAGTGGCCAGAGGATTGGAAAAGGTCAGTTTACATTCCAATCCCAAAGAAGGGCAATGTCAAGGAATGTTCAAACTGTCGCACAATTGCACTCATTTCACACGCTAGCAAGGTCATGCTCAAAATCCTACAAGCTAGGCTTCAACAGTACGTGGATAGAGAATTGCCAGAAGTACAAGCTGGGTTTCGAAGAGGTAGAGGAACGAGAGATCAAATTGCCAACATTCGCTGGATTATGGAGAAAGCAAGAGAGTACCAGAAAAACATCTACTTCTGCTTCATTGACTATGCTAAAGCCTTTGATTGTGTGGATCACAATAAATTATGGCAGGTTCTTAAAGAGATGGGAGTACCGGACCACCTCACATGTCTCCTGAGAAACCTGTATAAGGGTCAAGAAGCAACAGTTAGAACCGGATATGGAACAACTGATTGGTTTAGCATAGGAAAAGGAGTACGACAAGGATGTATATTGTCACCTTGCTTATTTAATTTATATGCAGAGTACATCATGCGAAATGCTGGCCTGGATGAATCACAAGCTGGAGTTAAGATTGCTGGGGAAAAGATCAATAACCTCAGATATGCAGACGATACCACTCTGATGGCAGAAAGTGAAGAGGACCTAAAGAGACTCTTGCTCAGGGTGAAAGAGGAGAGCGCAAAAGTGGGCTTAAAGCTCAACATCAAAAAAACTAAGATCATGGCATCTGGGCCCATCACTCCTTGGCAAATAGAAGGGGAAGTCGTAGAAGTAGTGACAGACTTCACGTTCCTAGGATCCCAGATCACTGCAGATGGTGACTGCAGCCATGAAATTAAAAGACGCCTGCTCCTTGGGAGGAAAGCGATGGCAAACCTAAACAGCATGATAAAAAGCAGAGACATCACCTTGCCAACAAAAGTCCGCATGGTCAAAGCAATGGCATTCCCCGTAGTAATGTATGGCTGCGAGAGTTGGACTATAAGGAAGGCTGAGCGCCGAAGAATAGATTCTTTTGAACTATGGTGCTGGAGAAGACTCTTGAGAGTCCCTTGGACTGCAAGGAGATCAAATCAGTCAATCCTAAAAGAAATCAACCCTGACTGTTCCCTTGAAGGCCAGATCCTGAAGCTGAAGCTCAAATACTTTGGCCACCAAATGAGAAGGGAGCATTCACTGGAGAAGACCATGATGCTGGGAAAGATTGAAGGTCAAAGAAGAAGGGGACGGCAAAGGATGAGATGGTTAGACAGTGTCATCGATGCAACGAACATGAAATTGAGCAGACTTCAGCGGACAGCGGAAGACAGGAGGGCCTGGCGTAATCTGGTGCATGGGGTCGCGAAGAGTCGGACTCGACTGTGCGACTGAACAACAACAACAAGACAATCAGACAACACACACAAACAGTGGAGCACAGCTCCCTTTTTAAATAATCCGGGCTGTCAAAGCCACACCCATAGTTATGTTAACAACCAATGATAACACAGGGATAAGGACCAATGAGGTCTGTTCCCTCCATAAACATATACATAGTTCTGATTGGCTATTTACAAGGTTTACTAACCAATGGGAATGTCGACTCTTATTATCCCTTTTACTGACTCAAGCTTAACATGGTAAAACATAGGACTAATTCAGAGTTAAAACACAATAAAATCCTCCCCCCTAAGATGAGACATTCCCTTTCCAGATAAAGTCTTTTAGGTAGGAGGGGGCACAACTGTTGTGCTGAGACCTACGCAGAGGTCTTTGCTCCTGCGGTGGTGGAGCAACGATGGTGTTGGGGGCCCTGGCGGGCTCTTTGTCCAGAGAGACCAGGGTGTCTATGTCAGAGGGATCAGGTTCAGGAGTTGGGGTCTGCCCAGACTCCTGTTCCGTCCTGGGCTCAGCAGTACTTACCTCCTCGACCAGAGTCCCTCGCTGCTCTTCAGGGACCAGCTCAGGTTCAGGGCTTGACTCCAGGCTTGAGTTCGCCCACCATTCCCTGAACTGGTCTATGTGATGTCATATCTTCCTCCTGTCAGGAAGCCAGGCCACATACATGCGGGAGCCCAAGACCATAGTTATTATGGCCAGAAGCCATAGCTGGCCCTCTGCATAGTTTCGGGTGAATACTTTGTCCCCGCATTTGAGTATCTGCCCACGTTCCAGGACCTCAGCCTGCTGACGCTTGGACTCATACAAGTCCGGATGGAGCCGGTCAAGCAGGGTGGTGAGCTTGTGGCCCATCAGAAGCTCAGCAGGACTCCTTCCAGTGGCTGAGCATGGTGTTATGTGCTGCCTCAGTAAGTAGGAGGCGAGCTTCTGCCCCCAGTCCCCACTCAGCAGGTGCTTCAGAGCTTCTTTGGCTGACCGTACCATCCACTTGGCTTGCCCATTTGAGGCAGGGTGAAACTGGGCCGAGGTGACATGGCAGATCAGGTTGTCAGAGAGGAACTTCGCAAATGCCTCTGAGGTGAATTGGGGCCCGTTGTCGGACACCAATATGTCTGGCAGTCCGTGGGTTGTGATTAGGTGGCCCAATACATTGATGACTGACATGGCACTCGTAGAGTGCATGTGCACAACCCCCAGCCACTTTGAAAATGAGTCAACTACAATCAAGAACATTTGGCCTTGAAAAGGCCCCGCAAAGTCAACATGGAGGTGTGACCATGGCCTCTGTGTTTTCTCCCAAGGCTGAATGGGAGCTGGTGGAGGTTTTGGCCTGGATTGCTGGCAGACCATGCACCCTTTAACCTATGTTTCGATATTGTCATCTATTTTGGGCCACCAGACATACCCCCTTGCAAGGGCCTTCATATGCACAATGCCTGGGTGACCCGAATGCAGCACCTCTAAGTCCTGTTCCTTTAATTTGGCGAGAATCACAACCCAACTCTCCCAAAGCAAGCACCCCTTACTCACAGAGAGTTTGTTTTGGTGCAAACAAAAACATTTAAACTCAGACTCCATTTTTCCCACTGGCCACCCCCTCCATGCCAATTAAAGACACGGGCAATAACAGGGTCCTTAGGTGACACAGTGGCAATGTCCAAGGAGGTGACTGGGGCCTCAGGCAGTTCATCTATAGCAAGGATGTCAAAGTCCAGCTCAGAGTCAGAGTCCGATTCCAGAGAAGGGCAGCGGCTGAGGGCGTCAGCATGCCTGATGGCCTTTCCAGGCCGGTGCTCGAGATCGAAATTGTAGGCTGCCAAGAACACCGTCCACCGCAGCATTTGAAGCAACAAAATGTTCAGTGTTTGGTGGTCTCGTGCAAAAAGGACCAGCAGTGGCTTGTGGTCTGTGACAAGGAGGGACCTGCGCCTGTACACAAAGTCATGGAACTTTTTTATTCCGGTGATTAGGATGAGGCCCTCCTTGTCTATCTGGGCATAGATCTTTTCTGTGACTATCAGAAACTGCAAATAATAGGCGATCAGTGCCTCAGTGCCATTTGCCATCACATGACTCAGTACAGTGCCCACCCCGTAAGGGGATGCATCAGCGGCTAGAACTAACATTTTAGACTCATCAAAATGTGTTAATACAGCTTTAGATGATAACAGCTCTTTTACAGCAGTAAAAGCCCGCTTTTGTTTCTCCCCCCACTCCCACCGTACATTCTTGTGAAGGAGCGCATGTAACGGTTCCACCACTGATGCCATGTGTGGCAGAAACAAGTGGTAAAAATTAAGAATACCTAAAAATGATTGCAGCTCTTTTTTTGACCTTGGTGGGGGGGTATTTTGAATGGCGGACACTTTATCAGCCGTGGGGTGAACACCGTCTGCATCTATTAGGAAACCTAAGAATTCCACCTGTTTCACCCCAACACAGCATTTTGAGCATTTTAGTTTTAACCCAGCTTCCTTGAAATGACCCAAAACCGCTCGTAGCTGAGCCATTAACTCACTCTCAGTAGTGCCAGCCATTAAAACGTCATCAAAGTAAGGTATGAACCCTGGCAGCCCCCTAAGGAGCCCCTCCATGAGACCTTGGAAAATACCAGGGGCTACGTTAACACCGAATTGTAATCATTTAATTCTGAATGCCCCCTTGTGTGTCACGATGGTTTGTGCTTCAGCAGCCGCATCGTCCACAGGGAGCTGCTGATACGCTTGCGCTAGATCGAGTTTTGCAAAAACCTTATCTCCCCCCAGAGATGCCAACACATGGCTAATCGCCGTTACTGGGTAGGAGGGCTGTTGTAGAGCCCAGTTAAGCGTACATTTGTAATCGGTGCAAATTCTTACAGAGCCATCAGGTTTTACAGAAGTTACAATTGATGTTTCCCATTTAAAATATGGAATTGGCTCGAGAATACCTTGTGCTACAAGCTTGTCTAACTCAGCCTCTATTTTTGTCTTCAAGGCGAGAGGCACCTTCTGAGAGATCATCTCCCCTGGACAAAATGGCTGCTTTGGAGGGTGGACTGGGTGGCATTATACTCCCATGAAGTCCATCCCAAAATCTCTGAGAATTTCCCGACCTGGAGCTGGCAGTTCTATTTATATTGGAGGAAAGTGCTGCTGCTCCCAGCCTCAGTCCATGGGATCCAGTTATCTATTTTTAATGTTTTAGCAGTTGTACACTGCCTTGAACTGTATTATTTTATTTATCTAGGATATTTCTATGCCACCTCTTCAGAGTCCTGTTGAAGGCGGCTTACAATTTTATTTTTTTTTTAAAGGCATGACAAAATAAAAACAAGCCATTGGAAACAAGCCATCAGATACCAGCAGCATAAAGCTATCCATCAAGTGGAAGCAGGCCATTGAAAATAAATCCATAAAATAAAACCCCTAAATAAAACCTGGGTTTAAAAAAATCCCTGTGTTTTGGCCTGGTGCCTAAAAGAAAACAAGGGGACCCTGGGGATCCATCCCTACAAGACTTGAAGTAATCAGATTCTTTTCTCCAGATTTGCAAAGGGGACATGAAATGGAGAGCCAGTTTGGTGGTGTAGTGGTTAAGAGCACAGACACTAATCTGGGAGAACCAGGTTTGATTCCCCACTTCTCACATGCAGCCAGCTAGGTGACCTTGAGTCAGTCACAAGTTCTTTCAGAGCTGTTCTCTCAAGGGCAGTCCTTGAGAGAGCTCTCTCAGCCCTACCTACCCTACAGGGTGTCTGTTGGGCGGGGAAGGGATTGTAAGCCGCTCTGAAGTTCCTTTAGGTAGTGAAGGGTGGGGTATAAATCCAATCTTCTCCTTCTTCTTCTCCCCTCCCCCACCCAGTTTGCTTTAATGGATTATATGTCACCTCAAGCAGTACTCTAGAGTGGAGGCATAAAAATCTATTAAGTAAATATCACCAAGGAATCTGCCTCTGCTCCCCTCATTCCAAAAGGGAGAGAAGTTTATTTCTGTCCTATTCTTTGCAGCCCTAGCTGATAGTCTGGGCTGGGGAGAATAGATGTGATCTGTGAAGAATACATGTGGTCTGTTTCTTCCCACTCAAGACTAAAACCTTTAGTTATTGAGAACAGGAGCAATCTCTTTCAAAATTTCCCTAATCTCCACAAGTTTGGAATGCCCCAAATTTTCCAGGATGGGAGATCAGAAGAGCACAATATCCAGCCGATCCTCAAAATCCACTGAGAATCAGCTCCTCATTCTCTTCCCCACAAAAAGGGAGAAGAAAGAACCCCTTGCCTGGACACAGAGGAAAATTTCTCCAGCAGAAGTTCAGAAGGTGACTCCAGGGGTATCACTGTTTAGCAGAGAATAAGCTACTGAAAGTGGCAAGCAGCCTGTCCCTGTGAACACACACAAACAGGTTGTGAACAACCGAACAATTCATAGGTTAACTGACTGCCTGATTGCCACTGGTGAAAAGGGTTTGAGATGAACTGGCATGTGTTTGAACATCCCTATCTGCTACCGGTTGCTAACCCTCATCTGAGCCCTTGAAGCAATAGAACCACACAGGCTTTCCAAATTAGGCATAAACCACCCACAAACTTTCATTTTGAAGCACCCAGGAATTACCACCAACAAACTGGTACACAATAGGGCAGGAGTGTCAATCAGGCCCCCAGAGGGCTTCCATCAGGCCCGCAGTGGAACTGGCCATCTCCTGCTTCCAGTTCTGCTGCTGCTGCTGCTGCTGCATCACAGCTTGCTTCACCAGACTCTTAGTCACTCCGCCATTCCATGTTTTAACCAGGGTTGTAGACTCAGAACTCTGAGCATGAGATTTCTGTGGTGAATGTCAATAAATCAAAAGTAGGTTTGCAGCTTACAGAGCTAGTGTTTTAAGCATGTTTTTATTTTAAGTAAAAAAAAAAAAATCCGCTACCTGGAATTACATTTTATGACACACATGGCCCGGCCCAACAAGGTCTCATTTATGTCAGATCCGGCCCTCATAAGAAATGAGTTTGACACCCCTGCAATAGGGTGTTTTTTTAAATATATATATATATATAAAGGCACTGAAATAGTGAAACTTTCTTTCATCAGAGTTAGACAATCTAATTGAGCATTGTCTACTATGAGTGACAGTGGCTCTCCAAGATGCCAAGTGGAACAATATCTTCCCCAGCACCTATGACTTCAAACTCTGCAATCTGGAGATGCTAGGGAATTAACCTGACCTGATGCATGCAAGGCATATGAGTTACCCCAAATCCAAAGCCACTCCCAAATAAACTCACCGTATCTTTAAAAAGAAAAGATTATTAAGAGGTTGGTCACTTTTCTCATGAAGAGAGGCTGAAGAGCCTGGGCTATTTCAATTTAGAGAAGAGACACCTAAGGGGGCAGATGATAGAGGTTTATAAAATTATGCATGGGGTAGAGAGAATGGCCAGAAAGAACTTCTTCTTCCTTTCCCAAAATACTAGACCTCAAGGGCATCTAATGAAGCTGATGGGAAGTAGATTCAGAACAAACAAAAGGAAATATTCGTTTACACAATGAATGACCCAACTGTAGAGTTCACTGCTCGACAATGTAGTGGTGGCCACAGGCATTGGCATCTTGAAAAGGGGATTAGACAGATTGAAGGAGGACTGGTCTATCAGTGGCTATTAGCCAATGGTGATTAAAGGGAACCTCCTCATTCAGAGGCAGTGAATTCCAAATACCAATGCCAGGAGGCAACATCAGGAGAAGGCCTCTATGCTCTATTGTTGGCCTTCTAGAGTCACAGGCTGCTCACTGTTGTGGTCCTTTCTGCACCTGGATCTCATCTCTGGTTTTGTCAGAGTTCAACTTGTGACACACTACCTTGCATTTATCCCTGGTTATAACAGCATCCATTTATCCTGGGACAAGTGTGGAGCGAAACTGGGGTGACCTCAATGTAATGTGGAAACAAATAAACAAACAAAAAATCCGAGATAATTACGAGGGTAAACTCAACTGCAGTGTAGAATGTAAGTTCAGGGACAGGGCTGAACCAGGATTTAAGATCTAATGCAGAATCACCCTGTATGAAACAGGATTATTTAAGGTCCGCTCTGAGGTCCAGGCATACCTGTTACTCAGCTGCAGTTGGAATTCCGTCTCCCCCCAAATGCCCGACTGTGTAAAAAATCAAACTGCTCCAAAATACAGAAGAACTTTTATCCTCAGATGTTTAAATGTACTGCCCTTAGCAGTTACTAGCAGGCGCTACGCAAAGTGACTGTACTCAGAAAGGTTATGTCTGTGTGGAGGTGGGAAAATAGACACTATACATCTGATCATACTTGACTGTATCCATTCAGAAAAAAAGCTGATTATCCCTCTTAAAGGTTCATCTTTTGTCACCCCCTGCTAGGGTGATGTAGCTTCTGAGGGACAAACAGAAAAAATTACTCTGGCCATTGCCACATTTCTCTCAGTTGTGATGGCTCATTGTATATCTGTACAGAACCAATAGGTTGAAGGAGCAGTAATTTATCCTCCTCCACCTCGGAACTTAGTCCAATAAAAATCAATGGGGTTCATCCCTAGGTAATGAACTTTCTACAGGAATGAATCCATAGGGAGCAAGTCTAATCAGGTTTACTCAGAAGTTAGCTCCATATTACTTACTTTGACTTAATCCCACAAAGGTGTCATTAGGATTGCAACTATCAGGGCAAAATGCAGGTTCTCCAGATATAAAGGTCTTTTACCCCATTCTAGCATGTGATCGACATTCTGCATGACCTGCTATCACATAAATGTCACATAAAGGCTTCGTCTATTAGAACCCCGGGGTGCCAGGTGGGTGTTGACCACAATATCTCTCAGGCAACCCCCTGGGTCTGGGCCTCAATTTAAACTGGGGCTCAGCGTTACTTCGGTAGCGTGCTTCCCTTATCCTGAGTCCCCTTCGTTTCCAGAGCCAGCCGGCTCAGTTTAGGAGAAGCAAGGAGGGCACATAAACAGTGTCTACTGCCCAAAGACTTGTTCAGACTCCTGGCATATAAAACATAAAGATTTATTCAAGACAAATAAAACAAATAAGGAGGAGTTGTGGAATAAAATGGACAATAGACAAAACTAATCCTAATCTATCCTAGCTACTACACACATACAGTTTGTTGATCCTTTCTCCCTGAACGTCCGGCTCCTTCTAGCTTGGCCGCTTGCTTCAGGTTTCACTCAGAACTTGAGCCACACCTTCCAGGTCTCTTAGCACTACCAAGACTCACTTGCTTGCAGACACTGGCTGTCTTCTGAGCAGCTCCTCCACCCGGACTATACCTCACGGTGAGCAGTTCAGGAAGATTCTTGCCGCAGCTTCTGGCTCCTTCTAGCTTCCTCGGAACGTGTAAACGAGTGCATGTTCAGGCAGGTCCATCAGTTCCTTTGGTTCCTCGCTTCCTGCTTCTAGGAATGGATTCTTATTTTTCACTTCCCCAATCCCCGTCCTAGACTAATTAGGGATTGCTGCCTTGACCCAGCTGTCTCCCATTTGCTTAGCTTACTGGACGTGCTGATCCTGACTAAACTTACAGGCCTCTTATCTGTAATGATCCTGTGAATCAGTATCTCTGGCATGACACGCCCCCTTTTAAAGGAATGTTCTCTAGTCTTAAACTAGGCACATTCAAAACAAAATTATACAAATACATCAGAGTTCACACAGTTCTACCTAATACATACAGGTTCTGACTCAACGCGCATTATTAGACCTGCTACAAAAAATAAAGGAACAAATTAATTATCAGAAAGACTTCTATATTCCTTTCCGTAAACAATCTTGCAAAACCCATCATTCCTTCCATGACACTTCCCAACCAGCCATAGGCTTTTCTTTGGTCCCAAGCCTCTTTGGTGTGCAGCCATAGGCTTTTCTTTGGTCCCAACCCTCTGAATCAGGTAATTATCAAACAACAACGCCTGCACGATCCTAAAAGGACCTTCCCAATCTGCTTCCAACTTTGTGGTATGGTCAACTTTTAACAAAAGCACTTTATCTCCCAGTTGAAATATTCTAGGCCTTGCCTTAGCATCGCTATGCTCCTTCTGAATACGCTGGGCATCCTTTAGGTTCTCACTAGCTACCTTCCTAACCCTCTCTAGGGTCTGTTGCAACTTTCCAAAGTATTCAGAAACCTTCTGGGGACACTGCTCCATGGCTATCCCCTCCCAGTTAGCCTTTAATAATTCCAAAGGCCCTCGCACATCCTTCCCAAACAGTAGTTCATTTGGCAAATATCCTAAACTTTCTTGGGGTGCATCCCTGTATGCAAATAAGAGATAAGGCAGCGCCTCGTCCCAATCCTTAGCATGATCTTGAGCATAAGCCCTTAACATCTTTCCTAGAGTCTTTATCACTCTCTCCCCAAGCCCATTTGCAGACTGGTGATATGCCATAACCGGCAGGTGTTGCATTTCAGATACCTCACACAGTTTCCTCATAAGGTTAGAGACAAAGTTACTGCCCCTGTCAGTAATCAACACTCTGGGCCACCCAAACAAACTAGCAAACTCAATTACCCTTCTAGCCACGCTATCAGCAGTTATGTTTCTTAATGCAAAGCCCACTGGAAAACGCGTAGCGTGATCCACTATCAAAAGGATAAACTGTTTCCCCGTCTTGATCATATTAAGCGCCCCCAAAATATCCATGCCCACTCTCTCAAAGGGTTGTGCTATTACCGGGTAAGGGTGCAATTCTGATTTGGTTTGGTCCTGAGGAAATCCTACTCTTTGGCACACTGGGCATGACTTACAAAATTCTTGCACGGCAGTAGCCATACCAGGCCAATAGAAACTCCTTTGCACTTTTGCCAAGGTCTTTTTAATTCCCAAATGACCAGATAAAGGTATTTCATGGGCCACTCTCAGTACCTCCTACCTAAACTCCTGTGGCACCACCAATTGGCTAATAGGTTCCCACTCTGGGTGATCTCCTTTTCTTAGATGTTCTCTATATAACAAATCATTTTTCCACAGAAACTTAACGGGGCTCTCAACACTTAAAGGTATCTCTGGGTCCTTAACCTTACTCCTACGCTCCCTCAAACTCTCGCACTGCCTTTGACTTCCTTTAAATCTTTGATTCTTAACCTCTAATGATGATAAAATTTCTGCGATGTCCGGACCTTCTTCATTCTGTAAGGTAGCTTGATCACTGTGCTGCATCTCCAGCTCAGATGCCTCTTTAACCCTTTTTACCCTTTCCTGGGCTTCCCTGCTTTGAGATCTTGTCTGTACTGCAGCTTCTACAATTTTATTCACATCACTACCTCTAAGTGAAGAAGTTTGAATGCTTGGTGCTGCCATTGCCTTATATAACAGGTCAGCGCCTATTACAAAATCATATTCAGACTTTTCATGTACTAGTAGATGCTGCTCTCCCTCATAATGTCTAAATTTAACATGTACCTTAACCACAGGAATTAATTGAGGAGTACATTCATAAGGTTCCACCCTTATTAAACCCTCATACTGTACCTCTGGTAACAAACTCTTCTTAATTGAAGACATATCAGCACCTGAATCTTTAGTTGCTTGGACCACCAGTCCATGATTCACAGTAACAGGATCTGTTCTAAATTCTTTCATCCACGCATGCTGTTCCTGTGTAATGAGCTGATTAATGTCCAACACCTGTAGTTGATTCATGGCCACCGTCATTCCAACCTTGATTGTAGCGCCGTCCTGGAATCTCCTGACTTCTGCCTCCCGGTCTGACCTTGAGCTTTCTCCTGGCTGCTGTAAATGACTAGAAATTTCTGTTTTAACACCCAGTAAGTCTGCAGAAGCATTCCCTTCTTTAATCAGCTGGATATTTACTTTACTAGAATCTTGTTGTCTCTTTACACAATTTCTTTTTGTGTGTCCCCTTTTTAAACAATAGTAACGCACTATGTTCATAGTGTTCTTTCCTTTTTCCACAGGCCTTTCTAACCTCGAGGAACAATATTCTTCTAGGCATCCTTTCCCATTCCATCGTGCCACAGAATCTGTTTTTCCCCTTTGGTTATTTACAAAACTTTGCCTGACATACTTTGTAACAAAAGGCTGTTGACTTGCAGCTATCTGCTCTGCAAAAGCAGCCACAGTCATTAGGTTTTTTGAACTGTTTGCTTGCATCAACACATCAGTTTCCTGGGGCACAGACATAAGAAATTGCTCTTTAATTACCAGATCACGCAGGTCTTGTAACGTCTCAATGCCGGCTGATTGCCACCAGCTCTCCGCAGCTCTCATCAATCTGGTCATAAATGCAGTATACAACTCACCCGGTCGCGGTTGCATGTTCCTGAAACTTTGGCATAGCTGACTCTCTGTAGGAACAAAATGCTGTAAAGCAGTCCTTTTAAATTTCTGATAATCATTGACCTCACTTGGCGGTACTTGTTGTAGCAGTCTAGCCAAATCTCTGTGAGTATGACTCCACAGAATCTGTATGTAATCTTCCTCCCCTATCTGATGTGATTTACATACTGATTCAAATAGCGATAGATATACACTTACATCATCATTTTCTCTATAAATTGGAAATTTCTTATTTTCCCATGCATTTGCCTGTTTGTTCAAAATTTGTCTCTTTAAGATATCCATTGCACTTTGCTGGCACTCTACAAACTTCTGCATCAGCACTTTCCATTCTATTTCTTCATTAGTGCTAGACGTATTTAACTTATCAGCTCGGTCTTTGTCTGATTCCTCCCCAGTTAAAATAACTTCAATCACTTCATTCTGTATACACGCACATGGTTCACTCTTTATCCTGGAATTCATTCTATCTAGCTAGGTTGCTAAACTCCTCCACACTCCAGCTTATTTATAGACCAATTTGCCTTCAAAGAGGCTTTTCACTTTCTTCAGCGTGTTACTTTAAACAAGCCATTACTCAGGCTAGATTCGAATCAAGCAGCTGCCACCATATCACATAAATGTCACATAAAGGCTTCGTCTATTAGAGCCCTGGGGTGCCAGGTGGGTGTTGACCACAATATCTCCCAGGCAACCCCCTGGGTCTGGGCCTCAATTTAAACTGGGGCTCAATGTTACTTCGGTAGCATGCTTCCCTTATCCTGAGTCCCCTTCGTTTCCAGAGCCAGCCGGCTCAGCTTAGGAGAAGCAAGGAGGGCACATAAACAGTCTCTACTGCCCAAAGACTTGTTCAGACCCCCGGCATATAAAACATAAAGATTTATTCAAGACAAATAAAACAAATAAGGGGGAGTTGTGGAATAAAATGGACAATAGACAAAACTAATCCTAATCTATCCTAGCTACTACACACATACAGTTTGTTGATCCTTTCTCCCTGAATGTCCAGCTCCTTCTAGCTTGGCCGCTTGCTTCAGGTTTCACTCAGAACTTGAGCCACACCTTCCAGGTCTCTTAGCACTACCAAGACTCACTTGCTTGCAGATAATGTCTGTCTTCTGAGCAGCTCCTGCACCCGGACTATACCTCACGGTGAGCAGTTCAGGAAGATTCTTGCCGCAGCCTCTGGCTCCTTCTAGCTTCCTTGGAATGTGTAAATGAATGCATATTCAGGCAGGTTTTTTTTAATGAAGTGTTTACATTGAAGAAGCTTGTAGATCAATCATGAAGTTTTGAGGCAAGCAGCAGGAAAGAAAGAAACCATGAGCGTGATGGAATAATTGCTTCTTCTTTTAAAAAAAAAAAAATATGTAGGGTTCCCTTCCCATAGTTCTGGCACAGCTGTTCTTGAAAAAGAGCAGTTTATGTCAGAGCTCTCTCAGCCCCACTTACCTCACAGGGTGTCTGTTGTGGGGAGAGGAAGGGAAAGGAGTTTGTAAGCCGCTTTGAGACTCCTTTGGGTAGTGAAGGGCAGGGTATAAATCTAATCTCTTCTTTTTATTATTTTTTTATATGTAGAATTCTCTTCCCATTGCAGATTCGGTGAGTATCAAAACTTTTATGACTATTGTGACCCCCTCCCCCCTCCAATTCTACTTCTGGAAAGCCATGAGTACCTAATGGTGGTTCTTTCTTCTTCTTCTTTTTTTTGGTAGTAGTTTAAGTTGAAAAGTAGCACACCCCTGATTCATTCTTTTGAAAGATAGAGTGATTTTTATGGTTGAAATGGATAAGTTAACAAGAAAACTTCATCGAAGAGAAGATGAAGAATTTTTAGCAGACTGGAAGGACTTTAAAGACTATTTAGAGCTTAATTAGGATGTGAAAAATAGACTACTCTGTTTTGATAGCTATTAATAATAGAAGTGTTGCAACAAAAGAGACTGTAATAGAAAAGTTACCTAATAGTTAAAATAGAAAGAAGAAAATATTGAAATTTATTATTCGAATATTGAAAATGAATTGAATGTAAGAGAATATTGATTGAAATGTTAATGGGAGCGGAGCATCGTTGGAAGCCAGGGGAGGGGGGATAAAAATTTTAGAAAAGGATATGTTAAGAATTGTTAGTCAAATATGGAACATGCTATTATATCCTGTTAATAAATTTTCTTAAAAAATAAGAAAAAAAGAAATTGCATTCTTCAGTGTGTGTGAAAGTTCCCTTGACATACCAAACCAAGATGACCTTTTTGCCCTGGAAAAGCAGTAAAGATAAAGAAGCCAAGTCAAAACTAATTTTGATACTGAAAAGATTTATTAGTTGTGTTCAATAGGAATAAACATTTTGGGGTGTGGATGCATTGCTTTGATTGAACAAGCTTATAGATCAGTGAGGAAGTAAGGAAGGAAGGAAGGAAGGAAACCATGAGCATGAAACAATAATTGCTTATTTTAGGGGGTGGATGCAGTTTGGTGTAGTGGTTTAGTGCGCGGACTCTAATCTGGGAGAACTGGGTTTGATTCCCCACTCCTTCAATTGCACCTGCTGGATGACGTTGGGCCAGCCATAGTTCTGGCACAGCTGTTCTTGAAAAAGAGCAGTTTCTGTCAGAGCTCTCTCAGCCCCACTTACCTCACAGGGTGTCTGTTGTGGGGAGAGGAAGGGAAAGGAGTTTGAAAGCCGCTCTGAGACTCCATTGGGTAGTAAAGGGCAGGGTATAAATCCAATTTCTTCTTTTTTATTTTTATTTTTTATATGTAGAGTACTCTTCCCATTTCAGGTCCGGTGAGTATCAAAACTTTTATGACTATTGTGAAACCTCCCCTCCAATTCTACTTCTGGTGAGCCATGAACATCTAATGGTGCTTCTTTATTTTGGTAGTTTAAGATTTAAGGCAGCATACCCATGTATTGTAAATAAAATAAATTCATTATAAATAACACTCCTTATTTACTCTTTTGACATGAACTCGCGTTCCACATAGGACGTTTTTGAATGTGTTTGCTTCTGTTCTTTATGCACAGCATCACAAAGTGTAAGAGTAGAAGGGGAGGGGGAGAATTAGAATTACTAGCCTACTCCACTCTAAACTATTCCAGACAACATGACTTTCTCCTCCTCCAAATAATTATGGACAGGACTGTGGCCTTAATGGAGAAAGGCAGTTTTTCACTTAAATATAAAGTATTCAGGAACAGAAAGGGCATTGTGGTAGACAATCCTATTTTATTTATTCAGGCGACTTCTTTGCCACCTCTTCCGAGTCATGCTCAAGGTGACTTATTTAGGACAAGGGATTTCTGACGGTGACTTCTGACACAGACACACAAACACACACATACTGACAGCTGTCACTGTGCCTTTAAAAGTTTAATGATAGTAGATTCAGACCTTGGTGTCACAATTAAAGTAACATAAGAATTTTTTTTTGTTTTTTAAAAACAAGCCATAGAAAACAAGCCACCAAATATAAACAACATAAAGCTACCCATAAAAAAGAAGACCATTGAAAAAAGCTGGTTAAAGAACAACCACCTGTTTTTTGGCCTGATGCCTAAATGAAAACAAGGGGACACTGGGATTTTGATTCATACCTACAAGAACTGAAGTAATCAGCTTCTTTTCTCCAGGTTTGCAAAGGGGAAATGGGATGGAGATTCCTTCTGTCCCCCCTCCCATTTTGTTTTATTGATTTTATATTATATATGTATTAGGAATAAAGCCCGTTGTGGAAATAAATACAACAGGCTCCAGAAAGAGTCTCTGGGAGAGTGCCCCGGATTTGGGCATTCAGTGAGAATTTGCTGTGGCAATCTCAGCAGGATATAATGACAGAGTCCACCATCAACCTACCTTTAGTTTTCCATCCCCTCCCCCTCCCTCCTAGAGAGCAGTTGTAATTTTGAGTGATCTCCACTCCCCACTTGGAGATTGGCAACAATGGTTCCCCATCAGGGAATGGCTGGTTTGGAGGGTGCTATCTATGGCATCGTACCTGTCAGAGGTGCCATCCCTCTTCAAACCTCACCCTCTCCAGACTCCATCCCTCAAATCTCCGGGAATTGCTCACCTGGAGTTGGCAACCTGATCAGAACTGGACCCAATGAGTTTTCTCCCGAAGGCCAACATGGGTGTGGAAAGGGCCTTTTACTGACAGAGGAGAAAGTACACGTGCCAACTCTGATTAGGGAAATACCTGGAGATTTGGGGGAGGTGGATCCTGTGAAGGGCAGCATTTGGGGGGGGGTGGAAGGACTCAGCAGGGTATAATGCCATAGAGTCTACCCTCCAAAGCAACCATTTTCTTCCGGGGAACTGATCTCTGTCATCTGGAGGTCAATTGTAACAGTGGGAGCTCTCCAGGTCCCACCTGGAGATTGGCAACCCTAGGGGAAAGTCAGCCGCACAGCAGGGAGTTGAAGAAAAGGGTTTGATGGTCACTGGCCCACTTTGTTAGCCAGCCAGCCATGCTGAAGCTAAGCAGTAGAGAGAGCCTTTTCCCATTTATTCTGACAGGAAAGTGGCCGTTGGGGAGGGGGTTATGCTGAAAGTCCTGTGTTTTTTTTACTCACAGAACCAAGTTTGGCTGCCTACCAACAGCCACTGAGGGGACAGTCCCTCACAGGAGTCAAGAGAACTGTCTTCCTCAGGAGAGAGAGCTGTTTGCCAGGGGGAATGGGTGGGGTAGAGGAGCAGACCCAGCACCTGGCCAATGGCACACGAGTACTCCTGAGTGGCGGCTGATGGGCCAATGGATGAGGGAGGGCATTTTACAGCCAATGGGAGCGCATGGAATCTTACGAAACCAAAAGATAATCATTATAAGGATATACACACACACATCACCTTAAGGAGAGAGATGGCATAAAAACCTGCCAAGTAGCACAAAGGAATCTCCGTCTGATTCCCTCCATTTCAAAAGGGACAGGATAATAAGTTTATTTCTCTCCTTTATTCTGTAGCCCCAGCAATCTGCTCCTGTTCTTGGCAGCTCGAGCTGATAGTTTGGGCTGGAGAGAATAGATGTGATCTACAGAGAATAGATGTGATCTGTTTCTTCCCACTCCAGACTGAAACCTCCTTTTGGAAGACTTACCCCAATGATTACTATAATTAATTGTATTTCTGTATTGATTGTCAGCTGCCTGAGCCTGCATTGCGGAGAGGGCGGGGAACAAATGAGATAGATATTTAAATAAAGGGGTTAAGCAGGGCTTTATTTTGGCCCCATCCCTTTTCAATCTTTTTTTAAATGACTTTACCCCCTTTCTGTCTTCAGTTGATGGCCACAGCCCCAGACTTGGCTCTGCACATATTTCTCTACTCCTGTACGCTGATGATGTGGTTCTTTTGTCATCTACTCGTTTGGGGTTGAAGCGTTTACTTAATTGCTGCTATGAATATTGTGCTGCAAATCGTCTGGAGCTAAACTATGAGAAGTCCAAAGTACTGGTCTTTTACAATTCCTGGAAGGTCTATGATTGGAAAATTAATGGCCATTCCTTGGAACAGGTTAAGACCTTTAAATACCTTGCTGTTTTTGTGGGTTTGTCACCGAAAACCAGCAATTAATACGGCTAAAGTAAATGCGGCAGCAATCTCTAAATTTTACATCTCAGGAAGAGGTAACCAGTACGTATCTCTGCTTTAAAAGTCTTTAATGCCAAAAAAGCGACCCAGCTATTATGGGGTGCCCATTTGGATCAATATACTGGAAACTCCATAGAACAGCCTCAGTCTTTTCTTGAGGAAAATAGTTGGGGTTCCAATGCATATTCCCAGTTTTAAGGCATGTCTCTCTAAAGTCAGTCTTGCGAGGTAGGGGGAGCTGAGAGAGCTCTTTGAAGAACTGCTTGTGAGAGAACAGCTCTGAAAGAACTTATGACTGACCCAAGGTCACACCAGCAGCTGCATGTGGAGGAGTGCGGAATCAAACCTGTTTCTCCCAGATTGGAGTCCACGCTCCTAACACCTACACCAAACTTGCTCTAGGATGGGAGATCAGAACAGCCCAATATCCAACTAATCCCCAAAATCAACCGACATCCAGATCCTCATTCTCCTGCTGCCTAAAAGAAAAAAGAAAGAATCCCTTTGCCTGGGCACAGAGCAAAATTTCCCTTCCTTCCTTCCTTCCTTCCTTCCTTCCTTCCTTCCTTCCTTCCTTCCTTCCTTCCTTCCTTCCTTCCTTCCTTCCTTCCTTCCTTCCTTCCTTCCTTCCTTCCTTCCTTCCTTCCTTCCTGTAGCCCACCCTCCCCACATTGTAGGCTCAGGGTGGGTACCAACATATATGTATCTGCAATTAATGCAGATTTACAAATTTTTAAAAAATATTACAATAATCAATTAAAATCCATAAAATAATCATCGTTATTTTGCTAAAATATCTTCTGTCTCTTATTCTCCCTGCCCAAGACCTGTCTTTCATATTCTGATCCCTAACCCCTGCTCTCATCCTTTCTTTCTGTATCCCCGCATGCTCCATTACTAATCTCTCTTACGGTCTTCCCCCAGTCTCAAAGACACAGACACCCCTTGTCCTTAATTTCTCTTTCTTCCTCCAAACCTCTCTTCCTCTCTCCCTTTGTCACACACATACACACACTCATTTTTCTCACATCCTTCCTGCATTATGCCCACTCTGTCACTCATGCTCCACTCACTGGGCCACCCACTCACTGGTTCCTACTGTTCCTCCTTCTGCAGCTCAGTGGGGGCAGGCAGCACTTCTGACTGCTCCTTCTCTCCGACTCCTCCCACTCCTCCTCCAGCTGCTGTCTCCACTGTGAGAAGGGCAATGAGGCCGGTTGACAGTGTTGTGTGCTGTGCACAAGAGCAGATAGCATTACTATGTTTTTGCTTAATTTAAACCCTCGACTCCGTTTTTGTTTGAAGTTCTGAAACTTTTCTTAAAATCTGAGTGATCCTCCAAGTAAACTATTCTTTCCATGTAAAGAGGGGTGATCTGTGGATTTAAGTATCCACAGACTGCCCCCCACCCTACTGCCAATTTATGGTGATTCTGTAGGGTTTTCAAGGCAAGAGGTGTGGTTACTCTTGCTTGCCTCTAAGTACTCTCTCTCTCTCTCCCTCTCCCTCTCTCTCCCTCTCTCTCTTTCTCCCACACACACAGAGACACACATCACCACCTATATCAATATCATCATGTATACATGCCCATTCAACAAAAATAATCTACTATTCTGGTTAACGTAAGATTTGCCACTCTTGCTTAGGATGAGACCAGTCATGATGTCGGTCTTCCACTGACAAGCCGAGATGAAGTACTGAAAACGTTTATGATGGGCACTTTCTATCCAATTTCAATGGGCTTTAGAAGTCATTTGCAAGTGTATTTTGCCATTTCACAAAGTAAAATCTGTTTCCAAAGTGCCTTGAAAGTGGATTGAAATTGCATTCTTCAGTGTGTGTGAAAGTTCCCTTGACATACTAAACCAAGATGACGTATTTGCCCTGGAAAAGCAATAAAGATAAAGAAGCCAAGTCAACACTAATTTTGATACCGAAAATATTTATTGGTTGTGTTCAATAGGAATAAACATTTTGGGGTGTGGATGCATTGTTTTGATTGAACAAGCTTATAGATCAGTGAGGAAGGAAGGAAGGAAGGAAGGAAGGAAGGAAGGAAGGAAGGAAGGAAGGAAGGAAGGAAGGAAGGAAGGAAGGAAGGAAACCATGACCATGAAATAATAATTGCTTACTTTATGGGGGTGGATGCAGTTTGGTGTAGTGGTAGTGTGTGCGGACTCTAATCTGGGAGAACTGGGTTTGATTCCCCACTCCTTCAATTGCACCTGCTGGATGACCTTGGGCCAGCCACAGTTCTGGCACAGCTGTTCTTGAAAAAGAGCAGTTTCTGTCAGAGCTCTCTCAGCCCCACTTACCTCACAGGGTGTCTGTTATGGGGAGAGGACGGGAAAGGAGTTTGTAAGCTGCTCTGAGACTCCTTTGGGTAGTGAAGGGCAGGGTATAAATCCAATCTCTTCTTCTTTTTATTTTGTTTTAATATGTAGAGTACTCTTCCCATTTCAGGTCCGGTGAGTATCAAAACTTTTATGACTATTGTGAAACCTCCCCTCCAATTCTACTTCTGGTGAGCCATGAACATCTAATGGTGCTTCTTTATTTTGGTAGTTTAAGATTTAAGGCAGCAGACCCATGTATTGTAAATAAAATAAATTCATTATTAATAATACGCCTTATTTACTCTTTGGACATGAACTCTCATTCCACATAGGACGTTTTTGAATGTGTTTGCTTCTGTTCTTTATGCACAGCATCACAAAGTGTAAGAGTCGAAGGGGGGGGGAGAATTAGACTTACTAGCCTACTCCACTCTAAACTATTCCAGACAACAGGACTTTCTCCTCCTCCTAATAAGAAGGGACAGGACTGTGGCCTTAATGGATAAAGGCAGTTTTTCACTTAAATATAAAGTGTTCAGGAACAGAAAGGGCATTGTGGTAGACAGTCTTATTTTATTTATTCAGGCGACTTCTTTGCCACCTCTTCCGAGTCCTGCTCAAGGTGACTTACGTAGGACAAGGGATTTCTGACGGTGACTTCTGACACACACACACACACATATATATTGACAGCTGTCACTGTGCCTTTAAAAGTTTAATCATAGTAGATTCAGACCTTGGTGTCACAATTAAAACAACATAAGTTTTTTTGGGTTTTTTTTAAAAAACAAGCCATTGAAAACAAGCCACCAGATATAAATAACATAAAGCTAGTCATAAAATAGAAGACCATTGAAAAAAGCTGGTTAAAAAACAACCACCTGTTTTTTGGCCTGATGCCTAAATGAAAACAAGGGGACACTGGGATTTTGATCCATACCTACAAGAACTGAAGTAATCAGCTTCTTTTCTCCAGGTTTGCAAAGGGGAAATGGGATGGAGATTCCTTCTGTCCCCCTCCCATTTTGTTTTAATGGTTTTGTATTATATATGTATTAGGAATAAAGCCCGTTGTGGAAATAAATACAACAGGCTCTAGAAAGAGGCTCTGGGAGAGTGCCCCAACTTTGGGCACTCAGTGACAATTTGCTGTGGCAATCTCAGCAGGATATAATGACAGAGTCCACCATCTTCTCCAGAGGAACCGATCTTTGCTACCTGAAGAGTAGTAGTAATTTTCAGTGGTCTCCAGCCCACCCCCAAGGTTGGTAACAGTGGTTCCCCAGGATGGAGTGGCTGGTTTGGAGGGTGGAGTCTATGGCATTGTACCTGTCTGAGGTCCCACACCTCCTCAACACTCACCCTCTCCAGGTTTGACCCCTCAAATTTCCAGGAATTTCCCAACCTGGAGTTGACAACCCTATCTTCCTCCCAGCCAACCATCAACCTACCTTTAGTTTTCCATCTCCTCCCCCTCCCTTCTAGAGAGCAGTTGTAATTTTGAGTGATCTCCACTCCCCACCTGGAGATTGGAAACAATGGTTCCCCATCAGGGAATGGCTGGATTGGAGGGTGGAATCTATGGCATCTTACCTGTCTGAGGTGCCATCCCTCTTCAAACCTCACCCTCTCCAGACTCCATCCCTCAAATCTCCGGGAATTGCCCACTGGGAGTTGGCAACCTGATCAGGACAGGGCCCAATGAGTTTTCTCCCAAAGGCCAACATCGGTGTGGAAAGGGCCTTTTACTGACAGAGGAGAAAATACACGTGCCAACTCTGATTAGGGAAATACCTGGAGATTTGGGGGGTGAATCTTGTGGAGGGCAGCATTTTTTTTGGGGGGGAAGGACTCAGCAGGATATAATACCATAAAGTCTACCCTCCAAAGCAACCATTTTCTTCCGGGGAACTGATCTCTGTCATCTGGAGGTCAATTGTAACAGTGGGAGATCTCCAGGTCCCACCTGGAGATTGGCAACCCTAGGGGAAAGTCAGCTGCACAGCAGGGAGTTGAAGAAAAGGGTTTGATGGTCACTGGCCCTCCTCGTTAGCCAGCCAGCCTGCCATGCTGAAGCTAAGCAGTAGAGAGAGCCTTTTCCCATTTATTCTGACAGGAAAGTGGCCGTTGGGGAGGGGGTTATGCTGAAAGTCCTGTGTTTTTTTACTCACAGAACCAAGCTTGGCTGCCTACCAACAGCCACTGAGGGGACAGTCCCTCACAGGAGTCAAGAGAACTGTCTTCCTCAGGAGAGAGAGCTGTCTGCCAGGGGGAGTGGGTGGGGAAGAGGAGCAGACCCAGCACCCAGCCAATGGCACATGAGGACTCTTGAGTGGCGGCTGATGGGCCAATGGCTGAGGGAGGGCATTTTACAGCCAATGGGAGTGCATGGAATCTTATGAAACCAAAAGTTAAAAATTATAAGGATATATATATAAATATATATATATATATATATATACACACACACACACACACATCACCTTAAGCAGAGAGGTGGCATAAAAACCTGCCAAGTAGCACAAAGGAATCTCTGTCTGATTCCCTCTATTCCAAAAGGGACAGGAGAATAAGTTTATTTCTCTCCTTTATTCTGTAGCCCCAGCAATCTGCTCCTGTTCTTGGCAGCTCGAGCTGATAGTTTGGGCTGGAGAGAATAGATGTGATCTACAGAGAATAGATGTGATCTGTTTCTTCCCACTCCAGACTGAAACCTCCCTTTGGAAGATTTACCCCAATGATTACTATAAATAATTATATTTCTGTATTGATTTTGAGCTGCCCTGAGCCTGCGTTGTGGAGAGGGCGGGGAACAAATGAGATAGATAAATAAATAAAGGGGTTAAGCAGGGCTGTATTTTGGCGCCTTCCCTTTTCAATCTTTTTTTAAATGACTTTACCCCCTTTCTCTCTTCAGTTGATGGCCACAGCCCCAGACTTGGCTCTGCACATATTTCTCTTCTTCTGTACGCTGATGATGTGGTTCTTTTGTCATCTACTCGTTTGGGGTTGAAGCGTTTACTTAATTGCTGCTATGAATATTGTGCTGCAAATCATCTGGAGCTAAACTATGAGAAGTCCAAAGTACTGGTCTTTTACAATTCCTGGAAGGTCTATGATTGGAAAATTAATGGCCATTCCTTGGAACAGGTTAAGACCTTTAAATACCTTGCTGTTTTTGTGGGTTTGTCACCGAAAAACAGCAATTAATACGGCTAAAGTAAATGCGGCAGCAATCTCTACATTTTACATCTCAGGAAGAGGTAACCAGTACGTATCTCTGCTTTAAAAGTCTTAAATGCCACAATAGCAGCCCAGCTATTATGGGGTGCCCATTTGGAGTAATATAGCTGGAAACTCCATAGAACAGCCTCAGTCTTTTCTTGAGGAAAATAGTTGGGATTCCAATGCATATTCCCAGTTTTAAGGCATGTCTCTCTAAAGTCAGTCTTGTGAGGTAGGGGGCTGAGAGAGCTCTTTCAAGAACTGCTTGTGAGAGAACAGCTCTGAAAGAACTTATGACTGACCGAAGGACACACCAGCAGCTGCATGTGGAGGAGTGCGGGATCAAACCCGTTTCTCCCAGATTGGAGTCCACGCTTCTAACAGCTACTCCAAACTTGCTCTAGGATGGGAGATCAGAACAGCCCAATATCCAGCTGATCCCCAAAATCAACCGACATCCAGATCCTCATTCTCCTGCTGCCTAAAAGAAGAAAGAAAGAATCCCTTTGCCTGGGCACAGAGCAAAATTTCCCTTCCTTCCTTCCTGTAGCCCACCCTCCCCACATTGTAGGCTCAGGGTGGGTACCAACATATATGTATCTGCAATGAATGCAGATTTACAAATTTAAAAACATATTACAATAATCAATTAAAATTCATAAAATAATCATTGTTATTTCACTAAAATATCTTCTGTCTCTTATTCTCCCTGCCCAAGACTTGTCTCTCATATTTTGTTCCCTAACCCCTGCTCTCACCCTTTCTTTCTGTATCCCCGCATGCTCTGTTACTAATCTCTCTTACGGTGTTCCCCCAGTCTCAAAGACACAGACACCCCTTGTCCTTAATTTCTCTTTCTTCCTCCAAACCTCTCTTCCTCTCTCCCTTTGTCACACACATACACACACTCATTTTTCTCACATCCTTCCTGCATTATGCCCACTCTGTCACTCACGCTCCACTCACTGGGCCACCTACTCACTGGTTCCTGCTGTTCCTGCTTCTGCCACTCAGTGGGGGCAGGCAGCTCTTCTGACTACTCCTTCTCTCCGACTCCTCCCACTCCTCCTCCAGCTGCTGTCTCCACTGTGAGAAGGGCACTGAGGCCGGTTGACAGTGTTGTGTCCTGTGCACAAGCGCAGGTAGCATTACTATCTTTTTGCTTAATTTAAACCCTCGACTCCGTTTTTGTTTGAAGTTCTGAAACTTTTCTGAAAATCTGAGTGATCCCCCAAGTAAACTCTTCTTTCCATGTAAAGAGGGGTGATCTGTGGATTTAAGTATCCACAGACTGCCCCCCACCCTACTGCCAATTTATGGTGATTCTGTAGGGTTTTCAAGGCAAGAGGTGTGGTTACTCTTGCTTGCCTCTAAGTACTCTCTCTCTCTCTCCCTCTCCCTCTCTCTCCTCTCTCTCTCTCTCTCCCACACACACAGAGACACACATCACCACCTATATCAATATCATCATGTATACATGCCCATTCAACAAAAATAATCTACTATTCTGGTTAACGTAAGATTTGCCACTCTTGCTTAGGACGAGACCAGTCATGATGTCGGTCTTCCACTGACATACTTAGATGAAGTACTGAAAACGTTTATGATGGGCACTTTCTATTCACTTTCAATGGGCTTTAGGAGTCATTTGCAAGTGTATTTTGCCATTTCACAAAGTAAAATCAGTTTCCAAAGTGCCTTGAAAATGGATTGAAATTGCATTCTCCAGTGTGAGTGAAAGTTCCCTTGACATACCAAACCAAGATGACGTATTTGCCCTGGAAAAGCAATAAAGATAAAGAAGCCAAATCAACACTAATTTTGATACTGAAAACATTTATTGGTTGTGTTCAATAGCAATATACATTTTGGGGTGTGGATGCATTGTTTTGATTGAACAAGCTTATAGATCAGTGAGGAAGGAAGGAAGGAAGGAAGGAAGGAAGGAAGGAAGGAAGGAAGGAAGGAAGGAAGGAAGGAAACCATGACCATGAAATAATAATTGCTTACTTTATGGGGGTGGATGCAGTTTGGTGTAGTGGTAGTGTGTGCGGACTCTAATCTGGGAGAACTGGGTTTGATTCCCCACTCCTTCAATTGCACCTGCTGGATGACCTTGGGCCAGCCACAGTTCTGGCACAGCTGTTCTTGAAAAAGAGCAGTTTCTGTCAGAGCTCTCTCAGCCCCACTTACCTCACAGGGTGTCTGTTGTGGGGAGAGGAAGTGAAAGGAGTTTGTAAGCCGCTCTGAGACTCATTTGGGTAGTGAAGGGCAGGGTATAAATCCAATCTCTTCTTCTTTTTATTTTTTTTTTTATATGTAGAATCCTCTTCCCATTCCAGTTTCGGTGAGTATCAAAACTTTTATGACTATTGTGAAACCTCCCCCTCCAGTTCTACTTCTGGTGAGCCATGAGCATCTAATGGTGGTTCTTTATTTTGGTAGTTTAAGATTTAAGGCAGCAGACCCATGTATTGTAAATAAAATAAATTCATTATTAATAATACGCCTTATTTACTCTTTGGACATGAACTCTCGTTCCACATAGGACATTTTTGAATGTGTTTGCTTCTGTTCTTTATGCACAGAATCACAAAGTGTAAGAGTCGAAGGGGGGGGAGAATTAGACTTACTAGCCTACTCCACTCTAAACTATTCCAGACAACAGGACTTTCTCCTCCTCCTAATAAGAAGGGACAGGACTGTGGCCTTAATGGATAAAGGCAGTTTTTCACTTAAATATAAAGTGTTCAGGAACAGAAAGGGCATTGTGGTAGACAGTCTTATTTTATTTATTCAGGCTACTTCTTTGCCACCTCTTCCGAGTCCTGCTCAAGGTGACTTACGTAGGACAAGGGATTTCTGACAGTGACTTCTGACACTCTCTCTGACACAGACACAGACACACACACATATTGACAACTCTCACTGTGCCTTTAAAAGTTTAATCATAGTAGATTCTGACCTTGGTGTCAGAATTAAAACAACATAAGATTTATTTTTTTAAAAAAAAAAAACAAGCCATTGAAAACAAGCCACCAGATATAAATAACATAAAGCTAGTCATAAAATAGAAGACCATTGAAAAAAGCTGGTTAAAAAACAACCACCTGTTTTTTGGCTTGATGCCTAAATGAAAACAAGGGGACACTGGGATTTTGATCCATACCTACAAGAACTGAAGTAATCAGCTTCTTTTCTCCAGGTTTGCAAAGGGGAAATGGGATGGAGATTCCTTCTGTCCCCCTCCCATTTTGTTTTAATGATTTTATATTATATATGTATTAGGAATAAACCCCGTTGTGGACATAAATACAACAGGCTCTAGAAAGAGGCTCAGGGAGAATGCCCCGGCTTTGGGCACTCAGTGACAATTTGCTGTGGCAATCTCAGCAGGATATAATGACAGAGTCCACCATCTTCTCCAGAGGAACTGATCTTTGCTACCTGAAGAGCAGTAGTAATTTTGAGTGATCTCCCGCCCACCCCCAAGATTGGTAACAGTGGTTCCGCAGGATGGAGTGGCTGGTTTGGAGGGTGGAGTCTATGGCATTGTACCTGTCTGAGGTCCCACACCTCCTCAACACTCACCCTCTCCAGGTTTGACCCCTCAAATTTCCAGGAATTTCCCAACCTGGAGTTCACAACCCTATCTCCCTCCCAGCCAACCATCAACCTACCTTTAGTTTTCCATCTCCTCCCCCTCCCTCCTAGAGAGCAGTTGTAATTTTGAGTGATCTCCACTCCCCACCTGGAGATTGGAAACAATGGTTCCCCATCAGGGAATGGCTGGATTGGAGGGTGGAATCTATGGCATCGTACCTGTCTGTGGTGCCACCCCTCTTCAAACCTCACCGTCTCCAGACTCCATCCCTCAAATCTCCGGGAATTGCCCACCGGGAGTTGGCAACCTGATCAGGACAGGGCCCAATGAGTTTCCCCCAAAGGCCAACATAGTTGTGGAAAGGGCCTTTTACTGACAGAGGAGAAAATACACGTGCCAACTCTGATTAGGGAAATACCTGGAGATTTGGGGGGTGGATCTTGTGGAGGGCAGCATTTGGGGGAGGGGGTGGAAGGACTCAGCAGGGTATAATACTATAAAGTCTACCCTCCAAAGCAACCATTTTCTTCCGGGGAACTGATCTCTGTCATCTGGAGGTCAATTGTAACAGTGGGAGATCTCCAGGTCCCACCTGGAGATTGGCAACCCTAGGGAATAGTCAGCTGCACAACAGGGAGTTGAAGAAAATGGTTTGATGGTCACTGGCCCTCCTTGTTAGCCAGCCAGCCAGCCATGCTGAAGCTAAGCAGTAGAGAGAGCCTTTTCCCATTTATTCTGACAGGAAAGTAGCCGTTGGGGAGGGGGTTATGCTGAAAGTCCTGTGTTTTTTTACTCACAGAACCAAGCTTGGCTGCCTACCAACAGCCACTGAGGGGACAGTCCGTCACAGGAGTCAAGAGAATTCTCTTCCTCAGGAGAGAGAGCTGTCTGCCAGGGGGAGTGGGTGGGGAAGAGGAGCAGACCCAGCACCCGGCCAATGGCACACGAGGAGTCTTGAGTGGCTGCTGATGGGCCAATGGCTGAGGGAGGGCATTTTACAGCCAATGGGAGCGCATGGAATCTTATGAAACCAAAAGATAATAATTATAAGGAGATACACACACACACACACACACACACACACACACACACACACACACACACACATCACCTTAAGCAGAGAGGTGGCATAAAAACTTGCCAAGTAGCACAAAGGAATCTCCGTCTGATTCCCTCTATTCCAAAAGGGACAGGAGAATAAGTTTATTTCTCTCCTTTATTCTGTAGCCCCAGCAATCTGCTCCTGTTCTTGGCAGCTCGAGCTGATAGTTTGGGCTGGAGATAATAGATGTGATCTACAGAGAATAGATGTGATCTGTTTCTTCCCACTCCAGACTGAAACCTCCCTTTGGAAGATTTACCCCAATGATTACTATAAATAATTGTATTTATGTATTGATTGTGAGCTGCCCTGAGCCTGCATTGTGGAATGGGTGGGGAACAAATGAGATAGATAAATAAATAAAGAGGTTAAGCAGGGCTGTATTTTGGCCCCTTCCCTTTTCAATCTTTTTTTAAATGACTTTACCCCCTTTCTCTCTTCAGTTGATGGCCACAGCCCCAGACTTGGCTCTGCACATATTTCTCTACTCCTGTACACTGATGATGTGGTTCTTTTGTCATCTACTCGTTTGGGGTTGAAGCGTTTATTTAATTGCTGCTATGAATATTGTGCTGCAAATCATCTGGAGCTAAACTATGAGAAGTCCAAAGTACTGGTCTTTTCCAATTCCTGGAAGGTCTATGATTGGAAAATTAATGGCCATTCCTTGGAACAGGTTAAGACCTTTAAATACCTTGCTGTTTTCATGGGTTTGTCACCGAAAAACAGCAATTAATATGGCTAAAGTAAATGCGGCAGCAATCTCTAAATTTTACATCTCAGGAAGAGGTAACCAGTACATATCTCTGCTTTAAAAGTCTTTAATGCCAAATTAGCGGCCCAGCTATTATGGGGTGCCCCTATGGAGCAATATAGCTGGAAACTCCATAGAACAGCCTCAGTCTTTTCTTGAGGAAAATAGTTGGGATTCCAATGCATATTCCCAGTTTTAAGGCATGTCTCTCTAAAGTCAGTCTTGTGAGGTAGGGGGGCTGAGAGAGCTCTTTCAAGAACTGCTAGTGAGAGAACAGCTCTGAAAATACTTATGACTGACCCAAGGTCACACCAGCAGCTGCAAGTGGAGGAATGCGGGATCAAACCCGTTTCTCCCAGATTGTCGTCCACACTCCTAACACCTACACCAAACTTGATGGGAGATCAAAACAGCCCAATATCCAGCTGATCCCCAAAATCAACCGACATCTAGATCCTCATTCTCCTGCTGCCTAAAAGAAAAGAGAAAGAATCCCTTTGCTTGGGTACAGAGCAAAATTTCCCTTCCTTCCTTCCTTCCTTCCTTCCTTCCTTCCTTCCTTCCTTCCTTCCTTCCTTCCTTCCTTCCTTCCTTCCTTCCTTCCTTCCTGTAGCCCACTCTCTTTCAGAGTCCCTAACCTAGTCAGCCAAACACCAGGTCTTGTTCATTGAAGCAAGAATAATGTTTATTTTATAAAGCTGCAATGGTAGGTTACTGGAACAGATACATTGTTCAGAATAACTTGGTTACAAGAAGCAAGCAGATATACCAGGAAGGGGGTGAATGGGGACCCCCCCTTTCCACCAATGAATGCATAGTATGCGCGCGGGAACTGAAGATTACAATAATTAATGAAGTTCCCACCACCCCCATTTTCCCAGCCAAGCTGTAGCTTTGAAAGCGATAGGAAGCTCACAGCCTGTCTCCTCCAAGGTCAGCGTGTTAAGTCTACTCGAGATAGAGCCTGCACATCCTGGCCCTCCACATTCCAGTCAAACACTCCTGGTGCATAAATCAACACCCCATGATCCCAACCTCCCGCCCTACACAACACAAAGTCCATCCGCCCACCCTCCTCCATCCATCATGGCAGGACTACCTGACATGCAGCCCTCTCGAAAACAAATCTACCCCTTTGGCTTATGGGGGTACAACTTATGAAAAGCACGGACCATCCTGGGGGCCCGAACATGTTCCGCCCGCACCCACTCCCTCTATTCAGGCCCAAAATCAATCCATTCGACCAGGTAAAACAAACGGTTGCGAGAGATTTTAGAGTCTATGATCTGTGAAACTTCATAGTGAGGTTCCCCCCCACCAGCAGCGGAGGCGGGGCAGGTTGTCTCGATCTCCATTTGTTCTCCTCAGGCGCTCGGCGTAGAAGCCTTACATGAAAGACAGGATGAACAGACTTTAGAGATTTAGGCAAAGCAAGTTCCACAGTCACATTGTTAATCACTCGCACAATCTCAAAAGGTCCAACAAATTTCCACCCAAGTTTGCGGCTCGGTTGAATACCACGTAAGTTCTGCGTGGACAAATAAGCAAACTCTCCACCCTTAGGGACCCAGGACAGGTTGCGTTTCTTGTCAGCCTGGGCTTTGTACGCCTCCTTTGCCTCATCCAGCGTTTTGGATAATGACGACCACGCTGCTTGCAGTTTTTTGCACCAGTCACCAGCATCTCCCGCCGGGAGGTCGGGAGAACTCAAAAATGGTAAAGGCGGGGCATCATATCCATGGACCGCCTTAAAGGGGGACATACCAGTAGAAGAGTGCTGAGTATTATTGTAGCAGAACTCAGCCAAAGGCAAAAGAGAGTGCCAATTGTCCTGCTGAAAGTTTGTAAAACACCTTAAGTATTGCTCCAGGGTTTGGTTCACACGTTCAGTCTGCCCATCAGTTTCCGGGTGGTACGCACTGCTAACTGCCCACTCCACCCCAAGCAGTGACATCAGTTCACCCCAGAAATGAGAAACGAATTGTACCCCCTATCCGAGATTACTTTAGCTGGTAAAGTGTGGAGCCTCACCACGTGTTGCAAGAACACCGAGGCTAATTTCTTGGCCGAGGGGATTGAGGCAAATGGAACGAAATGAGCTTGCTTAGTAAAAAGATCCACTATTACCCATATGACAGTATTTCCCCCACTGGGGGGCAAGTCAGTAATAAAGTCCATGGAGATCACTTCCCATGGACGAGTCGGCTTGGGGAGGGGTTGTAGCGCTCCTGGGGGTTTACCGGGCCTGGGCTTGCTCATTAAGCACGTTTGGCAAGCAGAAGTGAATAACGAAATGTCTTTTCATAGCCCCGGCCACCAGAATTGTCTCTGCAAGAGTTGGAGAGATTTTACAAACCCCATGTGCCCCGCCAGTTTCGAGCCGTGCGCCCAACCCATCACCTCCCCCTAAGAGAGCTGGGAACAAACAGTTTATCATTCTTCCTCCAGCATCCATGCACATCTTGAGCAATGCCTTCCTCCCCATTTACCTCCTCCCTATCGGTGTCAGACATAGCTGCAGAAAACTTTGCTACCCAGTCATTAGGGGGAGGGGAGGGGAAGGGGGGAACGTTTAGCTTGTTTCCGAGTGGTTACGGCTCCTCCCAACTGGGATGGCGTGAAGACTGAGTCACGAATCTCCTCCCTCTTACTGTCGTGTTGTGGGAGGCGTGACAGTGCGTCAGCAAGCGAGTTAGATTTCCCAGGGAAATGGTGCAGAGTGAAGTTGAACTTAGAGAAGAAATCAGCCCAGCGCAGCTGTTTGGTGTTCAATGAGCGAGGGGAACGGAGAAGCTCGAGGTTTTTATGATCAGTCCATACCTCGAAAGGAACTCGCGCCCCCTCAAGCCAATGGTGCCAGGTCGCCAACGCTAAGCGGATCGATCCCGCTTCTTTCTCCCACACCGACCAATTCCGTTCAGTATCATTAAACTTTCTGGAAACATAGGCGAGGGGGTACAGTTTACCATCTTCCCCCTCTTGGAGGATCGCCCCTCCCATAGCAATGTCAGAAGCGTCTACTTGCACCACAAATTTCTTAAGTTCATTCGGGTGAGCCAACACAGGCTCCGACGTAAAAAGGGCTTTCAGCCGGTCAAACGTGCGTTGGCATTCCGGCGACCAGTCTAATTTTGCCCCGGGTCGTGTGCAGTCCGGTGACTTCCCTTTCGTTTTAAGCAGGTCAGTTAGGGGGAGAGCCACTTGAGCAAAGTTCGATAGAAATGACCTGTAAAAGTTCGCGAATCCGAGGAAACCTTGGAGTTGCCTCCGAGTCTTAGGTGGTTCCCACCCCACCACATCCTTTATTTTGTCGGGGTCCATCTCAATCCCCTTTGCGATATGTGGTAGCCCAGGAAAGGGATCTCTGACTTGTGAAATTCACATTTGGACAGCTTAGCAAAGAGCTTATGCTTAGTGCAACGTTTGTAAAACTTCTCGCACCAGTTTTACATGTGATTTTAGGTCAGGGGAATACAGAAGGATGTCATCAAGGTAAACAAGGACCCCCTTGAATAAATACTTGTGGAGCACCTCATTGATTAAGTTCATGAAGACCCCGGCGCTCCCTGAAGTCCGAACGGCATGACTAGGTATTCAAATTGACCTAGAGGGGTATTAAACGCCGTTTTAAATTCATCCCCTCCCTTATTCGCACCCTGAAGTAGGCATCTCTGAGATCTAGCTTTGAGAATATCTTCCCCCCGGCCACCGCAGCCAACAGGTCTTTTATCAGGGGCATAGGATAAGCGTTCGTGTTGGAGACTGCATTCAAGCCCCGATAGTCAGTGCACAGCCGCAACCCCCGTCTTTCTTTTTCCGGAAAAGAACTGGAGCTGCGAACGGGGATGAGGCAGGTCGTATAAACCCCCTGCTTAAGTTCTTGTCGATAAATTTCCTTAATTCTATCTTTTCCGAGGGGCTCATGGAATACAGCTTCCCTTTAGGTAACTTTTGATTTGGCAAAATTTCAATAGCACAGTCAGAGTTTCTATGGGGAGGTAGTTCATCCGCTTCCTCCTCCCCAAATACGGAAGCCAAATCGCGGTACTCTGGTGGAATTGCCTCGAGCTCCGCTTCAGCCACCCCCGCCATCACAAGGGACTCCCCCCCATCGGGGCACCCCACTCCTGTTTCCACCGGTGGGGCTGGTATTTCTTGGCAATAAAATTTACTTTCCCCTCTCCCCATAGGACGTGTGGATCATGATCGAAGAACCACGCGCTCCCGAGTACTAGGGGGAACCGGGCAGAAGGGGTAACGATGAAGGGCCTCTCCTCCCAGTGAGGCCCAATCCCCACCCGTAAGGGAACAGTTTCATATTTGCAAGGCTCCTTCATTGTAGAGCCATCCATTTGCGTGAAAATTAGGGGATCGGCCAATTTAACTACCTTCGTCCCCAGTCCCGTTACCAGTGTGGGGTTGATGAGGTCTCTCCCACACCCAGAGTCAATGAGAGCTCGTACCCTCACATGGGTCAGGAGACCCGGGTCCATTAAAGTCACTGTGAGGAAGAAAAGAGAGGGGGTCTGCTCACCAGGATCTGCGCTTGAGAGTCCGGGACCTGCTGTTCAGCGCTATTTACAGCAGGTCCTTCTCATTTCCCGGCTGCACGGCCTCGCCATCCGACGAATCCGACGCCTCGCTGAGAGGCTTGGCTTGCAAAGCCCTCGCCCCTCTCGGTTTTGCCACCGGCTTTGGGGTGGAGGTATCAAACTTCTTCCTGGTCCCTTTTGTGGCCCCGGTCAGTGCGGGGGAGCCTGGGCAGCTCGCAGCAAAATGGCCCCCCTCCCCGCACTTCAGGCAGAGACCTTGCTTCATCCTAAGCTCTCTCGTGCCGTCTTTGGGTTTCGGGTTCGGTGGTGGATTCTTTCCTCGTGGAGCTGGCGTAGGGCCCGACTGGCCCCCTTTATTCATCGCTGTTGCATCATCCAGTTTGATGGTTTTTAAGCGGTTTTCCATGGTGATGGCCGCTTGTATCCAGCCCGTCAACGTATCTGGGTCTTGGGTCTTGGTGACTGAACGGCGAATCTCTGCATTGAGCCCCAGTTTGTAGTGGTCTGCTAGGACCCCGTCTTGCCACCCTCGAGTCTTGGCCGCGCACCGGCGAAATTCAGCAGTGTAATCTCTCACCGCCTTGCCGCCTTGCTTGAGGGCACGTATGGTCGCTCTAGCCGTCTTGTTTGCGTTCACATCTTCAAATTGCTCCTTCATGGCCCACATGAAAGCGTCGATTTCTCTCAGCTCACGCCCGTCAGCCTGATGGAGTCCCACATACCAGTCAGCCGCTGCATCCTTCAGGTGCGAGGCTATGACATCCACCATTCGGTCTTCGCGTTGGAACAGGTGTCCCCAGGTTTCGATGAATCTCTTGGCCCTCACCAAAAAGAAGGGAAACTTCTCCGGGTTCCCATCAAAGTCCGCATCAAGGAGTTCCGCTGGTTTTGGTGGCAGGAACCCCCAGGGTCGGGGGGTGGTTGCCCCCGCGGCCCCTGCGGTCCCGGCCCCACTGGTTGCTCGGGTGGTTGGGCCGGCACATTTTGTTGGCCCGGGGCCGGCGCTGGTCGCTGGTCTTGAGGGGCTGGGCGGGTGGTTCCTCCCGCCGTTGCCGTTCTCGCTCCTCTCGGATGCCCTCCGCGATCATCTGGGGGATGCGGGCGAGGGATTCATCTAGGATGCGAACCAGACGATCATGGCTCGGCTCACCACTCCACCTCCGTCTCACCACGGTGCCTTCCAGGTCCCCTGAGTCTCGGCAGGTGTCTTCCAACCCATCAGCCGTGGTCAGTCTATAGACCAACCTCTCAGTGTGACTTATTCGCACCGAAGCCCTCGAAGTTGCAAACCACGTCTCATGGGTTTCGGCCAGGGGCTTCACCCAATCTCGTTTTTGCTTGATTCGGGTAGTTACCCCTCCGTAGGCCACTCCATACGGATCCCCGTAGGGCCATCCAAAGTCGTACTCCTGCCCCCGTGTCACCGGCACATATGTGCCAGGGGCTTCCGTGGGTACGGTCGTCACAGGAGGTTTCTTGTCCTCCTTCTTCTCATCTTCAATCGGGAGAGTGTCTTCCTCACCGCCACTCATGTTGGAGCTGCGGGTTTCCGACCAGTCCCGAAAATGATGGATTCTGAACAAACTGTCAGAGTCCCTAACTTAGTCAGCCAAACACCAGGTCTTGTTCATTGAAGCAAGAATAATGTTTATTTTATAAAGCTGCAATGGTTGGTTACTGGAACAGATACATTGTTCAGAATAACTTGGTTACAAGAAGCAAGCAGATATACCAGGAAGGGGGTGAATGGGGACCCCCCTTTCCACCAATGAATGCATAGTATGCGCGCGGGAACTGAAGATTACAATAATTAATGAAGTTCCCACCGCCCCCATTTTCCCAGCCAAGCTGTAGCTTTGAAAGCGATAGGAAGCTCACAGCCTGTCTCCTCCAAGGTCAGCGTGTTAAGTCTACTCGAGATAGAGCCTGCACATCCTGGCCCTCCACATTCCAGTCGAACACTCCCGGTGCATAAATCAACACCCCACGATCCCAACCTCCCGCCCTACACAACACAAAGTCCATCCGCCCACCCTCCTCCATCCATCATGGCAGGACTACCTGACACTCTCCCCACATTGTAGGCTCAGGGTGGGTACCAACATATATGTATCTGCAATTAATGCAGATTTACAAATTTAAAAACATATTAGAATAATCAATTAAAATCCATAAAATAATCATCGTTATTTCGCTAAAATATCTTCTGTCTCTTATTCTCCTTGCCCAAGACCTGTCTTTCATATTCTGATCCCTAACCCCTGCTCTCACCCTTTCTTTCTGTATCCCCGCATGCTCCATTACTAATCTCTCTTACGGTGTTCCCCCAGTCTCAAAGACACAGACACCCGTTGTCCTTAATTTCTCTTTCTTCCTCCAAACCTCTCTTCCTCTCTCCCTTTGTCACACACATACACACACTCATTTTTCTCACATCCTTCCTGCATTATGCCCACTCTGTCACTCACGCTCCACTCACTGGGCCACCTACTCACTGGTTCCTGCTGTTCCTGCTTTTGCAGCTCAGTGGGGGCAGGCAGCACTTCTGACTGCTCCTTCTCTCCGACTCCTCCCACTCCTCCTCCAGCTGCTGTCTCCACTGCGAGAAGGGCACTGAGGCCGGTTGACAGTGTTGTGTGCTGTGCACAAGCGTAGGTAGCATTACTATGTTTTTGCTTAATTTAAACCCTCGACTCCATTTTTGTTTGAAGTTCTGAAACTTTTCTGAAAATCTGAGTGATCCCCCAAGTAAACTCTTCTTTCCAAGTTCCAAGTTTAAGTTTATTGTCTTAGCCATTGGCCATAACAACACAAAATAAGACAAAATACAACAAACATTGTACATCAAAGTGGGGAAGACCCTTCAATAACTTGCAATAAGTCCTAAACTCATTCTTATCTTTTTTGCCGCCAGAGCAAACAAAGCCATTCTGCTGGTAACATGTGCATCTGTATCAGAGAGCAAAGAAACCACCAGATCCTGATCTGAGGTTCCATTATGTCGAGGTACAATAGGATAAATAAATCTTTGCCTAAGTGATTCGTGCCATACGCATCTCAAAATATAATGCTCGACATCGTCTACCTCACCCACACCACATTGGCATATTCTAGAGGCGGCAGGGGTACTCAAAAAGCTGCCAATGCAAACTATTGAAGGTATGGCATGGAATCTTAGGACAGTAAAAGCCCTTCTTATCTCTAGAGTAGTTAGCTTCTCAAGATATCCTGTCCTACAATGGTCTCTCTTAAAGTTCTTATACAAGGGGGCTGTATGGCAACTTACCACCGCCTGGCGGTTCAAGAGCCCATCCTTACTAAATACCCATTCCTTCAATTTGGACTTTTGATTTTCACTGTCCAGTAAGTCATCGGGGATGGAGTATTTCAATAAAATAGAGTTCAAATGTTCATCTAGACTTTTTGAGGATTTCAACAGCAACCCGAAACTTTGAACACCTAGGATATCCTGAGGTCGTTCTAAACATTTCCTCCAATAGGAGAGGATTCTTACATTTGCCCTGGCTTTCAGAGATACCATACCCAGTTCGGCCCTCATCAATGCCGCAGGGGAACCTTTGGGTAAAACCAAAATCCGCCTCATAAAGTAATTTTGCACGGTTTCAATCAGGGACAGCAACGATTCGTCCCAACCCCAAATCTCTACCCCATACAACATTGCTGAGAGGATCTTACTCATGTATAGTTTAACAACCGGGTCAATCATACCTCCACCCCCGAGAAGTAAAACTTCAATAGGGCCCCTAAATTGTTCATGGCAGCAATCTTCAATTGTGTGATATGGGGATGCCAAGATAGGGTTTCTGAAAAAATAATACCCAGATATCTATATGTGCTACATTGCTCAATTGGTGTACCAAGAATGCTCCAAACAGATTTCTTGGGTCTTTTCCTAAAAACTAGAACTTTAGATTTGGCGTAGTTTATTTGTAGGGCTTCGGTCTTGCAGTACTCACCCAATCTATTAAGTAACCTCCTCAAACCAATCTTGGTTACAGATAGAAGGACCATGTCGTCTGCATACAAAAGAATTGGAACTTTGTATTGCCCTATAGCGGGTGGCATAAATTCACTACCTTCCAAACTGGTAATTAAATCGTTCAAATACAAGTTAAACAGGGTGGGAGCTAGCACACAGCCCTGTTTCACTCCCTTCTGCATGAGTATATCTTCACTAAGCTGGCCCTCCCTTCCTACCTTGACCTTGACAGTGGTGTTATTATACATCAAGCCAATTAATTTAACTAACCGGGGATCAATATTTATGTTCCGGAGTTTCTGCCATAGCCTGCCTCTGTCTAGAGAATCAAAGGCTGCAGCTAGATCGATAAAGGCAGCATAAAGGGTCTTTGTGGGGCCCCTAACCGCCAAGGAGGCCAGGGTGTATAAGGTTTGGCAGTGTTCAATAGTTGAGTGCTCTTTTTTAAAACCAATTTGAAGGGGATGAATTAAATTATTTTCTGTAACTTGATCTTCAAGTTTATTTTTTAGATGACTACTATATAGTTTAGAAGCAACTGGCAGTAAGCTGATTGGCCTATAATTACACGGATCACATTCTTCACCCTTCTTATAAATTGGGACAATAATACTTGTGGTCCAACCCTTAGGGAGTCTGCCAGTTCTATCGATCACGGTAAAAAGCTTAGCTAGCATTGGGGCCCACCGATCAATAAATGATTTAAAACACTCAATTGGGATTAGGTCCTCGCCAGGGGATTTGCCACTGGGTGTGGATTCAATCAATGATCTCACCTCGCACTCTGTTACCTCAGGCCAATGTGGTAGTACGGGAAGAGTGGGGTTTACCTGGTTATTCTCACAATCACAGCTAAAAACCTTAGTGAAATGGACAAACCAGGTCTCGGCTTGGATATTAGAACCCCTCCTCACTGATTTACCATTGAAGCCAGCTGAGATTAGGCGCCAAAAGCTACCTTCATTCCTACTCCTAACTGCCTCTTGAGCTCCGCCCATAGGCGGGCAGTGCATGCTAACTTCTTTTCCTTTAAAAGATCTTTATATTGTCTTCTAGCTGTACCTACTAACCTATAGGATTCCAGGTCCCTATCTCTTCTAGCTGACCTAATACATTTCAGCAGATATCTCTTGGATTGCGCACATTCTCTGTCAAACCACTTAGCTCTCGATTCGGGAGAAGTATTAACGGAGCTCTCTTTCAAAAATAAAGATTTTAACTGTTCCACAATACTCTCATACAAGAAAATCACGTCTACTTCCTCCATGGTTTGATCAGTGCAGTCCGAGGCCATTCCCATGCTAGGGAGTGCCTCCGCAATTAATTCCTGGACATTTATAGTCCATTTGGGTCTCCTATGTAATGGGACATTCCCTTTAAAAACGTCCGGAACCCTCGTTGTTTCCTTCCAGCCACACAAAACTACCAGCAATGGCTTATGATCACTATGTATGGACTCAATCGCCTCAAAAGAAAGGATTTGTTCTAACATGTCTCCTGATACAGCCACGAAGTCAATGGTACTTCTTCGCAAGCCGGAGAAATAGGTGAAAGTCCCCTTTGAAGAGTCCCACCTTGTGCCATTCAGCATTGATAGATTAAACATTGAGAGGATCTCCAAAAATCTCCTACCAGACCTATTGATGACTGGATCCTGGAGGGTACGTCCACCAGCTAGGATGTTCCCATATGGACACCCCCCATCCTCCTGATCAATAATTGAGGACCCAATCCTGGCATTAAAATCGCCCCCCACTACTAGTTGGGCATATGGGTATTGGGCCACTAACCATTCAAAAAGAACCACTAGTTTCCCCCAGCACAATTCATTGCTGATTCCGTTTATACCATTGGGAGGCAAATATACATTTAAACACAGAAGACTCCCCAAGGAGGGCCTCTGCTCTTCTTTCCATGTAAAGAGGGTTGATCTGTGGATTTAAGGGTCCACAGCCTGCCCCCCACCCTGCTGCCAATTTATGGTGATTCTGTAGGGTTTTCAAGGCAAGAGGTGTGGTTACTCTTGCTTGCCTCTAAGTACTCTCTCTCTCTCTCTCTCTCTCTCTCTCTCTCTCTCTCCCACACACACACACACAAAGATACACATCACCATCTATATCAATATCATCATATATACATGCCCATTCAAGAAAAATAATTTACTATTCTGGTCTACGTATGATTTGTCACTCTTGCTTAGGATGAGACCAGTCATTATGTCGGTCTTCCACTGACAAACCTAGATGAAGTACTGAAAATGTTTATGATGGGCACTTTCTATCCACTTTCAATGGGCTTTAGAAGTCATTTGCAAGTGTATTCTGCCATTTCACAAAGTAAAATCTGTTTCCAAAGTGCCTTGAAAGTGGATTGAAATTGCATTCTTCAGTGTGTGTGAAAGTTCCCTTGACATACAAAACCAAGATGACCTTTTTGCCCTGGAAAAGCAATAAAGATAGAGAAGCCAAGTCAACACTAATTTTGATACTGAAAAGATTTATTGGTTTTGTTCAATAGCAATAAACATTTTGGGGTGTGGATGCATTGTTTTGATTGAACAAGCTTATAGATCAGTGAGGAAGGAAGGGAGGAAGGAAGGAAGGAAACCATGAGCATGAAACAATAATTGCTTATTTTAGGGGGTTGATGCAGTTTGGTGTAGTGGTTTAGTGTGCGGACTCTAATCTCGGAGAACTGGGTTTGATTCTCCACTCCTTCACTTGCACCTGCTGGATGACCTTGGGCCAGCCATAGTTCTTGCACAGCTGTTCTTGAAAAAGAGCAGTTTCTGTCAGAGCTGTCTCAGCCCCACTTACCTCACAGGGTGTCCGTTGTGGGGAGAGGAAGTGAAAGGAGTTTGTAAGGCGCTCTGAGACTCCTTTGGGTAGTGAAGGGCAGGGTATAAATCCAATCTCTTCTTCTTTTTATTTTATATTTTTATATGTAGAATCCTCTTCCCATTCCAGTTTCGGTGAGTATCAAAACTTTTATGACTATTGTGAAACCTCCCCTCCAATTCTACTTCTGGTGAGCCATGAACATCTAATGGTGGTTCTTTATTTTGGTAGTTTAAGATTTAAGGCAGCATACCCATGTATTGTAAATAAAATAAATTCATTATAAATAACACTCCTTATTTACTCTTTTGACATGAACTCTCGTTCCACATAGGACGTTTTTGAATGTGTTTGCTTCTGTTCTTTATGCACAGCATCACAAAGTGTAAGAGTAGAAGTGTGGGGGGAGAATTAGACTTACTAGCCTACTCCACTCTAAACTATTCCAGACAACAGGACTTTCTCATCCTCCAAATAAGAATGGAAAGGACTGTGGCCTTAATGGATAAAGGCAGTTCTTCACTTAAATATAAAGTGTTCAGGAACAGAAAGGGCATTGTGGTAGACAGTCTTATTTTATTTATTCAGGTGACTTCTTTGCCACCTCTTCCGAGTCCTGCTCAAGGTGACTTACATAGGACAAGGGATTTCTGACGGTGACTTCTGACACACACACACACACACACACACACACACATATATATATTGACAGCTGTCACTGTGCCTTTAAAAGTTTAATCATAGTAGATTCAGACTTTGGTGTCACAATTAAAACAACATAAGTTTTTTTGGGTTTTTTTTTAAAAAACAAGCCATTGAAAACAAGCCACCAGATTTAAACAATATAAAGGTACCCATAAAAAAGACGACCATTGAAAAAAGCTGGTTAAAAAACAACCACCTGTTTTTTGGCCTGATGCCTAAATGAAAACAAGGGGACACTGGGATTTTGATCCATACCTACAAGAACTGAAGTAATCAGCTTTTTTTCTCCAGGTTTGCAAAGGGGAAATGGGATGGAGATTCCTTCTGTCCCCCCTCCCATTTTGTTTTAATGATTTTATATTATATATATATATATCTCCTTCCCTTATATATAAAAGCGTAGTGGTCGACTGGCATGCCCAAATAAGGTAAAATGTGCGGCAAAATAGGTTGGCCACGGGGGCTGCCACTCACCACTGTGCCCTGCCCATTGGCTGGTGTGCCTGGCTGTGTGGGATCAGTCCCACCCACACAGCCAGCTCACGGCCTCTTTGGGCTGTTCGACAGTCTCCCTCCAGCCGCCGAATGGGGCGGCTGTGTGCTGCTTGCCCAGGCTGGACGGCAGCCTCCCTCGCCGTGCAGCCCACCCCCCCAGTAAGTCACTGAGGCCAGGGATGCCTTGCGCGGCCGGGGTGCACCGAGGCTTGCATCCCGCCCTGACGCGACTGACATGACAGGGAGGCCGCGGAGGAGCTGGCTGCCTCTGGGAAGGAGACGGCCTCTCTCGCTCATCCCTCTGCCCAGCGGCCGCCGATGCCTCACAGGGGCCCGGTGCATCCATGCGCGGTACAGCTAGCGCCTGTTGCATCCTGCCATGCAACGGTCCTTGCCGCTAGTGTGTGTATATATATATATATACACACACACACACACACACACACACACACACACATCACCTTAAGCAGAGAGGTGGCATAAAAACCTGCCAAGTAGCACAAAGGAATCTCCATCTGATTCCCTCCATTCCAAAAGGGACAGGAGAATAAGTTTATTTCTCTCCTTTATTCTGTAGCCCCAGCAATCTGCTCCTGTTCTTGCCAGCTCGAGCTGATTGTTTGGGCTGGAGAGAATAGATGTGATCTACAGAGAATAGATGTGATCTGTTTCTTCCCACTCCAGATTGAAACCTCCCTTACCCCAATGATTACTATAAATAATTGTATTTCTGTATTGATTGTGAGCTGCCCTGAGCCTGCGTTGTGGAGAGGGTGGGGTACAAATGAGATAAATAAATAAATAAAGGGGTTAAGCAGGGCTGTGTTTTGGCCCCTTCCCTTTTCAATCCTTTTTTTAAATGACTTTACCCCCTTTCTGTCTTCAGTTGATGGCCACAGCCCCAGACTTGGCTCTGCACATATTTCTCTACTCCTGTACGCTGATGATACGGTTCTTTTGTCATCTATTCATTTGGGGTTGAAGCGTTTACTTAATTGCTGCTATGAATATTGTGCTGCAAATCATCTGGAGCTAAACTATGAGAAGCCCAAGTACTTGTCTTTTCCAATTCCTGGAAGGTCTTTGATTGGAAAATTAATGGCCATTCCTTGGAACAGGTTAAGACCTTTAAATACTTTGCTGTTTTCATTGGTTTGTCACCGAAAAACAGCAATTAATACAGCTAAAGTAAATGCAGCAGCAATCTCTAAATTTTACATCTCAGGAATAGGTAACCAGTATGTATCTGCTGCTTTAAAAGTCTTTAAAAAAAAATATATATTTACCGGATATATAATAACATGTTCCACATTTTGTTTACAATTCTTATCATATCCTTTTCAAATTTTTATCTCCCCCTCCCCTGGCTTCCCACGATGCTCCGCCCCCGTTAACATTTCCACCCAATATTCTCGTACATTCAAATCATTCTTAATATTCAGATCTTAAATTTCAATATTTTGCTTTTTTACTTTAACTATTAGGTAACTTTTCAAATACAGTCTCTCTTGTTACAACACTTCTGTTATTAGTAACTATCAAAACAAAGTAATCTATTTTTCACATCCCAGTTAAGCTCTAAATAGTCTTTAATATCTTTCCAGTTTGTTAAAAATTCTTCATCTTCTACTCCATGAAGTTTTCTTGTTAGTTTGTCCAGTTCAGCCATAAAAATCATTTTTTTAATCCATTCCCAGTTATCAGGTACCTGCTCTTGTTTCCAGAACTGAGCGTATGTCATTCTTGCAGTTGAAATTAGATACCATAGCAAAGTTCTTTTTGTCATTTTGACTTCTTCTAACTTTAGTCCTGAAAGCAACATTTCTGGTTCTTTTTTCAGCATACATTTCAAGATTTTCTGAATTTCACTATGAATCTCTGTCCAAAAAACATTTGCTTTTTCACAAGTCCACCACATATGGTAAAACGAGCCCTCTTTCTTTTTACATTTCCAACATTTGTTAGACATATTCTCATTCGTATTAGCAATTTTTTTTGGTGTCATATATCATCTATACATCATTTTGTAACAGTTTTCTTTAACATTAACACATGTTGATATTTTAATTCACTTTTTCCACAAACATTCCCAAGATGACATTTCTATATCTCTATTTACATTTATAGCCCATTTCACCATTTGCTCTTTTACAATCTCATCCTCTGTATACCATTTTAACAAAATCTTATAAATTCTAGAAATCATTTTTTTACCTTTTTCACTCCAAATCTTTTCAATTTCATTATTTTCTTTTCTAAAACCATATCTCATTTTGTCAGTCTTAAATAAATCATAAATCTGTCTATAATTTAGCCAGTCATATTCAAAACCCAATTCTTCTCTAGATCTCATCGCAAAACTTTTCCCCTCAATTTTCAGAATGTCTCTGTAAGGTAACCAATCTTTTCCTTTATGCCTTGAAAGTGGTTTTATTACTTCCGCCGGAACAATCCACATTGGTCTTGCTTCAAAAAAGAATCTCTTATATCTCATCCATGTCATAAATAGTGATCTCCTTATGAAGTGGTGCTTGAAAAGGTTATCTACTTTGGATTTCTCATACCATAAATAAGCATGCCAACCATATCTTCGATCATGCCCTTCTAGTGCCAACAGTTGTCTATTCTCCAAGTTGATCCACTGCTCCAACCAAGCTAGGCACACCGCATCATGATATAGTCTAAAATTAGGAAGTTGGAAGCCTCCTCTTTCTTTCGCATCACAAAGAATTTTCATTTTAATCCTTGGCTTCCTTCCAGCCCACACGAATTTAGAAATCTCCTTTTGCCATAAATTCAACACTTTGCAGTCTTTCACAATTGGAATAGTTTGGAATAAAAATAGCAAACGGGGTAAAATGTTCATTTTGACTACAGAAACTCTGCCCAATAAGGATAAATTCAAAGTATTCCATTTCTTAATATCTTGTTGAATTTTATTCCAGGCCTTTTCGTAATTGTTCTTAAACAAATCTATATTCTTTGCTGTAACCTCAATTCCCAAATATTTAGCCTTTTTCACCACTTCACATTGGACCCTCTCTTGTAAATCCAATTGTTTTTCCTTTCTCAAATTTTTACAGAGTATCTTTGTCTTGTTCTTATTGACATAAAATCCTGCTCAGTCACCAAATTCTTTAATCCTTTCCATCAATAACGGTAAATTTCTTAATGGGTCTTCGATTATAAACATTACGTCATCAGCAAAGGCCCTATATTTGTATTCAAAGTTTCCAATTGTAAGCCCTTTTATATCTTTATCTTCCTTTACTTTACTCAGCATCACTTCCAAGATCCAAATAAATAACAGAGGAGATAACGGACACCCTTGTCTTGTACCTTTTTGAACTCTAAAATAATCCGTCAACTCCTTATTCACGTTCAACGACGCTTTTTGTTCACAATATACAGCCCTAATCATATTTGAAAAGGGCTGTCCAATGTCCATTCTGTAAAGGAATTGAAACATAAATTCCCAATTTAAATTGTCGAAGGCTTTTTTGGCATCCAAAAATAGAAAGACATCTTCCTTTTCAGGGTGTTTATCATAATACTCTATTGCATCAATCACAATCCTTAAATTGTCTCTAATTTGTTTAATTGGTAGAAAGCCAGCTTGTTCTTCTCTGATAGCATTCTTTAAATAAACTTTTAATCTTTCTGAAATAACTTTGGCAAATAATTTATAGTCGTTATTAAGTAGCGAAATTGGTCTATAATTTTTCACATCTGACAAATCTTGTCCTTCCTTAGGTATAAGAGATATGTTGGCTTCTTTCCAAGATTCTGGTATTAATTTAGTTTGCTGAATTTCATTGATTAAAAGTTCCAAGATCGGGGTTAGCTCCTCCTTTAGTTTTTTATAAAATTTCACTGTGAATCCATCTGGTCCAGGAGCTTTCCCTAATTTGGCAACTTCTATTGCGTTATATATCTCTTCTTTCTGTATTGGACCATTTAGCATATCTTTGGTATCACCATCCATCTCAGGTAAAGTTACCTTGTCCAAATACTTTTTAATCTTCATTGGATCAATCTTCTTTTTTGAAATAGTTTTGAGTAATATTTGAAGAAGGCTCTCTTAATTCCATTTATGTCAACAATTTCCTTGCCTTCCTCGATTATCTTAATTATTGTCCTTCTCTCCCTCCTGTTCTTCAGTTGCCAAGCTAAATATTTCCCTGGTTTGTTTATACCTTCAAAGGATTTTTGTTGCAATTTCTTTAAATTCCAATAGAGTTCTCTGTTTAATGCTACTTTTAATTGTTCTTGCAAAATTTGTATTTCTTTGAGAACTTCTTTTTACCTGGTCTCCGTTTCAGCTCATTCTCTTTTTGTTGTATTTTATCCTGTAAGTCTTGCTGCTGTTTCAAATTATTTTTCTTATCCGCTGCATTCATTGAGATCAAAACTCCTCTCATCACCAATTTGTAAGCATCTCACACTGTCTGTATATTGACCTCTTGATTCAAATTCATTTGAAAAAAAATTGCATTTCTTTCCGCAAGGTCTCCACTAATCTTGTCTTATCCAATAAATCCTCATTAATTCTCCAATGATATTGCTTTGCCTTTCCTTTTAATGTCCAAATTAACGGGTTATGATCTGAGTTAGTCTTTGGCAATATTTCCACCTTCTGAGTTTTTAATGCAATTTCGCTCGACATCCAAATCATATCTATTCTTGAGAAGGATCTGTGTCTATTCGAATAGAAAGTAAAATCTTTAATTTTTGGATTCCATTTTCTCCATACATCTTCCAACTTTTCTTGCTCAATAACTCTAAAAAAAAATTGGGGTAACTTTCCAATCTTCTCAACACCTTTCTGTGATTGTCTATCCAATTTATTGTTAACAGTACCATTAAAATCACCAGCTAAGATTATCTGTTCATAATGCACTTGGTCCAATTCCCTCAGCAAGTCCTTAAAGAAATTCTCTTTGGCTCCATTAGGAGCATACAGATTCACAACCAATGTCTTTTTTTGTAACATATTAATCTCGACCGCCACATATCTTCCTTCTTTATCTGTGAAAACTTGTTTAGGTTCCAACTTTTTATTTACATAGGTCACAACTCCTTTTTTTTTTTTCTCTGCCAAAGAATAAAATTCTTCTCCCAATTTGTTGTTAATCAAATATTTATTGTCCCAATTTTTATGTGAGTTTCCTGCAAGCAGATGATGTTAGAATTTTGCTTTTGTAACCAATGATTCACTACTTTTCTTTTATTAGGTGAATTAAGTCCATTTACATTCCATGATAACAATTTGTAATCCATCATTGAGGCTTTTTAAATATCTCTGAAGTCTTCAGTATTTTCGGCTTTAAACCTATACATATCCCCCGGTGTTTTAATCACATATCTTTTTGAGTTGTACGTAAAGGACAGTCCTTGTGGTATTTCCCATCTGAATCTAATATTCAATTGTTTCAACTTCTCCACCAACTTCTTGTATTTCTTTCTGTCCTGCAAAATGGACCTTGGGAGTTCTTTCATTATCATTATCTTTTTACCATCAATTTCCAATGGCTGGGCAAACTGCTTCTTAAATACGTCCTCTTTCATTTTCCTTGTCACAAATTGAACAATGACATCTCTCGGTAGGTTTTTCCTTTGAGCATAAGCAGAATTCACTCTATATATGAGATCAAAATTGTAATCCAACTCCCCTTTGTCTTCTCCCATGTATTCAGTCAAAGTTTCCATCACGTATATCTTCTCCCATTTTTTCTTCGATGCCTCTCAATCTCAGATGGTTTGACATTGCTTTATATTCCACAACGGCCTCTAGATTCTGGTTACTCTGTCCATTCACTTCAATTTTTTTTTTCCAAATCTTGTGTCTTTTGGTCCATTTCCGTTGATTTAGTCACCAAAGCTTTAACTTGACTACTTGTATTTTCCACTTCTTTTTTAAATTCTGCCACTTCTGCAAGTACTAACTCTCTCAAGGCCGCCACATTTTTCTCCTGAACTTCTTCCAAGTGTTCCAGCTGTTTTTCCATCTTCTCATCAAATTGCTTTTCCAATTGTTTGATCATACCATGAATTGCTTCTAGCATATGCTTCTCCATTTGATCTATTGCTGCCTGCCATTCTTTCTTATCTTTGGCAGCCATACCTGGGCTCGTAGCTGACACCACTCTTTGCCGGTGTTTTGGATCCGTTTTGGGAATTTATCAATGCAGTTCAATCAGCTTGGCAATTCTCTTCCAATTCCCCTTTGTTTCGCTGTTTCTAACAGCCTATTTTCTCTTAAAAACACTTTTTAAAGTTTAGTCCTCCACAAAATGGTGGGCACAATTTCTCTATGATTTTCTTGGCTAGAGTAGGTTTGTTTTAAACTTCCTCTTTCCGGTCCCACGTTTAAAATGTCCTACCGGATACACTTCCGGTCCGCTTCAATTTCAGTCCTACCAAATACACTTCCGGTCTGCTTCAATTTCGGTCCTCCAGCACAATCTCTAGCCAAGTTCTGTTTTCAGCCAGACACAGTTAGCTGTTACACCTCTGTCTTGCGATCTTCCCCATCACTTTCGCTCATTCACTCATCTCAGTCTCTGACCGCAGGAGTGTTAAACAAAGTTAATTTAGTCCGTTTTTAGCACTTTAACCAGCTCTTCAAATTTTATTGATGGATCGATTCTACAATTTAAAGACTTATGCGCTTAACCGCCTTGCTCGAAACTCGCTAGATCTTCTCCCCGGTAAGCAAATTGTTACGGTTACCTTAGATGTTTATCTTGGGACTTCGCATCGTTCCTTTTTACTTCCAATGTTAGATTGTTTCTCAAGAGATCAGGAAATGGTGAATTTAAGCTGATTTGTCAGCTCGGCTAGCTTAAGTGCTGATTTTCAAAAGCCCGCTCCTGAGAGGAGTTCAAGGCATAAACAAGCCCCCTTCAGGACTTGCGGACTCCGATCTCAACTCTCACTTAGACCTCAATGCTTACTTGGCACCCCCCTGCCTGGGGGTTGCTGCGTTGGGCAGTAAAACTGCCCAAACTGTCAGAAGAAGCTGCCGTCCACTCCACATGATCGCAGGAGTGCATCAATTCGCCATTTTACTCTGACCGGAAGCCCCTGCTGCTTTAAAAGACTTTAATGCCAAAATAGCGGCCCAGCTATTATGGGGTGCCCATTTGGATCAATATAGCTGGAAACTCCGTAGAAGAGCCTCAGTCTTTTCTTGAGGAAAATAGTTGGGGTTCCAATACATGTTCCCTATGCAGCTTTATGCTGAATGCAACCAGAACATGCTGATAACTAAGCAGGCTTACTACTAATATTGGTTTTGCCTTTCAATTCAGATCCTTGTAGTTACACCTGTCAGCTTTTATCAGAATCTAATGAGGTATTAAATTAAATCTCTGGAGATTACTTTAGATTCCTTACTCCTTACTTCTGAATCTGAGGCTTTTTCAATTATAAGAACCAATCTACTTCATTCTGCGTCACATTCATTATATAACACGGCTAACAAAACCTGTTCACCTCTGTATTCTGGAATATTCCCTAAAGTTGGCCAAGCTGCCTCTTATCTCTATCAACTTCATATTCCCAAACTCTGTAGAGCCCTTTCTATAGCCAGATTCAACATACTTCCTTCGGCCTTGTTATCTGGCCACTTTCAGGGTGTGCCCTTCTTGATAGATGTTGCCCATGCACAAACAATCATGTTGAAATGATCTCCCATGCACTGTTACAGTGCCCTTTCTATTATGCGCTACGTCTGGAACTCTTAAATCCTATTTTGACTCAATTAGAAGAGTATTCTGATGGTTTAAAGATCCTTACTCTTCTTGGCTGAGGACAGACTGGCAATTTGCAGTGGGAGCGAGTTGTGGCAAAAAAGCCCTGGAATAAACTGTTCCAGGTTTTCCCAGTCACACAGCTCAGACTGATGCCAGAGCACACTGGGAGGAGGCACGCAGGAGCATTCAGACTGCTGGCCTGGAGGCGCAGTTGTAAATGGGTTTTCCCTGGTAAATCAGCTGGATGCCTATGTGTGTATGAATGCTTGAGCACATGAGCACTCATGCACTCATGCGCCCATACACACATAGGCATACAGCCAATTTGGGGAGGATCCCACTGTGCCAGCACCACATTGGGTGGTAGAGCGGAGCACAGCCAATTGTATCACTGCTCCCTTATCTGCAACGTGGGTTGCTCCCAGCTTTTCCGTGTAGCGTTCACACTGCCAGGAAGCGGACAAACGCGGCATATAGGCACTCTTCGGGGATTTGCTACCACTTTTATGAGGTATCTATTAAATGTGGGAGTGAAGCAGAACAGCATGAGTTGCCTACAGGTGGGGAATGCCAGGCAGATGTGCCTGTGTGAATGCCCCCTTTAATCCGCTTTTAAAACATCACTGAAATGGGGCTATAGCAGGGCAAATTGCCAGTCTGAACTCAGCCCTTGATAATCCAAATTGTGAGATAACAGAAACTGTTGCAAAATTTCTTTCTGGTGCTATTTTTATTCGCCCTTTATTTAATTGATTGATTTTCTATTGCTGGCAAATTTATATGGCAATTCCTTTTATATCTGGTGTGGGTTTTTTGTAAGTATTACTTTATGTCATTGTTGTTATTGTTGCATATGAGTTTGCGAGTGTTACATGCCAATAAAGGTAATTGGATTGAAACCTTTAGTGACTGAGAACAGGAGCAATCTCTTCCATAGTCTCCCTCATCTCCACCAGTTTGGAATCCACCAAAGTTTCCAGGATGGGAGATCAGAAGGACTCAGAATCTAGCCAATTCTCAAACTCAACTGAGATTCAGTTCCTCATTCTCTCCCAAAAAAGGAGGGGGGAGGGGAAGAACCAGTTGCCTGGGCACTGAGGAAAATTTCTCCTGCAGAAGTTCAGAAGGCAACTCCAGGAGTATCAGTGTGTGAGTTCTTTCTGCTTCACTCTGGCACTCCCCCCCTGCCATTCTTCCAGGGGCACTGAGGTCTCAGAATTGGGAGGGCTGAGGTTACTTCACCCCTGTTAGCCGACTCCTGGTCCCGCTGTCTCTCTCTGGCTTGGACTTAAACCACCATCCTCCTCAACCTCAGCTGTTTGTCCCTTTTTATCCTTGTTTCTCCCTGTAGGTGCCTCCCCTCTCCCTCCTGTTCCCTTGAATGAATGGCAAATCCCCCTGTCTTCCCTTTCCACCTTCCCATTGGTCCTTCTACTATTTCCTTAAAAGCCCTCTTTCCCAACTCCTCCCTTTGTGTTTCCTCCTGCTGCCTGCTCATTCTGGGTGTGGCTGGGTTCAGCAGTTTCCTTTTTCTCCCTGGCATTCCTATTGCAGCCTAAGGCAAGTATTCCTTCCCATTAATGTTTCCCTTCCCCACTCCCTACTCCCTCTTTCCCTCAACCTGGCCCAGCCCCATGAAACCTCCTGCCTCAAGGTTTCAAGAGCCTTGCCCTGTAACTCTTCTGATACTCTGGGCTGGCTCCATGGGTCCCTGGGAGGAGGGATGCTGTATTTCCTCAGCTGGTCTTCCCCCACTCTCTTTGTTGTCAGTGGCATGGCCCCCTTCAATTCCATGGGGGAGTGTGCTGTCAGGGGTTGGTTCATTCCCTTGAGGCTGGCCCGGGAACCCTTGAAGCCAGCTGTGAGAAACAGGGCAATTAAGAGCCCTTTGGTCAGGGCTCAGCATAAGTTGCCTTTGGCAGGGTCGGGGGTTAAGATAAAAGTTTTAAAAAGTCTTTGAAAGCCTGCAGATTTATCATTTTCTTGTTGGTTACGCCACACTCAGTCAAATATTCTTTCACTTCAAGCTGCCTTCTCAGACCCCACTTTAATCTCAGTCTTTTTGGGATTGTGTATTCCTCTCCCCCTTCCGCTTGTTTGGGGCTTTGGGGTGGCTTTACTGCTATCATTTGAGTGGTTGTTTGCTAGTACATGAGCCAACTCACATTTTTACTCGTGCTTCTCCAAAAGGTAGGGAAGATCATTTTTCTTTGGATCACTTGTGTGCTCTGTCCGGTGTGCGCCTCTTGGTTCTGTGCCGTGGGAACCTATTAGGGCAAAAGGAGCCTCAATCCCTTGGCTGCTGCCTTGGGAGAGGTCTCCCACGTGCCCCAGGCTATGACTTTCCTACAAGGAGTTGAGAAGGCCCAAGATCAACTCGGACCCTTCCCCATCAGCACGATTTGCAGGTTGCTCACATCAGAACTGTGATGGAGTGCACCTACTCATAAGCCGCCAAAAACCGGAAGTCACCAGACTGGTGATTTTTCATCTTCACCAGGCTTGGTGATTGGCCCACTTCCTGTCACACCCTGACCTAGCCACAGTAATCCATGCAATGGTCACCTCCAGGCTGGACTACTTTTTTCCCCTTCTTTTCTTTAAACATTTTAATTTTTATTGAGACAAACAAACATGCACAAATTGGGGGGTTTCAATTATATCACTAAAGTATCTAGTTAAGTATCTCATACAATATCTAAATATCTCGTTTCTATATTCCACCTTATTTTTATGTATATTCTGTTGCAATTGGTTTAAAATAAAGTTCCTGTTTCTTTCAAGTTGGTTATATGTCAGTCTAATTTAATTGTAAAGTCTTAAGCATCTCTATAGTCTTTTCAGTCATTTATAAAATCTTGAAAAACTGTATAATCTTACTTATCCAAAAGGTTTTGACCTTCTTCTCTTGAAAGTGTGTATAATCTCACATATCCAGAAAGTTTTAACCATTTTTTGTAGTATTCCATCATCTTCTTCATTCTCTGTTTTCTCCTCTTAAGTTTTATAGTCTTAATTCTGTGTGTCCCCCCCCCTGTATATAAGGAAAGTACCTTCTGAAAGTAGCCATCTATATTCAATTCTTTGGATGGTTTGAGGTTCTATATATTCTTTACTTTTCTCTCTCTGAAGTAAAATTTCATTTGCTGCTGTAAAGATTTCATCTCTTGTCATTCTTTCATAGAATCTCACAATTAGGTCTCCAAACATTTTGTTTCTTTTTGTATATGTTGACTTCATTCTGTAGGTCATGTCATTTTGCTTGCAGACTTCATATGTATTTTCTACGTCCATATCTCTCACAAAGATGTATGCCATGTCAGTTTGCTCTTTCATCTCATTGATCCTCTGCTGTAGGAGTAAGTCCAGCTTATAGTGCATAGAGTCCAACGCTGTTTTCACAGCTGTTTCTACTATTAGAGTGGTTGTTTCTTGTAAGAAAAGTTGGAAATCTGTAACCATTAGGGTTAGAACTTCTTTTCCTTCTTCTATTCCAGCCATTTTAATGTGTTAAAAACAGAGAATCTCTCCAGCTCTTTGTCAATAAAATCTCTACATTCACACAGCTTTCTATGCTACCCAGTTACATTAAAAACAACAACACAAAACCTTTATTGGCATAGAAAGCACAAAACATCCAGAAATACAGCAATTACAGCAAAATACTAAGATGCAATAGCCACACTTGGCTAGTACATTAAAAACAAGAGGTTTCCCAGGCAAAACAGACAGTCTTATCATTTAGTTGTAATACAGATTTATCAATTGTTTACAAAAACCTCAGAACATAATGTACTTTACAATTTTCAGCAAGCCATAAAGGTATACACAATGAGTTATAAGGTAATGACGTAGTGAAAGTTTTAAGCATGTTTTTATTTTAAGTAAAAAAAAAAATTCCGCTACCTGGAATTACATTTTATGACACACATGGCCCGGCCCAACAAGGTCTCATTTATGTCAGATCTGGCCCTCATAAGAAATGAGTTTGACACCCCTGCAATAGGGTGGTTTAAAAAAAAAATATATAAAGGCACTGAAATAGTGAAACTTTCTTTCATCAGAGTTAGACAATCTAATTGAGCATTGTCTACTATGAGTGACAATGGCTCTCCAAGATGCCAAGTGGAACAACATCTTCCCCAGCACCTATGACTTCAAACTCTGCAATCTGGAGATGCTAGGGAATTAACCTGACCGGACGCATGCAAGGCATATGAGTTACCCCAAATCCAAACCCCCTCCCAAATAAACTCACCGTATCTTTAAAAAGAAAAGAAAAGATTATTAAGAGGTTGGTCACTTTTCTCATGAAGAGAGGCTGAAGAGCCTGGGCTATTTCAATTTAGAGAAGAGACACCTAAGGGGGCAGATGATAGAGATTTATAAAATTATGCATGGGGTAGAGAGAATGGCTAGAAAGAACTTCTTCTTCCTTTCCCAAAATACTAGACCTCAAGGGCATCTAATGAAGCTGATGGGAAGTAGATTCAGAACAAACAAAAGGAAATATTTGTTTACACAATGAATGACCCAACTGTAGAGTTCACTGCTGGACAATGTAGTGGTGGCCACATCTTGAAAAGGGGATTAGACAGATTGAAGGAGGACTGGTCTATCAGTGGCTATTAGCCAATGGCGATTAAAGGGAATCTCCTCATTCAGAGGCAGTGAATTCCAAATACCAATGCCAGGAGGCAACATCAGGAGAAGGCCTCTATGCTCTATTGTTGGCCTTCTAGAGTCACAGGCTGCTCACTGTTGTGGTCCTTTCTGCACTTGGATCTCATCTCTGGTTTTGTCAGAGTTCAACTTGTGACACACTACCTTGCATTTATCCCTGGTTATAACAGCATCCGTTTATCCCGGGACAAGTGTGGAGCGAAACTGGGGTGACCTCAATGTAATGTGGAAACAAATAAACAAACAAAAAATCCGAGATAATTACGAGGCTAAACTCAACTGCAGTGTAGAATGTAAGTTCAGGGACAGGGTTGAACCAGGATTTAAGATCTAATGCCGAATCACACTGTATGAAACAGGATTATTTAAGGTCCGCTCTGAGGTCCAGGCATACCTGTTACTCAGCTGCAGTTGGAATTCCATCTCCCTCCAAATGCCCAACTGTGTAAAAAATCGAACTGTTCCAAAATATAGAAGAACTTTTATCCTCAGATGTTTAAATGTACTGCCCTTAGCAGTTACTAGCAGGCGCTATGCAAAGTGACTGTACTCAGAAAGGTTATGTCTGTGTGGAGGTGGGAAAATAGACACTATACATCTGATCATACTTGACTGCTGTATTCATTCGGAAAAAAGCTGATTATCCCTCTTAAAGGTTCATCTTTTGTCACCCCCTGCTAGGGTGATGTAGCTTCTGAGGGACAAATAGAAAAAGTTACTCTGGCCATTGCCACATTTCTCTCAGTTGTGATGGCTCATTGTATATCTGTTCAGAACCAATAGGTTGATGGAGCAGTAATTTATCCTCCTCCTCCACCTCGGAACTTAGTCCAATAAAAATCAATGGGGTTCATCCCTAGGTAATGAACTTTCTATAGGAATGAAGCCATAGGGAGCAAGTCTAATCAGGTTTACTCAGAAGTTAGCTCCATATTACTTACTTTGACTTAATCCCACAAAGGTGTCATTAGGATTGCAACTATCAGGGCAAAATGCAGGTTCTCCAAATATAAAGGTCTTTTACCCCATTCTAGCATGTGATCAACATTCTGCATGACCTGCTATCACATAAATGTCACATAAAGGCTTCGTCTATTAGACCCCCGGGGGGGCAGGTGGGTGTTGACCACAATATCTCTCAGGCAACCCCCTGGGTCTGGGCCTCAAATTAAACTTGGGCTCAGCATTACTTCGGTAGTGTGCTTCCCTTATCTTGAGTCCCCTTCATTTCCAGAGCCAGCCGGCTCAGCTTAGGAGAAGCAAGGAGGGCACATAAATAGTCTCTACTGCCCAAAGACTTGTTCAGACTCCCGGCTTATACAACATAAAGATTTATTCAAGACAAATAAAACAAATAAGGGGGAGTTGTGGAATAAAATGGACAATAGACAAAACTAATCCTTTTTTTTTAATTGTTTTTATTATTTTTTTTAAAAAAAGGAGCACAACATCCTCCCAACAAAGAAATATAACATATACAATTACAGAGACCTTCATCTTACATCAAAACAATCAAATTGTTACCACAGCTTAAACATGCCAGACAAGTATTCTTAGTTTAATACATAGTGCCAAAATTTGATTCTTTCAACCATTTATGAAAGCCAGACCAATACTTTTCATAGATCTCCAGGTTTTTTTCTTCAACAATAAAAGTTATTTTTTCCATTTGTGCAACATCACATAACTTAAATATAAACTCCTCTTTAGTCGGGATCAATCTATACTTCCACTTTCTAGTGAATACAATTCTGGCTGCTGTTAACGTATGCATTATAAAATATATATCCTCTTTCTTAAATCCTTCCGGGATTACATTCAACAAAAAACATTCCGGTTTAAATAGAAGTTTCTTAATCAAAATTTTATCTTTGCTTGTATTCTGGCTGGAAGGTTCAAGAGAGTGTTAACATAAGTGATCCACAAAGATCAGGCAGGTTTCCTGCCTAAAAGGCAGATTAAAAACAACATCAGAACAGTCTTAGATATTTTAGAATTTTACAAGCAACACCCAGAAAGGATACTTGCATTGATATTCATTGATGCAGAAAAGGCATTCGACAACTTAAATTGGGAATTCTTGCTGAGCAAATTAGGAATTTGGAACTGTGGAGAACCTTTTTTGAAAATGATTAAGGCGATTTATGATAAGCAGTCAGCAAATATAACAATTAATGGAGATACAACGCAAAAAGTAGAAATTAAGAAGGGAACGAGACAAGGTTGTCCTCTGTCCCCTCTGCTTTTTATTTTTGTGTTGGAAACGTTATTGACACGTATTAGGAATGATAAAGGAATTAAAGGGTTACATATAAAAGGTGAAAATATAAAAGTCCAAGCTTTTGTGGATGACATGGTGTTTATTCTGGAAGACCCACAAGAATCCTTGCTGCATTTATTGAGCACTTTAGAGGAATATGGGAAAGTAGCAGGTCTGAAAGTTAACAAAAAGAAAACCAAGATACTATTGAAAAACTCCAGAGACGCATTAGAAAAAGTCCTGCAAGAGACTTCAGGTTTCGCTATTGAGAAGAAAGTCCGCTATTTAGGAATTATTCTGACAAATAGATGCTGTTCTTTGGTCGAAGACAATTACAAAAGAGTACTATTAGAGATTAAAAGGGATTTGGAAGTATGGAAAAATTTGCAAATCTCGATACTAGGCAGAATTTCGACCATTAAAATGAATATTTTGCCTCGGGTTTTGTTTCTGTTTCAAAATATTCCCATTTTGAGAAACCAAAACTTCTTCAAAGATCTAGAAAAACTGATTAAAACTTTCATATGGCAGAATAAAAGACCAAGGATTAAGATAAAATACCTACAGGGGAAAAAAGAGAGAGGAGGATTTGCCCTGCCAGATTGGAGACTCTACTATAAAGTAGCAGCTTTGAGCTGGTTAAGAGAGTGGATTGTACAGGAAGATAGAAGATTACTAAATCTCGAAGGACACGACTTACAAATGGGATGGCATTATTATATTTGTTATAATAAAAATGTATCCCATTTTAAACAACATACGATTAGGGCTGCTTTATATAAAGTATGGGATGAGATAAAATTCAAATACTATAAAAAAATCCCCAAATGGCTCTCTCCATTAGAGGCTTTCGTAAAACCCGCATTATTTGTAAAATACAGTAAATGGAGATATGAAGATCTTTTAGACAAAAATGGGAATTTGATCGATGGGAAATTGCTTAAAGAACAAGGAACGAAGCTAACCTGGTGGGAGAATAACCAACTTATTTCGAGATGGACACTTGATAGAAAAGTAGGTTTCTATGATGTCACCACTGAATTGGATAAGATCTGGTTAGATTCCAATGAAAAACTCATCAGAAAAGTCTATAATTTTTTGTTAGAATGGAAGATGCAAGACGAGTGGGTTAAACCGTGCATGATAGCATGGGCGCAAGATATTGGACATAGTCTAAACTTAGATCAATGGGATAAAATCTGGATGACAAATATCAAATTTGTAAGGACTAGTGCCTTTAAAGAAAACATCTTGAAGATGTTCTATAGGTGGCATATTTCACCTGTAAGATTAAGTAAATACATTAAAAACTTGGCTAAGAATTGCTGGAAATGTAATTTCAATAATGGCAGCTTTTTCCATTTATGGTGGTCTTGCAATAAGGCAAAAAAAATTGGACCATGATAAATAGATAAAACTAATCCTAACGTATCCTAGCTACTACACACATACAATTTGTTGATCCTTTCTCCCTGAACGTCCGGCTCCTTCTAGCTTGGCCGCTTGCTTCAGGGTTCACTCAGAACTTGAGCCACACCTTCCAGGTCTCTTAGCACTGCCAAGACTCACTTGCTTGCAGACACTGGCTGTCTTCTGAGCAGCTCCTGCACCCGGACTATACCTCACGGTGAGCAGTTCAGGAAGATTCTCGCCGCAGCCTCTGGCTCCTTCTAGCTTCCTCGGAACGTGTAAATGAATGCATATTCAGGCAGGTTTTTTTTTAATGTAGTGTTTACATTGAAGAAGCTTGTAGATCAATCATGACGTTTTGAGGCAAGCAGCAGGAAGGAAAGAAACCATGAGCGTGATAGAATAATTGCTTCTTCTTTTTTAAAAAAAATATGTAGGGTTCCCTTCCCATAGTTCTGGCACAGCTGTTCTTGAAAAAGATCAGTTTCTGTCAGAGCTCTCTCAGCCCCACTTACCTCACAGGGTGTCTGTTGTGGGAAGAGGAAGGGAAAGGAGTTTGTAAGCCGCTTTGAGACTCCTTTGGGTAGTGAAGGGCAGGGTATAAATCCAATCTCTTCTTCTTTTTATTTTTTTTTAATATGTAGAATCCTCTTCCCATTCCAGTTTCGGTGAGTACCAAAGCTTTTATGACTATTGTGAAACCTCCCCCTCCAATTCTACTTCTGGTGAGCCATGAGCATCTAATGGTGGTTCTTTATTTTGGTAGTTTAAGATTTAAGGCAGCATACCCATGTATTGTAAATAAAATAAATTCATTATAAATAACACTCCTTATTTACTCTTTTGACATGAACTCTCGTTCCACATAGGACGTTTTTGAATATGTTTGCTTTTGTTCTTTATGCACAGCATCACAAAATGTAAGAGTAGAAGGGTGGGGGGGGAGAATTAGACTTACTAGCCTGCTCCACTCTAAACTATTCCAGACAACAGGACTTTCTCCTCCTCCAAATAAGAATGGACAGGACTGTGACCTTAATGGATAAAGGCAGGGTTGGTGAAATTACCTTTGGGGCGCTATTGAAGCTAAAGAGTTAATGGGTCTCCTGAGCGACACGTCACGAACATACATTCACACAGCTTTCTATGCTTACCCAGTTACTTTAAAAACAACAACAGAAAACCTTTATTGGCATAGAAAGCACAAAACATCCAGAAATACAGCAATTACAGCAAAATACTAAGATGCAATAGCCACACTTGGCTAGTACATTAAAAACAAGAGGTTTCCCAGGCAAAACAGACAGTCTTATCATTTAGTTGTAATACAGATTTATCAATTGTTTACAAAAACCTCAGAACATAATGTACTTTACAATTTTCAGCAAGCCATAAAGGTATACACAATGAGTTATAAGGAAATGACGTAGTGAAAGTTAAAAATAAATGCTTCATTAATTCTGCCTTCTTTCTCCTTGATTTAGTTTATGGTCCAGATAATAAGATATAAATATTTATAATCCAAATTAAATGTCTTTCTATGAATCCTTATGACTCAATTATGATTCCAGGGAAAATAGATTTCTATTTTGATAATATAAAAACTGAAGCTTATTTAAGTATTCCAAAATTTTAAAATCCACTATATGGTTTAGTAATCCAAGGTATAATAATATCATATTTATGTCTATTTCACATTTTTCTTCTCAGACATCAACTTTATCTTCTTTAGCCCAGTAAATTTATTAAGTTCCTTTCTGTTCTCTTCTTATCTGCTTTAAAGAAGTATGGGGGGAGGAAGATTCTTCACTCCTCCCTTTCCCCCCCCTTTCAAATGGTTTAAAGGGCTTGATCAGTAGGAAAGTTCCTAGTATTGTTGCAGTTAGGGTTACTCACGGTGATTTATCTTCTTGTATTGTTTTTTTGAGATGTTCTGTTTCCCCTCATCCCGGGAGTCATGACTTTCTGAGATCTCTGACTTTCACCCGCTTGCTGCCACTTGCGTGGAGTCTGAGTCAAGCCCCTTTCAATGAGCTCCTCTCCAGGGAGTTCATTGGAGTTTGGGAGTCCCCAAACTCCTCTTAAGGATCCAGTGATCCAGTGGATTCGTGAGAGCAAGTCCCGGAGCCGACAATTCTCATTGTGCCGAAATCCAGAAGTCTTCCTCCAGGCTAGACTGCTATAACTCACTTTATGCTGGCCTGCCCTTGAAACTGACCTGGAAGTTCCAACTGATTCTGAATGCAGTGGCGCAAATCCTGACATGATCATCACAGACAGCACATAGGCATCCAGTGCTGCAACACTGGCTCCCAGTGGAATACTGAGTCAAGTTCAAGATTTTGGTATTGACCCACAAGGCCTTGAGCAGTCAGGGACTGACATATCTATGGGACTGTCTCCTCTGTTATGTCCCTGGAAGAGTGTTTCACTCTTCAGATAACAACTTGCTGGTTGTCCGCAGCCTTAAAGCTATCCAGATGTCTACATTCAGGGCCAGGGCCTTTTTGATCATGGCGCCAACCTGGTGGAACTCTCTGCCAAATACCATCAGGGCCTTGCAGGACCTTATGCAATTCCACAAGGCCTGCAAGGCAGTGATGTTCCACCAAGCCTTTGGTTGAGGACAGCAGCAGTTTCCATCATAGCTAGCACCCTTTCTGCTCCAGCTGCTTTTCATATCTGTTTTGCCATCCTGTCCCCTGCCTGTGAAGTGACCAGCAGTCTGAAAGGGGACAAATTAATATATGCCTCCTTCTTGTTTGAAATATTAATGTTTTACTTGTTTTATCTTGATGTGTTTATGAATGATGTACATCACCCAGAGCCCTGCACTACAGGGATTGGGCAATTAATAAATGTAATATATAAATAAACAAACAATTCACAGATTAATCAACTGCCTGGTTTCCACTGGTGAACAAGGTGTGAGATAAACTGGCAGGTGTTGGAACATCCCTGGTATTCCTGCTAGGTTTACTCAGAAGTAATTTCCATATTATTCAATGGGACTTAATCCCAGGGAAGTGTCATTAGGAGTGCAATTAACATGCCAAATGCTGATTTTCCACATATAGAGGTCTTTTATCACATTCTAGCATTTGATCTACATTGTGCATGTCCTGTGGAATACACAAACACACAAGCAGGAACCTGCAAGGAAATGGCAGGGGTTGGTCATTGCATTCTCTCCACTTTTGCTTCCTCCCCTCTACCCAACCCCTTCTCTCCCTCCCTCCCTCCCTCTCTCTCTCCCCCCCCAAAGTGGATTGAAGAGGCATTATTTAGTGTGTGTGAAAGTTCCCTCTACATACCTAACCAAGATGAACTTTTTGCCCTGGAAAAGCTATAAAGATTAAGTAGTCAAGTCAATGCTAATTTTGCAACTTTTTGTGTAGTCAAGTCAATGCTAATTTTGCAACTGTTTGTGTAGCTCACCCAGTTGAGCCCCTGGGGCAGTTGTAGACAAGAAGCCACAAACTTAGTTTTATAAAAATAGTTATATTTGGAAAAAATACCCCTATAGGGACAGAATCTGCAGTTGTCTCTATAGTGAATTGGATTCACTTGCTCACATCTTGCTTTGCTGTCCCCACTACTCTACCATGCACAGCTATTTGATTAGCCCCCACTTACCTCCAACAAGGAATCCTACTGATAATGATCTTAAAGTTCTACTGCCCAATAAGTACCTGGCAACTATTCTGTCTGTTGCAGAATTCTTAGCCTATGTTTGAAAGTTAACGATTGGGGTGTATAAGTCATAATAACTTTTTTATGTTCATTGGGATTGTGATAGCACTAACTGAGCTTATTATTGCTGAGAAGTATACCTTTGACCGATGTAACTTGTGTTGTTATATCAACTTGTCCCATTATCTTCCCTACTGTCGATGTGTTATGCCAATAAAGATCTATGTATGTGTCTGTGTGGAAAAAATACAGGGAAAAAAATGGTCCTAAAAATCATACAAGAGGAACAACAAAAGCTACCTTAACTGCCTGACTTACTATTCTTTGAGTCAGGCAGCACAAAACTTTGGTTCAGTAGTACAGGCCTCTATGTAGCACAGTCTATAGTTCTGGCAATTGTGAAGCAGCAAGACAGGTCTTCATTCATGTAGAATCTCAATCACTACTGGTCTAGTGACACATTACAGGTATACTTTTAAGGTCAGGTCAGGTGAGAATGCCAACCAATCAATACCCACTGCTTCAGGATGGGCTTCTGAACCTTATGTCATACACCCTGCTCCTACCCTCCCATCTCAAGGAACAAGTCACATAGGAAACTAATTTATGGTCATGGTGTTATATCCTTGAGAGATGATAATTAGCACCACCTGCAAGGGAGACCATTAATATTAACATTAACCCTTAAGTATATGATGAAATCCAGCTTTGCCTTACAGTGTTTGATGGAAATAAGGTTTTTTAATGAATGTGTTTTCATTGAAAAAGCTTGTAGACCAGTCATGAAGTTTGGAGGAAGGAAGAAAGGAAGCCATGACCTTGACCATGACCATGACCATGACCATGATGGAATAATTGCTTGATATTTTTCCCATGTAGAATACTTCTCCTGGTATTCCAAGTTTGGTGAGTATCACAACTTTTATGACTATTTTGAAAAATACTCCCCCCCATTCCAATTCTGTTTTGGAATGCCACAATTACCCTGTGGTTGTTCTTTATATTGGAGGTTTAAGTTGAAAGGCAATATACCCATGTATTGTAAATAAAATAAATGCACGATAAATAGCATCCCTGATGTACCCCTTTGAAAGTTAGAGTAACACAAGCTATTGTTTCACATGGGAAGTTCTTGAATATGTTTGCTTTATTCTTTGTGCATGACATCATGAAACCTAACAGTAGGGAAATCATTAAAATAAGACTTACTATCCTCCTCTTTTTTAAAGTATTACAGTCAACAGGACATTCTCCTTGTTAGCCAAATTGCCTTATTTCTTAATAATAGTTTAGGGAAGGAGAGAACGATAGATTACCTGGGCCAATGATGAGTCCCAGGGGTGCATGGCACCAGGATGGGCAAAGCCTAGATGTGACCAGTGAGCTTCCAGAGAGGCAGAGTCTGGATATGAGACTAAGCCAGGTGCTGGATGGTTGGGCTGGGGGTGTCCACTGTGGAACAATAGAGTGGTCTGGCATTTCCCTGGCACCAGACAAAAGAAGTGATGTTTCTTAATGTGTGGCAGGATGAACTTGAATGGGTGACCATTCACTAGACATAGAAAGTTAATGTTTACCTTGAAAGGTCTGGCATCGGTATAAGAATGCAGATATCTTAGACAAATATATGCAGACAGGAATGAGAGGATTATTCCAAAGATATTCTCTGACATATAGGTGAAACAGGAGAGGGGTATGGACATATGCAACATACTTTATTCATGATAATAGCACCAGAGGCTTTTGGCCTCTCCCTGCCTGTACATTTGGCATACAAAAGACTAGCCATTTGGTCAGTAGAACATGGGCAGAGACTTGCCCATTCTAGTCCTTTTTGGACTGAGCTGACAGGATAGCTGGGGGGGGGGGGTGTTGCTTGCATGGAGGGTGCTTGGCATTGCAGCCAGCCTGGAGAATTCTCTTTGACCTGAATTTTCTTAGCCAAGATGTGGTTCTTCTAGCCTCCCGGCAAAAGCCACTGTTTAAGCCAAGCCTGGCTTCATAGGGCACTGCTTGTGGAGGTTCAGAGGTCATTTTGGGGTGTCTCTCTCTCAGAAAAGATCACCCCGTATCCAGGGCTGAGGATGTTAGCAACATCCTCCACCAAATAAGAGTAGACAGGACTATAGCCTTAATGGATAGATGCAATTTTCCACATATAAGTTGTTCAGGATGAGAACAGTCACTGTTATAATGTTTCAGTCACTTTATACTGTCAGATACAGGTAGCTGAATGAATGAAAAAGTTTAGGAGAGGACAGTGTGAAACTAAGACATACCAAATCAGAAAGCCTTTCATTTTTTGCCCTTGAAAAGCACAGGAGAAACTGAAAAATTGCCTAGTAAGTCATCAGATACAAATAGCATAAAGCGATCCATAAAACATAAGCAAAGCATTGCAAAAGCCACTAAAATAAAACTACTAATTAAAACCTGGGTAAAAAGCAAACAAACAAAAAACCCAACCCAAACTGTGTCTTGGCTTGGTGCCTGAAAGAAAAAAAGGATTCTGACCAGTGTTTTCTCTAAGCTGAGTTAGTGTGAGCTAGCTCACCATTTTTTAGCCTCCAGCTCACAGATTTTTGTCTTAGATAAGGAAGGATGGCTGTAGGTGAGAAACAGGGAGGTAGCTGGCCCAAATCAGGAGATCAGCCAGTCCTGAGGACATGGATCAGAAGGCCTTCCACCCCTCACCCATGTACATGATCACCTGGCCCTCCAACAAACTGCTCTGTGGTTGTACAATGAATGGGGGCAGGAGGCAAGTGCCACATTGAGACCCTGCAATTGGTCTCGGGGGAAGGGGAAGGTTGAATTTTTTCTAGCCATCTGCACCCTGCCCCTCTAGATGAAGTACTGAAAATATTTATGATGGGCACTTTCTATCCACTTTCAATGGATTTTAGCAAAGTGCCTTGAAAATTGATTGAAATTGCACTATTAAAATTGCATTATTCAGTGTGTGTGAAAGTTCCCTTGACATACCAAACCAAGATGACTTTTTTGCCTTAGAGAAGCAATAAAGATAAAGAAGCCAAGTCAACACCAATTTTGGTACTGAAAAGATTTATTGATTGTGTTCAGTAGGAATAAAGGTTTCTGAGGGGTGCTTTGTTGATTGAACAAGCTTATAGATCAGTGATGAAGGAGGGAGGGAAGGACAGAAGGGAGGGAGGGAGGGAGGGAGGGAAGGAAGGAAGGAAGGAAGGAAGGAAGGAAGGAAGGAAGGAAGGAAGGAAGGAAGGAAGGAAGGAAGGAAGGAAGGAAGGAAGGAAGGAAGGAAGGAAGGAAACTATGAGCATGAAGTAATAATTACTTGATTTTTTAAAAAAAATATCTAGGATATTTCCCGTATGGATTTGGTGAGTATCACAACTTTCTTGACTTCTGTGAAAAATTCTCCCCTCCCCATTTCAATGTTGCTTCTGGAAAGCCATGAGTACCTAATGGTGGTTCTTTCATTTTTGTGGTTTAAGTTAAAGGGTAGTACACCCATGTATTGTATATAAAATAAATTGATGATAAATAACACCCCTGATACACCCCTTTGAAAGTAAAAGTGACATAAGCTCTTGTTCGACGTAGGAAGATTTTGGATGCACTTGATTTGTTCTTTGTTCACAGCACCACAAATCCTAAGAGTAGGAAAATGGGAAAAACTCGCCTCCTCCCCTCTAAACTATTACAAAAAACAGGACTTTCTCCTCCACCTAATAAGAGTGGACAGGAGGACTGTGGCCTTAATGGATGCATTTTTTCACATATAATATGAAGTGTTCAGGATGAGAACAGACATCGAGGTAGTGTTTCAGTCAGTTTATACTGTCAGACACAGGTAAATGAACGACTGAATAAGTTTATGACTGGTCTTAGTGTTAAACTAAGACATACCAAACCAGAAAAACACTTTTGCCCTTAAAAAGAACAAGAAAAACTGAAAAACGGTCTAGTAAGACCATTTCTGCACAAGTGCAAACCTCCACATTGGCATTCTTAAATAATCAATGTTTATAAAACTTTCCACACAACCTTTTGCCTCCTCAGGAGTAGATATGAACTTATTTCCTCAATTCTCTGCTTTTTCTGAATCCACTTTTTTAGCAATTTATTTCCTTCAGATCTGAACTTGCAGTTTTCCAGTGAGGAATTCCTGATTTCGAATTTTGTTTCCAGCTGCCCTTTTGTGTCATCAGTGTCACATGTTCACTCAGGTGTCATTTCGTAGAAAAAGAGGTGCAGGAGCACATTAGCATAACTTATTTGCATATGCCACACACCCTGACATCACCGGAAGTGTGTCAGAAGGCAACAATCCACCACTCAGGCTCCACCCCTGGGGACTGTCTTTTCACTCTGGGGGCTGTCATTCCAGTCCCAGAGTAGCCTATCTGGGCCCAGGAGGAATGCTACATGTGCTGCTTTGTGCTCCTGCTAGGAGCTGGGTCGGGGTTTGCCTCTGCCTGTGCTTCTAACTGCCGGAACTCTGCTCCTGAGCACTCCTGCTCCAAATGACCCCTATTCACTGCACCTCGTGCCTCGCCAAGATTGTCCCCTGAGTGATCTGCTAATTTTAAACGTGTAATGTTGATTATGTTACAATGGTACTTCCCCCCCCATTCAAATTAGCCTTTATTGGCATAAATTGTTGATGCAGAATATACAATTTAAGCGCAAAATAAAAACACGGCCCAATTTTTTTTTTATTATGATATAGAAACTCCGCGCAGCTCAGTGGGAGCAGGTTGGGACAAAATGTTGGGACAAAATGGGCAGTAAGACTTCATATAACCTTCTCTGTGCAATTACCCATCCATGAAGTTCCTTTCCTTTCCTATCTTTGTGGGTATTTTTTCTTCATTCTCTCCTACCCCTCTCTTCGCCTGGTGTGTTTTCTATGATAGTTCTGTCTTTTAAACATCTAAACATAATGGGATTATATAACTGATTTGATAATCATGAAAACTCAACATATGCAGTCTTTCCATTTAGTGTGCTTCATAATTATGGAATAACATTGTTATGAATTGGTGTATCCAGCTGGACAATCACAAACAGAACACTATTTCCATTAGGCTATTTTCTTAAGTTGGCTTCTAAGGAGGAGCAGGGGACCATTGACATGGCAGCAACCATGACAGGTTGAATGTTATTTTGCAAGGAAAAGATGAGGAATTGTACTTAAAACGATGGGTAAAAGTTCACAGATGGTTGGACAATAAGCTTTAAAATAGACTCAAAATTTTATGTATTTAAAGCATTTAAATGTATATGTCATAAAAATCTCAAATAAATATATATGCAAACGAAATGGCAGCAACCATGATATTCCTGATGATACATACAGCCTTTTTTACAATGTTATGTTATAGCATTACTGCATATGTACACAAAAAAGAGGCAGTTCTGTCACTGATGAAGTACACGAGGACACATTTGGCATGTTTCATAATTATTGAATAACATTGCTATGAATTGGTGTAACCAGTTTGATGATCACCAGCAATGCTCCCTCTAAGCTGTGGAGTCTTGTGAGCAAAAATTCTCCTTTGTGAGCTACTGGCATGAAAGATGTGAGTGAGCCATTTGGCTACTGCCTACATTAGTTTGCTCTAGAGCCATCCTTCCTGAGCTAAGACAAGAGTGTGTGAGCCAGAGGCTAAAAAGCTGTGAGCTAACTAACAGTAACTCAGCTTAGAGGGAACACTAACCACCAGCCATTTTCTTAGTTGGTGACTAAGGAGGAGTGAGGAATCTTGAAAATGGCAGTAACCATGCTGTTCCCCATGATACACCCAGCCTTTTATTTACAATGTTATAATATAATTACTGCATATGCACACAAAAGGAAGTTCCATAGTTGATGAAGTACATGATGACACATTTTGTGTGCTTCATCATTACTGAATAACAGTGTTATGAATTGTTTTATCCACTTTGATTATTGCCAGCCATTTTCTTAGTTGGCAATTAAGGAGGGGCGGGGGACCTTTGAAATGGTGGCAACCTTGCTTTTCCCTGTGATACAGCCAGCCTTTAAAAAAAAACAATGTTATGATGTAACATTACTGCACATGCACACACACAAAAAGAAGGTTCCGTTACTGACAAAGTACATGACAACATGGCTGCACAACCCCTTTCCGAAGGAAGTATGGAATACATGGGAAGGGTCAGATCTGAATTCAAGAAAAAATCCCCCCAAATAAATGCCATTTTGAGGGAGGGGTGCTGCAAAGTCGCAGCATCAGCTGGGGATTCAATTCATTGGGAAACAGCAGCAACACTGAGGTGAAGAAAAGGTCTGAGTTACAATGGTCAACTTAGTTCCAGGTGGTCAGCCCTGTTGGTCTGAAGCAATAGAACAAATTTAGAATCCAGTGGCACCTTTAAGACAAACAAAGGTTTATTAAAGGTATGAGCTTCTGTATGTATGCACACTTTTTCAAATACATTGAAATGGGAGGTAGAGTTCAAACGTATAGACATAGGCTGAACAGCAAATTAACATGTAACATGATGAAGATGTTTTAAGTTATGCAAGGACAAAACTAGATAACAAGCTAAGGTTATAAGGTCAAAAGTTGTTTTGATTTAATTAAGGGGGAAAGGGCAGCAAAGCAATAAATATGTCAAAATAGGGGATAAATGTGTAAAGGCATCTTTTCTAATTCTGGGAAGTAAATTGAGACACAATTGCATCATCCAGCACCTAACCATATAAATTAATCACACCTACTCAATAGCACTGCTACTTGCTGAGGACACTCCAGCTCTCATTTGATAGCCCCATAGGTATTTTCTGGACCAGAACTGGAAGATGTTCTAATTCAACAGCTGTGCATTTGGCACTAGACACTTGACTCTCATCTTAAGAGGCCTCATAAACATCCTTGTCTTGTGTCTATTAACCTTACTGCTGAACTTTCCTTTTTTTTGGTCCAGTATTAACTTATTGGTTGTTATTTCAATGTAACATGTAGGGCTCTTTTTTTGGTGGGAACTCCTTTGCATATTAGGTGACACTCCTCTAATGTAGCTAATCCTCCAAGAGCTTACAGAGCTCTTCTTACAGAGGCTACTGTAAGCTCTTGGAGGATTGGCTACATTAGGGGTGTGTCGCCTAATATTGTAACATGTGTCTATCTGTACCTCAGATTATTTGTCCTTTGAAGAAAGCCCTCAAAGGGCTGAAACATGTTGGGTCACTTGTATCAACCCTTGTGTTCAGGTTATTTTTATAAGGCTTTTAGTGGGCCCTTATATATTTATCTTATATGTTTTTAACTGTTTTAAGTACATACTAGGTTTTTAATATAGGTCCCCTATCAGGCTTTTTTCTTACCCTTGTGGTTCTTGATTTCAGGTATTGGGTTAAGTTTGTTTTCCCCTCCCTGTGTTCCCACTCCACACTGAAACCTTTAGTTATTGAGAATAGGAGTGATCTCTTCCATAGTCTCCCTCATCTCCATCAGTTTGGAATGCATAAAAATTTCCAGAATGGGAGGTCAGAACAGCCCAATATCTAGCTGATCCCCAAAATCAACTGAGATTCAGCTCCTCATTATCCCACTGCTTAAGGAGGGGAGGTGGAGAGCTTCTTTCCTGGGCACAAAGGAAAATTTCTCCAGCGTTTCTTCAGAATCCAACTCCAGAGATATCACTATTTAGTGGAGAGTCAGCTATTGACAGTGGCAAGTAGCCTGTTCCTGCAAATACACACAAACTGGTTGTGAACAGCCACACAATGCACTGATTAATCAACTGCCTGATTGCCACTGGTGAACAGGGTGTGAGATAAACTGGCATGTGGTTCAATATCCCTATCTGCTACCCAGTGCTAACCTTTATTTGAGCCCTTAAAGCAACAGAACAACACAAGCCTCTCTATTTAGGTGTAATGTATAAATCACCCACAAACCTTCACTTTGAAGCACCTAAGAATTACCACCACTGAACTGGTACAGAAGGTTTATTTTTTTTTTTAAAGACATTGAAATAGTGAAACTTTCTTTCATCAAAGTTAGACAATCTAATTTGGAATTGTCTACTCTAACTGACTGTGGATCCCAAAGATGCCAAGTGGAATAATATCTTCCCCAACATCTATGACCTCAAACCTGGCAATCTAGAGATGCTAGGGAAATAACCTGGAATCTGCAGCATGCAAGGCTGATGATTTACATTTAATCCAAAGCCAGACCCCAAAACAATTCACCATGTCTTTAAAAAGGACATTGCAGAGTTGGCAAAGGTGCAGAAGAGGGTAATCAAGATTATTGAGAGGCTGGAGCATTATTCTTAGGAGGAAAGGCTGAAGAACTCCAGCCCCTTCAATGTAGAGAGGAGACAACTAAGGGAGCAGACGACAGAGGTTTATAAAATTATGCATGGGGTAGACAGAATGGCCAGAAAGAACTTTTCTTCCATTCTCAAAATACTAGACCTCATCTAATGAATCTGATGGGCAGTAGATTCACGGCAAACAAAACGAAATAATTTACACAATGAATGATTCAAATGTAGAGTTCACTGCCAAATAATGTAGTGGTAGCCATGGACATAAACATCTTTAAATGGAAATTAGACAGACGCATGGAGGAAAGGTCTATCACTGGTTATTAGCCAATGGTGATTAAAGGGAATCTTCATGTTCATAGGCAGTAAAGCTGTGAATACCTGTGCCTCAGGAGGCAACAAAATGGCCCTGTGCCCTTTTGTTGGCCTTCCAGAGTAAGAAGTTGGTCACTGTATGAAACAGGATGATAGACTAGATGAATTGCTGATCTGATCCAGCAGGATACGTCTTATATTTTTGAGCTCTAAAATGTATCTCTTTCTAAATCCACCATTCTCTTTACGGCAGCCAATGATGTCATTGATGATGGTCTCAACTGTTTGCAATTGAAATAATCAGGCACCCAACTCATTGGTCACATAGAGCACATGAAGACACTGGATGGAGCAGAGAAATAGTCCATTGAAGAAGACCTTTATGTCAAAATCAAACATGGCTGCCTAAATTTTTGTGCGAGTTTCCAGGGTTGTTCACTGGGGAAACATTTTTTTAAAAGATTCAAATTGTAACAGATAAATATCTGGTTTTGTATTTTAGAGTGATATCTTCCGTTGATGTCTTAGTTGAACAGTGAGTATTCTGTAATAGGTTTTCATGTGGACAAGTTGAGTGTTTGAACAGAACAAAAACTAAGATCATAGTAGCTGCTTCCATGTGGCAGTTTTGCTTAATGTGTTCCTTGACTCTCTGTCAGGCACCTCAGAAAGTCAGTCAAACACCAGGCTTCATAAGAAGATAGCGTTTATTAAACAGCAGTTCTAAAGGCACGTTAACATTCTATTGTCAGGAATGAAGCACACAAAGAAACATCTACAGATATACCCTCCTGGGTTGCCCCCCCCCAGAGCCTACCAATAGCTAACAAGCCCGCACGCGGGAAGAAGAAAGGTGCAAAAGTTATAAAGCTGTAAATATCCCAACAGCCTAGCTATCTTCTCAGGAGAATAGAAAAGAAAACAAGCCTGGGGAAACCAAGGCCGTTTGGAGCATCTGTAGATAACCCGGGCTGTGAATCTCTGCGTTGCCCGGGCAACCTACTCACCTCCCCACATACCAGACATGACAAAATACAGACCAACTGGCACCTCCACCCCTCCCTTCTACCCTATGGCAGGGTCACCTGACACTCTCACAAACTTAAAAAAGGCATTTCATTAAAAAAAAACATGCAAAGAGCCCATTCCTCATAGATAGCAGGAGAACATAGAACATGCAAAGTGTCTCTGTGTGAGACAAGCTAAGATACAGCACTAGAAAGGACACTGATGGCTAGTTAGAAAATTAATATTGGTCACCTGCTTATAACAGTCAGACATCGGGTTTCTAAGCTGCAGCTGCACACAGTAGTTAAGTGAGAAGTGACTCATTTAGACTCAGAGGTCAGCAGTGTCATGCTATTGCACCATGGTGGGTGGAGCTTCTTAACCTGTTATCCCTCTAAGGATGCCTCCAACTCATACAAGAAAGCCATCACCAATACAGGAGGTGACTCACACCTTCTGTGGATCCACAATGCTCCTGGCTTGGTCTAACCTTGCCCCTGACTAGCATTGATGTGAGGTCAATGAGTATATATTGCTTCAGGTGATAAAACATCTTGAACTATCCGGATGCCTTTGTTCTTTGGGACTATTTATACTGATAATCATTATTTGCTCATTAGGTTGAATAACAGTGTGATATGATGAAGATCCTGGACTATGCTGATGCCGATTTCCTCCTGTTCTGTGCTGCTGCCACAAGCAAATCAAACGAACACTGTGATTCACCAATACTATTAGTCCAGTTGAAAAAATTCCGCCATATGTATGGAATGCATTGATTTGTAATAAAGGTCTGACAGCAATTGAAGCTGTCCCTCTACAGTATGGGAATACAGTAAAAGGTTTGCAAACATACAATAAAATCGCTATGGTGGTTTAGTTCTATTACTGGTGTAAGAGATTTCTTTCCATTGCCACGAGAACAAGCTGACCTCAGTCAGTTCTGCTGAGGAATTCTTTTTTAACACTTTTTTGGAAGGTTTTAAAATTTGAAAAAGAGAAAAGAGAGATAAAGAAGAGGGGGAGGGAGAAAGAGAAATATAAAGAAAGAACTTTCAATTTTCTCCACAACAAATATTGGCATAATTACAGAATTCACAATTGTTCTTTTGTTATCAGAACAAACCTTCTCATTTTTCTATCATTCTTCCCCCCCTTAGTCTTCAGAACAACAAATCATCAGTTCGTTTCTTTCAGTTTCACGCAAAAAGTCAATAAAGGGTTTCCAGTTTGCTATAAATGTGGATAATGTCTTCTCTCTGACTAAAGCCCCGTTTCACTGAGGAATTCTGAATTCATTGGAGAGAAGCCCACATATCAAAAACATGATGCCATATAAATGATTTGTACATTCAGTAAATGCAATATGTGTGTCAGGCAATAGGCAGATACGGGGGGGAAACAGAATGAACCAAAGGTCAGTTGTGAGCTGCCCCTGCGGCAAGATCACCTTCCACTCTTTCTGCTGTCATGCCTTCCACATTGTAGCTCCTTAACACTCAGAACAGAGGAAAGTAGGACACTGGCTGAGCACTACAGGTCCCTGCTTTCCTCCCCTGGACCAGTACTCTGCCTCTCTCTCCAGCATTGTGCTGCTTCCTTCCTCCCTGGCCTGTCTGTGAAACCTGCCTTTTATGTTCCTCTCTGGTCTTACTCCCAGTTCCTGGTCTTACTCCCACTTCCTCTTTCCTTGAGGAGCCAATCATCTACCCCTCCCCATTCACCTAATAGTGCCCACACCTGGGCCTGGCCTAGCCTCACTTGGTTCCTGGTCCAGGTGTCCTTCCTTAATCATATGCTGGCTGGCTCCTGGAGCTTCTCTTGCCTGCTTTAGGCAAGCACCCTGTCCTCTGGCACCTTTCCTTTTATCCAATGGCCACTGAATAAGTCATTATTCTGGCTCTGATGCCTTGGGGGGGGGGTTGCATCCAGGTGTGGGCACACGCCTGGACATCAATTCACACAACTATCTGGAAATGCTGTAGCAAAGGTGAGACATGATAGACTAACCATCAGATATTTGGAGAAACAAAGGCTACAGCATTATTGAATACACCACAGGAGCACTGGTGGAACGTAGAGATGGATCCTGAATTGGGCGACCCACCTGCCACCTGATAATCCCCATAATCCAGCCCACCTGCTGAGGGTGAAACTGAGAAGTGGCAAACCCCAGGGGGCCACAGAGGCACTGGCCAGTGAGTGGTTCTCTTACACTTGATAGTGACAGCCCCATTGACAGTCCATGAGCAGGACATGCCATTGTTTTGTTTCCACCCCAAGACCCCTTAAGGAAGTCCTCAGACCATGGGATGGGGGCATGCAGGCACCACATCCCTAACAAAGGGTCCATCCTTATGCCAAACAACCTAAAGCTGTGGCAATAACAAAATCAAAAGATTAGTGACAATACCCATAACAATTGAGATGCAGGGAGGGAGGGAGGGGGGAGGGAGGGAAAGCTGAGGAATAACCGAGGCTGAAGTCCCCACATCAGCCCTTTAAATAGGCAAAAGGAGGAGCAGCCAAGCTTTCAGAGCTGCCTGCAGCCAGCCCAATGTGATGACAGACTCTGCACACCAGGGCCCTCCTGCCAAGTCCCTTACCCCACCCTACCCCAGCCCTGACCATGCGGCTAGCTTCCAACTGCATGGTTCTTCTCTCTGGGCTCCTCCATCAGTGGAGCCCATGAATGTGGCAATGAGGTAAGTCCCATCCATGGCTTTCATGTAGTGACAGCAAACAAAAAAGGTAGGAGAAAAATTCAGTCCAGAGCAGACCATGTAACCCAAAAGATTGAAAGAAAGAAACACACATATACAAAAGCCCAGTGTATTGGCATTTTCCTGCTCTCCTATTGGCTGTGCTATGTGCTCCATCAGCCACTGATCCATCAACTTCCACTTATGAATACTCACGTGCCATTGGCTAGGTGCTGACTCCGCTCCTGTCCTCTGCTCATTCCCTGTCTAAATAAACTGCCAAAATTGCTGTGTGGCTCACTTTCCCCTCAGTGGCTGTTGCTAGGCAACCTAGCTTAGTTCTGTCAGTAAAAAGGCAGAGGCAGGAGGCCCTTTCCAGGCCTACTTTGGCCTTTGTGGGGAACCCATTGGGGCCAGTCCTGACTAGGGTTGCCAGCTCCAGGTTGGAAAATTCCTGGAGATTTCGTGCTGGAATCTACAGAAGCCAGAGTTTGGGGGTGGGAAAGGCCTCAGCTGACTTGAATGCCATAGAGTCCACCCTCCAGAGCAGTTATATTCTCCAGGGAGATAACTAGGTTCTTGCTGTCCCCACTTCAGAGAAAGACTATACTTTTCCCAGGTACAGGCTGAAGGGAGGGGGGTGGAGATGGAAACCTGAAGTCAGAGGATCAATTAGTGAATGGAGTAGTGAATGGAGTCCAGTTATTAGCAAGGAAAGGTTCAGGGTCTGAAGTTAGCACCATCAGACTTACCTTGGCCAAAATCAGGAAAGCCTGGTGGAGAGGGGAAAGCATCATAATTAAAGGGCTGGGAGTACCTGCTTTCCCAGTGGCTGTGTCTAAAGTATGCAGACATTATATGGTCTTTGTGGGAGTGCTTGATAAAATCCCTACACACATGAGGTGGAAGAATGACCTAGCAAAACACATGGCTAGGGTGAAGGCAACAGGTAATGGTAAAGATAAAGGTTCCCCTGCTCGAAAGCCAGTCGAATCCGACTCTAGGGTTGCGGTGCTCATCTCCGTTTCAAAGCCGAAGAGCCAGCACTGTCCGAAGACATTTCCGTGGTCATGTGGCCGGCATGACTAAACACCAAGATGCACGGAACGCTGTTACCTTCCCACTGAAGTGGTACCTATTTATCTACTTGCAATTTCTTGCTTTCGAATTGCTAGGTTGGCAGGAGCTGGAACTAGAGACGGGAGCTCACTCCGTCTTGCGGCACCTGGGTCTTGAACTGCTGCACTACTGACCTTCCACAGCCTGCAGTTCAGTGTCTTAACCACTTGAGCCACCACAGCTCCTTGAAGGCAACAACTAGTGCCCAAATCAAAAGACAAGGTAGATGTCCCCAAGTACAAGGGTTGGCACCCACCAAAATGTTAAAAACATAATGAAACTTCTGAGGAGGGAATTAGAAATCATGATGGGTGGAAGTGAATTAACTTTGTTCCAAGTGGAAAAAAGGGAGCAGTTGAATGTATAGCAGAACCACAACAGGATGACAAGTTGTAGTCCTTAGGAAACAGGGCTAATACAAACCTTCCTGACCTCATACCTGAAAATCCTGTGAAACTGATAGATAAACAAGGAAGATTACATCAGGGGTCTGGTGAGAAAGTAGGGAAAATTGCAGTTAAACTATGTGAGCAGTTAATGGTGCCATGAAAATATGGAATGGGCTTATTGAGGGTGGCAAACACTAGTCTTTTCACTGGTCACCTGGGCATGAGTGGAAATAATAACAGGTTGACCCAGAACTCACATGGGCCCAACAATGAATGGCATGTAGCAAGCAAGGTTGTGGATTTATCTGTCTGTCTGTCTATCATCTATCTAGTATTGCTCATACAGCTTTCACCTTAAGCAGAAATTAGAATAAAAATTGAAATAAAAAGACCTCAGTATTATTTCCCTCGTATTTAATTACTGCACCAATAAATGTTGCCACTGAATGGGTGGCAAGATCATTGGTATCTGGTAATAGCCATGTCATCTGGGCTCTCATATTAAGCAATTCCATATTTTTAAGTAAAGGGTTGATTAAATTAGCCCTCAACTCATTAAATATAGGACATGTGTTCAGTGTTTTCAACTTTGTCATATGAACATCTGCATGTTCTGCTACTGTATTGTACTTTATTATATCTACCCTCCAAAACTTCTGAGCGAAGGGTATTCATTCTTGCCAGAGTAAAAGGTCTTCTGAGCTTTGGTACTGTCAAATAATAAAAGTACTTCGGCAGTTGTATCGGGAGGGCAATTCCCAAGTAAAACTTTGAACATGCCCTACGCGGCCATATAGATGTATTAGTAATCTCGAACTTCCTAACACACTTTTTTATTTGCCAAATTATATCTTAAGTTTCTGTATTCTTGACCAAGTAGTTTGTTACTCCTAGACAGTTCACTTTCTTTCCCAATAGTTGATCCCACGGGCTGTAATACTTATCTCTCTGGATAAGTCCAAGTCAGATTTTAAGACCTTTACTTTAAAAATAAATGCTTTTATCCAAGCCTTAACTTCCATTGATAATTTGCCCAGTTCCACTCTCAGTGCTATTTCCGAGACACATCTAGTAGTAGTCAATATGGATCAGAAGAAATCATGCTGGATGTAGTCCATTTCTTTTTAGAAGTGGCCTGAATCCAAATTTCTGCACCATACAAGAATTGGTTTGAAACCTTTAAGGCTGAGGGGACAAATTCACCTTCTGCAGTGTGGAAGTATTTTACAATTATTCTCCTTATTCCCAAGGCAGTGTTCCTCCCCAGATTCAGATGTATTTTCCATGTGAGAGATGCTTCAAAATGGATTCCCAGCTATTTAAAATGATTAACCTGTTCCATAGACTGGCCTGCTATATTCCATTTGAGGATTTCCCCCTTTTTCATTTTTTTGCTAAATGCAAATCTCTTACATGTTCATATTATCTGAAGGTGCAGAAAAATTAAAAAAGAAGGGCTGATTGATGGAGGATGAAATTTGCAGGTGACTTGCAGGAAGGGGATGCTGTTGCAGATCCATCCTTTGAGGTTGGTGAGGAGGGCCAAGGATGCGGTCAAGGATGCAGCAGCAGCCAGAGCAGCCGGGGACCTACCCCTATCCCTGTGGAGGAGGGTGACTTTGCCATCATCATGCCCCCATCTCCACAGCCAGGGTGCTCCTATGACACCCTTGGGACCCCTTGCCAAGGGCCCTAGGCCCACATGTCTAGATAGGAAGAGATGGAACTGAACAATGAGAAGGAGGAGGACCAAGGCAGCCAGATACCTGGGCCAGGGGCTGAGGGAGGTGAAGAGCTTCCAGGAGGCAGGGTGTAATGGCACCAGCAGTGGCCTGGAAGCTGCCATTGACTGACTGCTATGCCCTCCCCCCCCATGCCTGGATCCCTATTCCCTGATGTTTGGTACTGACCCCCAGAAGGCACATGGCAATGGCAGCCTCCATGGTCCTGCAATCCCCGGGCATCATGGGGTCCACAGTCTTTGTAGCTGAGGGGGAGGTGATGAAGAGGGCAGACTTGACATCTTTGGATGGCAGCAGCTCTCTCCTGCCGAACAGAGGGGAGGGGTGGCAATGGTGGGGCAGGTTCCCCTGGACCAGGGGTTGTGGCTGCTGGTGCCTCAGGGAGGTGGGATTGTGACCCCTTGTCGGGTCTCTGGGTATGAGGCCCACATCTGGCACAGCCCATCCCACCCACCCTTTCCTCCATGTGGATAGCAATTGAACAGGAGCATCTGGAGAACTGTTGTGAGTGGCAGGAAGCCTTTTCCTGAGGCCAGCAATGGATGGAGAGGCTGGCAGCATCTGTAATGGCAGTGGCCAGGCACAAGAAAGGGCTTCTCATCATTGCAAGGGATGTGAGTAAGGGACAGGGGTGCATCAAGAGGCAGCTGGGGAACCTGTAGGTGTCTCTCTGGGGGCCCCAGCACCCCCACACTCCCTGCCTCCCTCCTGCTCATCCTCCAGTGAGGGTGGCACATGGGTTGGCACAGGGATGCCCTCAACAGCATGGACACCCTGCAGGATGGTGCAGCTGCTGGTGAGCAGAGGGCACCCACACATCCCCCTTCAGCTGCTGGTGAGCAGAGGGCACCCACACATCCCCTTTCTTGTCTGTTGTAACCTGCAGGTCCCCTGAGTGCAGTTTGTGGAGCAATAACTTGAGGTACTTGCGGGGCAGATGGGTGATGACCTGCTCCCCATTGACAGGTGGCCAGGTCTGCTGCTGCTGCTGCTGCTGCTGCTGCTGCTGCTGCTGCTGCTTCTTCTTCTTCTTCTTCTTCTTCTTCTTCTTCTTCTTCTTCTTCTTCTTCTTCTTCTTCTTCTTCTTCTTCTTCTTCTTCTTCTTCTTCTTCTTCTGGGTAGCTTCTTCTTCAGATTGTCCAAAAACATACAAACATTAAAGATATGGGAACTTCTAATGGGAACTGGTGTGCTGTAGAGGAGGAGCATGGCTCCTCTGGCCTTCCTCATCTTGGCCCCTTGCCAGTGATGGATGCTTGGCTTGGCGCCCTCGACTCTTGACTCCCAATGGTCCTGCCTGCCCTATCTATCACCTAGCAACAATGCTGGGACGGTATGCCGTGGTGGAAATACCACAGAAACCACAGTGGCAGTGCCTGGCAACACTAATGAGGCACCTTTTCCCCCATTTGGCCGCCGTCTAACTTGCCCCTCGGGGAGGCAACTAGCAGTGCCATGGTTGTGCTGCAGCGAGCCAACACAGCACAGGTGCAGCACAGGATTGCTCTGCTTATACCCTGAACTCTTTGTGTGTCATGATGTACTAAAAATACCCCAAATGCAAGCAATGAAAACAAACAAAAATGGAGGAGGGTAAATTTTCAACCCAGAATGAACTAGGTAACCAAAAAAGATTGAAAGAAAATGTGTGTGTATGCAAAACTGCATCAAAATACAAGATTTTTTTTTTCATTACATATATATGTACCTTCTCCTAGTGTACAAAATCTTTATAGTTAAATTGCACTTGTATACATGGGGGATGTCACAGTCTTACAACCATCTTTCCTATGACAGGCACAATTATAAATAGCATAGAATACATGCAAACCACACCATGGCTGCAATCACACACACTAAATAATCCACTTTCAATGCACTTTCCAACTTGATTTTGCCGGTTCGCACAGTAAAATCCAGTTGGAAAGTACACTGAAAGTGGATCGGAAGTGGATTATTTAGTGTATGTGATCACAGCCCAAATCGGCTTTTGCCATGAGGCTTTCCTCAGTGGTTTAAATCTGTACAATACACCCCATGCAATTTTTAAAAAAATTAAAATTACAGTAGTATATTCTGCAGAAATGCTGATGGAATGGTATCAAAATGGTAAGTTTGATCAATGCTTAACAATTATTTTACTGGGGGAGCAAAAGCTTGATGTTAATGTGAGTTATACCCTGACCTGGATGGCCCGGGCTAAACCAATCGCTTCAGAGCCCAGAAGTTAATCAGGGTCAGCTGTGGACAGTACTTGGATGGAAGACCAACAAGGAGGTCCAGGGTTGCTACACAGAGGCACTGAATGGCAAACCACCTATGTTAGTTCCTTGCCTTGAAAACCCTCTGAGGTCACCATAAATTGGCTGCCACTGACTGTACTTCCCATCACCACCAATGTGGGTTACATAGAAGCTGATCCTGAAAGAGGGCATGCAACAGCTACTTTGAGTTATTTATTCATTGTTGTAGATTTTCCAGGCTGTATGGCCATGGTCTTGGCATTGTAGGATGGCCATACAGCCTGGAAAATCTACAACAACTAATGAACTCCAGCATGAAAGCCTTCGACAATATAATTTGAGTTAATTATTGAAGGAACTTGGGACTCAGAAGCATGCATTGTTAATCATGCATAAACGTTTATTGCTTTTTGAGTGACTACTCAACTGTGCAAAAAATGTGCGTCACAAGAAACAAAGGGATATAATTGCCAATGATCAACGGTAATTGGGTCAGTCAATGGCAACCTTGGTTTTGGTTTTGTTTTTTTTATTTGATCTTTCCACATCTACGTTAGGAATGACCAGAGAGTAACAACCTGAAGTCAGCAGTTTATGTGTTTTTCAGTAGGCTGTTAGATCCCTTCTTGAATCATAGAATGTTTCTGCAATACTAATGTCAGCCTACTAAAATATTTAATTTATTTATTGACCAAAAGTATGTGATGTGTTTCCACCTGAATACTGGATGTTGGTCTGGAAACACTGTCCTCTAGTGGAGCAGTCAGCAGGTTGGTCAGCAGAAGAGTGGCCATCTTCTGACATGGACCTTTTGTTTCACAATATTTCTGAGACTTCTGCTGTTAGGAGAGATTACTTCGTAGATACCCTTAATACAGGCATTGTAAACCTGTTGTGGCTTATGAAGGCATTTTTTTTAAAAAAATGTTTCACATACCTAAAGGATATAGCACAACAACAGCAAAGCAAAGCAAATCAAACCAGATTTTGGAAAGCCTAGATTTAGGCTTCCTCAACTATGCAAGGACAGTGTTTTATCCTTATTGTGTAATACTGGGATGTTTGGTTAATATAGCAAAGGTTGCCCAGTCACAGAAGTGCGGTACTGAATGCAGTAAAGAAATCTCCCAAGAAGTATATTGTAAAAATGATAAACTTACATTTATTCAAGAACGTCCAGTTCACATTCAGGTTGCAGTCGAAAGGGGAGGAGAGAGGCCTAATCTAAAGAGTACTTTTCCTATCACAAATAGCCAGCTTGTCCAGCATAATGTGTGTGGCAGTATGAGAAGAAGAGAGAGAAGAAGAGTTTGGATTTATACCCCGCCCTTCACTGCCCAAAGGCATCTCAGAGTGGCTTACAAACTCCTTTCCCTTCCCCTCCCCACAACAGACACCCTGTGAGGCAGGTGGGGCTGAGAGAACTTCTGACAGAAACTGTCCTTGAGAGAACAGCTGTGCCAGAGCTTGTGACTGACCCAAGGTCACATCAGCAGGTGCAAGTGGAGGAGTGAGGAATCAAACCCGGTTCTCCCAGATAAGAGTCCGCGCACTTAACCACTACACCAAACTGGCTCTCTTGAGGGCATTATCTCTACAGGACAGCCCTGCAGAGACAAGTGTCTACATGGAAGGCCATATGAACAGAGTGAGATGACAAAGGGAGAGAGACAGGAGGGCAGCTCCCAGGTTAAGACTGTGGCCACGGTCAGACATGTCTTTAAATCCAACTCATATGCAAATGCCTGATGGATCTAAAGGGCATGCTCAGACAGCAAGATCTGAGAAAGGTCCCACAGCCATCAACATCCCATGCTGCCACACCATGGAAGTGGAGTTAAAAGACATTGGGGAAAGTATGGTCCTAATGCTTGCCGACAGGCTACGGACAGACTTTCCCCTGTCTGATCATTCTAGCATGCTTTCATGCTGTCGGGATGGTCTGCTCATTTCATCCCAACTCGGTGCCATTTCCCTCCCCCTCGCTTAGCAGTATGTGGATAACTTCATACTCCATGGGGAACCCTCAGTGTGGAGGTGCAATTTCTCATTTATGTGCATGGGAAACAAAAGGCAAAAAACCCCACACTCAACCCAACATCACTGATCGGGCAGTGATGGGCTGGGCCCGCAATTTCCAGGGATGTGTGATTATGTAACGCAGTGTCAATTTCAACTGGGGGAAATAGGTTCGCTTCCCCTCTGCACCAAATGGCATGTCTGACCGCGGCTAAAGAGAGGCATCCCATTCAAGGAAATAACATCTATACACACTTACAGTGATGTAGTGCCCCTCACTGCCTAGGTATGCTGAGCTGTTGACTCCAACTATAAAGCCTTTTTTAAAAAAACTGTTCATAATATCCATCTGTATACAGCCAGTTCTCCCTCAGTCTCAAGAAAACCATGTTGAATTTAATTACTGAGAGCCAGTGTGCTGTGAGACCCAGTGTGGTGTAGTGGTTACGATTGTTGGAGAACTATCTAGAATATCCTGGTTTGAATCTCTGCTTGCGTCATGAAGTTCATTGGGTGACCTTGAGCCAGTCATGCTTTTTCAGGCAAACCTATCTCACAAGGTTGTTTTGAGGATAAAATGGAGGAGAGAAGGATGTAAGCTGCTTTGTGTCCCCCCCCCCTCCCGTGGAGAAAGGTGTGGTATAAATGAAACAAAGAAACAGAGAAATAGCAGATCAGGTTTTGAATGGGGCATGCACAACTTTATGAACACTAACCCTGACCCTTTCAAGGCCAGACAGAGTTACACTAGCATGAATTGGTACACTGAAAAAGATAATGGATGAAATGCACGTTCCATGTAATTATCCAAAATAAATTGATGAATGCAATGCCAGTCACAGATTAGTCAGTGTTGGGCTAGTCACCCACAATGCAAAATCTGGAGGATTACACATTGAGAAATATTTTAAGGTATTACTGTTGCCTTTCATACTGGGACAGCTGGAATTAATTAAGAAGACAACATAGGAGGGTGGGGTGGGGAACACCAGCCATCTCAAATCCCATCAAAGCTTGGCTGGACTCTACTCAATGAAGCTTCTTGAATGATTCCATCATGGGACTCCCATTCAACCCACAGGTGTCTAAACTGACCTTGATTCTAGTTAAATGGCCACATTTCCTATCTCTAGTCATTGTCTTCCAAAACGCCACAGTTACTTCTCTGTCAGAAAACCATGCGGGTAGAGGTGGTGGACAGTAGCTGGCACTCAACTTTTTTGCCTACAACTGATTTTCCCTACAATTCCAGCCTCAGAGCTTTGTTATCTCTACCAGTGTAGATTTAAGAAGCTGAATTGCTGCCTTCAGTTTCTGGGGGAATTTAGCTAAATGGCAGGCCTCAGAGAGAGGTGGGGTACTAATGAGGATCTGCTACCTATGTATACAAGGATCTTTCCCTTTGAGAGACAGAGCACTCAGTAACCAGTCCAAAGGTAAAATAATGTTTTATTGAAAGGAAATCAATACCCAAGAAGCACACAGAAAGCATATACACATACAAGGTCTACAGGAAATAATTAGAGGAGTGGGAGAATAGCAGGGAGTTAGGTGATAGCTATCTTTCCTGAAGAAGTCAAGAAGTCTGTGAAGAAGGAGAGATGGAGAAATGACCAGTGCTTCACAGAGAGGAAGGACTCAGTATACTGGAGGGGGCGGGGTATTGGTAGGCGCCCAAGATCCCACCGACATGAACACAGCAATGGGGGTGTGCAGGGCTAGTTATACCTAAAAATGTATCTGAAGGGCTTCTAATGTGAGGGGTCCCTCAGAACAAAACGTTGATGAGATTAATCAGGGATAAAACAATGTAGCTTGGAAACGCAGTATAGAGTTTCCAGGAGAGGACAAAAGAGCCCGTAGGTTCTCTTCTGAATGTAAAGTACAATTTGGTTTTGGTTCTTGATTGCTTCTTCCAGTGGTTGAAGAACTAACGGATTGCTAATTTAAATTAATCAAAATGGAAACAATACTACTTGATAAACCCCCTGGGTTTGGGGTATGGGAAAGGAATAGAAGTCACAACCTTTTATTATAAAGGAAATGTGGGCAGGAAGGTTGAGGATTAGGGATTGAGGCTGAAAAGAAGCAGCTCTGGGGTGAGGCAAGTCCATTGTCCGGAGTATGCAGATATTGGCAGGGCAATGTGGGGGGGTGCAGCTGTCAGAACACAATCTCATGTGCTTCCCAGGGTCACTGCCTAGGCATGATTATAGGGCCTGCCAGTTCTGGCATCCATCTTTGTGTCCACTTACATCAATATCGACTCCTGGGGCACCCCAATGGGGTCCATTGCTGGTTGAAATGACCTCTCCTGAGAGAAAGGGGGTCTGCATACTTACAGCTTGGAGACATGAGCTAGCTGTGCTGCAGGCAGTGCTGGAGTTTCAGTGGTCTGTCATGTTTCCACAGTTTCACTGTGATCAGTGATCTGTCATGTTTCCACAGTTGTCCGGCACTTCAGCTTCTCTGTGCCACCTTGCCCTAGGCCTTCTGCCACCACCATTTTTGAATAGTGGAAAAGGCTCTGGGTGTGTGGGGGTTCGGCCTGGGTTTGAAACTTGCCTGATGGAGCCACTCTCCAGGGCTGTTGGTAATGTTTCCTTTGCAGGATCTGTCAGGGTAGCCTCTGGCACAGATGGTACATTGTCAGTAGCCATCTGTAGTGCTGGGTCCACTGTGGTCCCCCTGGTCCTCTTTAGACTCCAGCTGAGGCTACTTGGGCTCTTCCCCTGATGATTCACTGTACTGGTCAACGGGCATCATGACAGGAACCTTGATTAGACTTTCCCTTCTCTCCCTCCATGTGAGCCCATCACTTGTCTCAGGCCTGCTCCTTTGCTGTCCCCCCACCCCACCAATTTTAGGTTTTTTTCCTGATGTGACAGATCTTTTAAAGGTTGAAATAAACTTTTGGAAATCTTCATTACAAGAAGGGACCCACGACAAAATGTTGCATAATGTGTTGTGGCTCTACCATAGTCTTTGTTGTAGGCGGTTCTCGCAAGGAACTTGTGGGGAGGGAGAATTCCCCTACCTTTCCCCCCTCCCCCCTTTATTGTCAAAGTACCCTCCTCTTTCTTTCTGCACACACCCCTTATCTACTAATCTTCCCTCACGTCCCCTTCTCCTCTCACTCCTTTTATGTCAGCTTTCTTCCTTACCTCATTCTCTAGCAATCCTTTCTTAACCCCTTTCTCCTCTCACCCCTTGTATGTCTCACCACTCTCTTACCCCAGCCCTTCTCAATGTCCTTTTCTCCCCCACCCCCTCTCAGTCTGCCCCTCTCTTTCTCTCCACTATTTCTCTGCTCTCCAATCTCACCTTCCTCTTCCTCTTTATCTCCCCCTCCCTCAGACAATCTCCCATTCTTTTCTTTCTCTCCCCCCAACAGACAATTCCCAATTCTTTCTCTGTCTCTCTCTCACCTTCACCGAACACCATTTCTTTCTGTTTCTCTCTTTTTGCAGCTACAGGCCAGCAAATGTCCCCAATCTGGTTGCAGGAGGGAGGGGGCCGATGATACAGGCTTTGCCTCCCTGTGCTTCAACTGACGTCTGGCCACAGCTGCCCTCTCTCCCCAGGGCGCCGCCGGCTGCCTTTACTCAGCAGTCCAGTGTACAAATCTGCTGGCTGAAGCTATAGTCTTCATTGCCAGCAGTCCCGGAGGGGGCTGTCCCAGCAGCGGGGTGCACAGCTATTGTGGTGCCAGCTTCTCTCATGGACCCAGTGGCTTTTCCCATGCTTCAATAAGTGTGTTCTCTGTGCTTGCACAGAGTAAGCAGTTTTACTTTTCAGGGGATTTAAGTATCCCCGTATACTTTTAAAAAACATTTTAGATTTTTTCTGCAAACACGGGGACTTCCCCAATCTTTCTGGAAAATCTGTTTACTATCCATGTGACCCAGATCCACAGAAATAAGTATCTGCACACAGAGGGGACCTTGGCTATTAGATATATAGATAGTTCCTTAATCTGACATGTAGTTTGGCTCATGGTTTCGCTTTATGTACCCTCCAGATGCATCTCTAATATGGAGTAGCTCACTATGGCCCGCTTTCAAAGGCTTCCCAGCCCTACTTTGAAGTTGGCACCCACAGGTATGGAAAGACTGGAGAATGGTTCCCTCAAAAATTCACCTTGGCTTTTATAGGATCTCCTTCAATTGTTCTGTTTTCTTAGTTCTTTCCTTTACTCCTCCACACACCCCATTCACTTTGGGTTTGTGATGACCTCTGGGGGCACATCATGCCTGAGGTCTTTGGGGGTCTTGAAAAAACCAGCCTAGTCTCTGCTTCTTTGCATAGATTTTTTTTTTTTACCCAGTTGATGCCTACAGGTAACTGAAGGCCATGCTGGAGAATGTTTCTCTCAAAAACTGATTTGGACTTCTATGTGGTAATTTGTAACATGACGGGACTTGTTTTTGCTGACTCCCAGGTGTGATGGTCCATGCATGCCCCATTACACATTCCTGGAAAAGGCACTATAACTCCCAATTTTAGGGAAAACAAAACAGTTTACTCTTTGGCACCATTTGGTCCATGCCATTCAATTATCCCATTATACGTAATGATGATCACGTAATCTCTTCTCACTGGCAACAGTGACTGAGCTCCTTGACAATGGAGGTAAGCAGGCCAACCAGGCTTGAGATTTCAGGATAAGATGAATGGTATAAATAGAGCATCTAAAGGTACCTCAGTCATCAAACAGCTGAGTTCAGACTTGAAAGACATCAGAGAGAAGCCAAGATGAAACTGAGTGTTCTGTTTGCCGTTCTTTTCCTCGTTGTCCTTTGCTCAACAGCAAGTGAAGCGGTAAGGCTGTCTTCTTTGCTTCTGAGGATGTCATTTGAAATGTTTTTTTTTAATGTAATGGGTCACCTCAGGCATATTATGGAAACAAATCATAGCTATATTGTGATAGCAGTTTGCAGACAATGACAAACCCCAGTTTGTTTTGACAAATGCTGGTTTCTTTACCTTACTGCCTCATCTCCGTAGGTGGTTAGGTGGTTATTAGAAGGAGGTAGCATCCAGGAACAAATCGGGACTAAGAAAATGAGCCTGAGTTTGAAGATACTCTTTATGAAAAGATTCACAATGGGTCATCTGTAGGTCATCTGTATAGCCTCACTGGCAGAAATGAGATGAGTGAGCATCATAATCTGTTGTAACACCAAGAACTGCAATTTTTTCCACATTGACTCAGCTGGTTCCAGATTTGCAGTCTTTTAGGCACCAAGAGAAATGGTTGTGTTTCCCAGAGCCCTTGGATCTTCTGCCTCATCCTAAGATTACTATTCTGTATTTTTCTACAGACTTCATTGTATCTTAGGGTCATCAAGGGTGTGAGCAATCGAAAAAGATGCACACCCAATTTAAAATGATTAAAACAAACCACGGGGACAGGAAGGAGGATCAGTGAGGGAATGCCAAACAAAAAAAGAAAATTTCCACCTACTGGTGGAAGGAGATGATAGAACGGGGCTCCTTCATGAGTTGCTCCTTTCCCTCTGTTCTGTAAATGAATGAAAGGTTGGAGAGGGACTGCAAGCTGGGAACAGTGATATTGGTAGAAATCTAATCTATTTGTGGTGCTTCTGGTTTGGACAGTGCTTATTTTGTAAAACAGAATAGTGCCAATACTCATCTATTAGGCTGCATTTGATTTCCTACCAGTGTCCCTGTCAGCGTATGGGGGAAGATCATCAAAATGTGCTGTTACACTATACCAGTGAGTACTACCACAAGAAAAACACTGGGTTTGGATCTCCTTAGAAAGATCTAAGTCATTGACTTTTGGTTTTAAATGTTCAGTTCTGTTCAGTTTATTGTAATTAGCCATTGGCTATTACAAGGTTGCAAAACTCTCAGCAGTAAAAATACAGATTATGAACAAACTATAGGTTAATATCAAAATATACAGAAGTACCTAAAGTCAATAACAAAATGTGACTAATTTAATACAGTAACCTAGATAATGCCCCTTCCTGTTGCCACTTTGGAACGTATATTCTTTGCAGCAAGGGCAAATAATGAAACTGTGTAAGTAACATATGCATCAATGTCAGATAACAAAAATGAGATTTGATCCTCAACCGGGTATACACTAAGACAAGATAAAATACCTGCTAAAAATTTAGCCCTCAGACTGGAGTACAGTGGGCAAAAAGGATATAGTGAGGTAAGTCCTCAAGTACAGGTGTGCCACAAATACATAGACGATGGGCCAATGGAGTTTGATTAAAGCAGCCCTCCAAAATTGCCATTGGCATTGATTGAAACCATAGGGAAGTAAAGGATGCTCTGAGTCCGTATTTGGAGATATTGACTAAATATGGAGTTCTAGTATGGTCTGATTTGATTAGTTTGTACCATCGTGTTGTTTTTGATTTCAATATCAAAGAGTGGTCTAGCTGGGTGTCAAAATCATAAATCCAGTTTCTAAGTTGGGGTTTATCAATTGATGTTCCCAAAGGATCATCAAGAATGGATTATCTTCAGCGAATGTTGTTAAGAAACTCAAAGCGCTGTGAATCTTTACCTAACAGCAACTTAAAGGATTGATGATTGAGGGAACGGTTTTGAATGAAGCCACTTGCATTCTGCTGAAGAGAGCAGGTGCTTATTCCTTGCACATCGGTATGAAAGAATAAAAGATGTTTAGGAGATTCCCAAAAGCATGACAGAATATCTTTCTTTTTAAATATAGAGCTCTGGCAAAAAAAGTCCGGTGAGTATTGCAAATCCTGTCCATTGTCTGTGATATAGAATAACAGGAGCCAGAATGTTCTTGTTTGATTTTGAACATCAGACTTTATTATTTAGTCATTTTAAAATTTTATTTATTCATTGAGAAGATTTAGAATGCTTTTATGTTGCCTTGGGTTGATAACTCTGGAATAAGAAATTTCTGAAGACATGAGGCGCATGACTGGGGAGGGCACAGGTTTGGGAGGGAGCTCAGGTCCTGCAATGGAAGCCAGAGTTTGGGGAGGGGAGAAGCCTCAGCTCAATAGAATGACATACAGACCACCTTCCAAAGCAGGTATTTTCTCCAGGGGGGAGAGATCTGTTGTCTGGAGTTCAGTTGTGATACCTGGTGATCTTCAGGCTCCACCTGGAGGCTGGCTGCCCTAGGCGTAGCAGTCAGTGCTTCAGAGCAGGGTCTGCTAGATCCAGGTTCTTGCTGTAGAAGCTCGGTGATTTTGGACCGGTCACAGACTTTCAGCCTAACCTACCTCACAGGGTTGTTGTGCAGATCAAAAGGGGGAGAAGAGAATGATGTAAGCTGCTTTTGTCTCCACTGCGGAGAAAGACTGTACTTTTCCTCCTCGGGAACCATTGCTGATAATCTCCAGGTGAGGGCTGGAGATCACTCAGAATTAAAACTGCTCTCCAGATGGCAAAGATCAGCTCCCCTGGAAAAACTGGTCTGAACACCTGAAAGTGGATTATTTAGTGTGTGTGATCACAGCCCAAGTGAAGTCTAACCAGAACAGATTAAAGCGATACTATCACTTCGTGAGATCTGGATGTAATACTTCTGTTCATTCTGCCCAAAATCTCATTTGCCTTTTTAGCTACTGCATCACACAATTGGGTTATATTCAGTGTATGATCTACTGAGACCTCTAGATCCTTTTCTCATTTGCTACTACAAAAACCACTTTTCCAAAGAAGTCCTCGAGGGTGCTCCCAATAGGTGTCCAACACAGGCAACAAGTTTCTGAGTATCTTTGTTCCCCTGCCACAGTGAAGACAAAAAATGGTTAAATGGAAGCTCAGCAGGATGAAATGTATAAAGTGGGAGCGGCAACCAAGGAACCAATTGGCTACCAGGATTTTTCTCAGTTACACCCCGACTCCCTCTCATTTGGTTTATCCTACCCTGCACGTTAACTGGGCTTAAGGCTGCCAAATCCTACTACTGAATTTGCTCCTCAGAGGATGAGGACTCTTCAAAGGATGTTCCTACTCTTTATTTCCTCTGTAAGACTATGGTCATACAATAAATAATCCACTTTCAATCCACTTTCAGCACACTTTCCAGCTGGATTTTACTGTCTGAGCTGGCAAAATCCAGTTGGAAAGTGGATTGAAAGTGGATTATTTTGTTTATGTGACCACAGCCTAAATGAATGGAATGTGAAGAGGGAATGTAAACTCTGAATATTGTGATTGGTGGAAATCTCTTCTTCCTGTGGCTTTGATCATTCTGGGTTGGGTCACCCCTGGGCGAGGCTCTCCAAGAGAACATTCTTTGAACTGGTCTGCATTCAATCAAATGATAAAAGTGGGGACAAAACCTCTTTGAGCTGCAATGTTAACTTGGCACTTGATAGTTTATTGAAAATTGCATATATTTTCTGCATCAGATGTTGTTGCAGATTTTGTCCATGGGTGCTATTCTCCTTTCAGACTAGAAGCTAAACCTATTTGGTATCCCTTTCATCTTTAAACTATGGTTTCCACCAAAACGCACTATGACAAACCAAAAATATTTCATATATGGATCCAGCAGAGGAAATGGGTGGGTGGGTAGGCTGAAAGGCCATTTGACCTGGGATTCAAGCTAAGGGGGGAGGGGATACAAGTTTTGGTATTTGAAAAGTGTTGCCACTTGGGGGGCAGTTGTACATAACAAAGTGGTGTAAGTTAAGTGAAAGAAGATGGTGCAAACTAAAATTCAATATTGGTTCCCTGGTTAAAGGATGTCCTACACATGGAGGTGAAGGTTGCCCTACTTCTTCATTTCATCATCACTTTCCCTTAGGCAGTCCTAGAGAGTACAATAATTGTAAATATCTGCCTGCTTTAAGTACCAGTAAATGGCTAGTTTAAGCTGGTGGAAAGCCGATCAGTACCTTTCTACATCCCCATTTCTCTTTGGCCTTCCAAAGCTCCAGTGAGAGACCAGGCTAATATCTGCTGTGCTGGTTCCCATTTCTGAAAACATTGCATGACAAACCAATTTTTAGATCAGGAAGCAAGACTTTTTTTGAGAATGAGAGCTTCAAGAACAACCGAGCCAGAATTCTATAGAATCAAATTTGTTAATGAATCCAATACTGATTGTTGTCTAAAGAAATGCAGGAGTCCTTTGCAATAGGTTTGAACTCACTATGGCCGAGTTCAGACTGGCAGTTTGAAGTGCAAGGGAGTCATGGCAAAATAGACTTTCCCGGTCTCCTGGTCACATTGCACTGACAGATGTGGGAGCATTCCGGGGAGGAGGCGCAAGGGAGCATTCACACTGTTGGCCCGCCCCTGGCAGAGGCGTGGCTGTAAGCAGCTTTTTTGTAATGGAATCTGACAATATGCACTTATGCACTCATGCGCATAAGCGCTCATGTGCATAAGAGCATCCCTACCGGATCATCTTGTTTGCGTTCACACTTCTGGAAAGCGGGATGAACATGGGATGAATGCACTCTCCAGGGCTTGCTACCACTTTCAACTGGTATCTTTTAAACTCGGGAAGCACTGCAAGATGGGTTTGGTATGGCTGGGGAACACCTGACAGATGTGCCCGTGTGTACTGCTCCTTTAATCCATTTGTGAAACGTTTCTGAAACATGCCTATTTCGGGCCAAACTGCCAGTCTGAACTTGGCCTATATGCAGATTCCGACAAAATATACACTAACCTTCCCTCCCTCCCTTCATGAACTTGTTTCTCCATCACTAATATTTGCCATGTTATTCCTTGTCCCACCTGATTTATTTTCCATCTTGATGTGGGTCCTTAATAATATAGTTTTTCACTGTAAGTCTGAAAACGGGGTCATGTCTCCTTTGGCCCAAGACTGGCTCTCAGAATAACAATAGGGGAAATAAAAGACGATTTGCCCAAAAGGAGGATGAGGTTGGGGCTCCAGATAGCAGAGTTTGAGCTCGAAGAGATCATTCTTTGAACTGCCCTGAGTCCAATCATATGACAGAGCATGAACAAAAAACTCTACATTTATGTCTGTTGAAATTCATGTTGTTAGTTTTAGCCTGTAAAAATCATCCTGAATCTTAATTCTGTCTTCTATTCTGTTTGATAACCCTTCCTGATTTAGTAACATTTGAAAATTTAATGAGCATCCCCTCTATTCCTTCATCCATGTCATGAAATTATATCTGACTTTCTCCTCCCCCCCTTTTTTTTTCTTTAAGGCACTTATTGGGGTGAGTATTGCTAATTCTGTATATTTTTGTAATGATCGTCAATGTCTTCTATAAGGGGGAAACCAGTCTTTTCTGGGCAGATGTAGACTATCCATTTTTTACTTAGTACTATATACTTTAGTACATGTACAAACTACCTTTCCAAAGAAGTCCTCAAGGGTACTTTCAATAGGTGTCCCAAACAGGCAACAAGTTTCTGAGTATCTTTGTTACCCTGCCCCAGGGAAGACTCAAGATGATTAAACAGAAAATCAGCAGGATGAAGTTTATAAAGAGGGAGCTGCAACCATGGAAATTGGCTACCAGGATTTTATGCAATTACATCCTGACTCCCAAATTAACGAAGCCTCCCTCTTGTTTGGTCTACCCGACCCTGCATGTTAACTGGGCCTCGAAATGCTAAACCCTACTTCTGAATTTGCTCCTCAAGGAATGAGGCCTCTTCAAAGGGTGTTCCTACCTTTTACCTGCTCTGTAAATAAATGGAATGTGAAGAGGGAATGCAAATTCTGAGTACAGCAATTGGTGGAAATCTCTTCTTCCTGCTACTTTGATTATTCTGGGTTGTGTCACCCCTGGGTGAGGCTCTCCAAGAGAACTTTCTTTGAACTGCCTTGAATTCAATCAAATGACCAAGTCAGAACAAAAATCTTGTTGTGTTTGTTGGCAATCCTAGAGGGTACAATAATTGTAACCATCTGCCGATTTTCAGTGCCAGTAAATGGCTAGTTTAAGCTGGTGGAAAGCTGATCAGTAGCTTTCTACATCTCCATTTCTCTTTGGCCTTCCAGAACTCCATATTATTAGACCAGGCTAATATCTGCTGTGCTGGTTCTCATTTCTGAAAACTTGGCATGACAAACCAATTTTTGGAGAAGAAAGCAAGACTTTTCTTGAGAATGATATCTTCAAGCACAACTGAACCAAAATTCTGTAGAATCAATTTTGTTAATAAATCCAGTACTGCATGTCCTCTAAAGAAATGCAGGAGTCCTTTGTGATAGACTTGAATTCTCTAGATGCAGGTTCTGACAAAATCCACAGTAATCTTCCCTCCCTCCCCTTCATGAACTTGTTTTTCCATCACTAATATGTGTCATGTTATTCCTTGTACCTTTTGATTTCTTTTCCATCTTGATATAGGTCCTTTATGATATTTTTTACACTGTAAGCCGGACAGCAAAGTCATGGCTCTTTTAGCCTAAGCCTGGCTCTCAGAATAACAAGAGGTGTAATTAATAGAAGATTGGTCAGAAGGGAGGAGGGAGTTGGGGTTCCAGAAAGCAGAGTTTGAGCTCTAAGGGATCATTCCTTGAACTGCTCTGAATTCAATCATATGACAAAGCATGCATGAACAAAAAACCTGTACATTTAGCCCACTTTTCCAGATTGTAAATATCATCCTGAATCTTGATTCTGTCTTCTACTGTCTTTGCTACCTTTCCCAATTTAGTTATCTGAAAATTTAATGAGCATTCCATCTATTCCTTCATCCTTGTCATGGAACGATATCTGACTTTCATTCTCTCTCTCTCTCTCTCTCTCTCTCTCTCTCTCTCTCTCTCTCTCTCTCTCTCTCTCTTTCATTTAGGTCAAGAATGTATTACAAATCCTGTATATTTTTATTATGATCTGTAATGTCCTCTATAAGGCGGGGGGACACAGTCTTTTCTGGGCAGATGTAGACTTTTTGACTTTGTAACTATATACTTAACAAATGTACATACTGTCTTTCCAAAGAAGTCCTCGAGGTTTTTCCCAATAGGTGTCCCAAATAGGGAAGAAGTTTCTCCCTTTCCCTACATGAACTTGTTTTTTCATCACTAATGTGTGTCATATTATTTCTCATCCCTCCTGATTTCTTTTCCATCTGGACATGGGTCCTGTATGTTAGGTTTTTTTACACTGTAAGCCTGAATGTGAAGTCATGGCTCTTTGAACCTAAGCCTGGCTCTCAGAATAACATGAGGTATAAGTAATAGAAGATTGGTTGGAAGGGACGAGGGAGTTGGGGTTCAGAGAGCAGAGTTTGAGCTCTAAGAGATCATTCTTTGAACTGCCCTGAATTCAATCATATGGCAAAGCATGAACAAAACCTCCCTGTCTTTCTGTTGCAATATAGGTTGATGCCCTCACCGTTACGCATAAAGAAGTGAGTATAGCAAATTTTGTTTGCCAGTTTGGTGTAGTGGTTAAGTGTGCGGCTCTAACCTGGGAGAACCGGGTTTGATTCCCCACTCCTCCACTTGCAGCTGCTGGGTGACCTTGGGCAAGCCATAGTTCTGTCAGAGGTGTTCTTGAAAAAGAGCAGTTTCTGTCAGAGCTCTCTCAGCCCCACCTACCTCACAGGGTGTCTGTTGTGGGGAGGGGAAGGGAAAGGAGTTTGTAAACCACTCTGAGACTCCGAGTGAAGGGCAGGGTATAAATCCAATCTCTTCTCTTCTTCTTCTGTATTATCTGTATGAGATGCAATGCACTTCCTGATTCTGACCATCATACATTGTTTAAAGAGTTGCATCTCTTGTTGCATCTCTAAAGAATTGCTTTAGGATGCTCACATGGTATCTTTTAAAAAAGTACAAAAGCCCCAAAATTATTTACAATGAACAACTTATTTAAAAAAAACACCAGCCAGAATATATATAAAAAAAGAGAAGCCAACAAAAAGCAGTTGGGCCTTTGGATGATCAAGGAAAAAAAGGATTGCTAAAGGAAGATGGGCAGATGGCAGAGCAGCTGCTCTTCTTCTTCTTCTTCTTCTTCTTCTTCTTCTTCTTCTTCTTCTTCTTCTTCTTCTTCTTCTTCTTCTTCTTCTTCTTCTTCCTCCTCCTGTGCTGTGCTCCTGTCTGCAGTGCCTCTCTCCAGTGCCATGCCTGATTAGGCTGATCTGCAGTGCTGTCTGGTTTGGATCTCAAAGTGCCTTATTCTTTGTATAAAAGAAGCCACTTGGATGCATTTGGCTGAAAAGAGCAAGCAGCTATTCCTTGCACACCAATCTGAAACAATAAAGATGTATAGGAGATTTCCAAAAGCATGACAGAATATCTTTCTTTTGTAACCTAGAAACACCATAATCAAGGGAAGGTGAGTAATGCGAGTCCTGAATACTGTCTGTGATCTATAATAAGAGGAACCAGAATGTTCTTGTCAGATTTTAGAAATCAGACCTTATTATTTAATCATTTAGAAGTTTAAAATTGCCTAGGGCTGATAACACTGTCATGGGAAATGTCTGAAGATGGGGGATTGAAACTTGGGGATGGCAGAATTTGGGGTGGAAGCTCAGGGGGCTGTAGTATTCCCCAAGAACCCCCATATTGCTAAATTTCAGACAGCTAGAATACCCCCCCCCATTTTTGAGACGATGAAAGTGGTATCATATGTCCACACACTAGATTTGAGCTGGGCTACTCCCAAATGCAGAGGGTCAAAACAAACTTCTCCAGAGCCTCTTCCGCATTCTTGATTTCATCATTTGTGTGTCCCTATTGCTTTGTTGTTGCTGCTGCTGTTTTCTTTTTCTCCCTCTAGTGGTTGATTCAATATTTCATCTTTGAATGTCTGGTATACCGCACTGCAGATTTAAAGTACAGGTTTGTATGCCAGACATTCAGCAATCTAATATTGAATTGACCTCTAAAGGGACCAAAACACATGTGGATTAAAAAACCAAAACCAAAAGTAATAGGGACCCACAAACAAAGAAAAGGTGAGTCTGGAAGAGCCCCGGGTCCCACTTGTTTGTGAGCCAGGGTTATTTCCCATGCAAGTCTTCCTGGCGCTATACCCTCACTGTACCCTCACTGGCAGATGAGTGAGCATCTGAGTCTGTTGTGACACGAAGGACTGCAAAGGTTTCCACGTAGACTCAGCTGCTGCCAGATTTGCTGTCTCTTAGGCACCAAGTAAAATGGTTCTATTTTCCAGAGCCTTTTGGATCCCCTGCCCCACCGTAAGATTTCTGCACAACATTTTCCCACAGTCCTCATTGTATCTTAGGGTCACCAAGGGTGTGAGTAATAGAAAAACAACCTTCAAAACATGCCTACCCAATTAAAAATGATTAAAATAAAAAAAATGTATTGTTGGGGAGGAGGATTAGTGCGAAAATCCCAAAGAAAAAAAATAAAAATCTCTACCTGCTGGTGGAAGAAAATGATAGAATGGGACACCTGAAGGCCTCCCCTTCATGAGTTGCTCCTTTTCCCCTGCTCTGTAAATGAATGGAACTTTGAAGAGGGACTTCAAGCTAGGAACACTGATATTGGTGGAAATCCAATGTCTTCTTGGTGCTGCAGTGCTTCTGGTTTGGGCAGTGCCTATTTTGTAAAAAAAGAAATAGTGCAGGTGCTCATATATCAGGTTGCACTGATTTTCTACCAGTGCCTGCGTTGGGATTTGGGAGGGACATTACAATGTGTTCGCTTTTTTTTTACTCTATGGCAGTGTGTACTACCACAAGAAAAAACCCTGGCTTTGGGTCTCCTTATAAACAATCAAAGTCATTGACTTCTTGCTTTTAAATGAAGCCACTTGGCTGCATTTGGCTGAAAAGAGCAAGCGGCTATTCCTTGCACACCAATCTGAAACAATAAAGGTGTATGGGAGGTTTCCAAAAGCATGACAGAATATCTTTCTTTTGTAATCTAGAAACACCAGAATCAAGGGACGGTGAGTAATGCAAGTCCTGCATACTGTCTGTGATCTATAATAAGAGGAACCAGAATGTCCTTGTCAGATTTTAGAAGTCTAAGATTTCTGCTCAACATTTTTCCTATGGCCATTCATTGCATATGAGGGTTACTAACGTTATGAGCAGTAAAAGCCATTAAAAATAAGTTTCAAAACACATGCAATTCAAAACATTCAAACCAATACAAAAGCATGGGAAGAAGCTTAACTGAAAGAATAAATAGCGTAGTAGAAAAAAAAAATCACCTTCTGCAGGAAGACAATAATGGCAAAAAACCAAAACAGGATCACAGTTTAAAAACCTAATAACAAGCAATCACAGTGATTTATGGCTACTGTGTGAAATACAAATGAATGAAAATACAAATGATCCTAACATATTACACAGATAAGAGAAAAAATATCACAACTAGTAGTGTGATCCTCTGTCACAAAATAAAGATAAGTCCCATTGTGATATTGTCGAACAGCTTCTGTAGTAAACTGTAATAAGTTGATGAGCATCTAGATGGGGAAAAAAACCCACAGAACACAGGATGAGAGAAGGACTGCGAAAGAAAGACGGGGACATAAACTACCCGCCCCCCTTTTTCTTGCTTTGTTCATTGTGGAAAGTGATGAGACATTAAGTTTTAGACCTGTTAGGGAAATTAAAACCCAATAGGTATGCAACTTATCACTAAATTCAACCACTGTAGCAGAAGATTGCAGAGTAACAAATTTTATACCAACTTCTAAAAAAGCGTACAGGGAGGAACCAGGAAATTACAGGCCACTTAGCCTATCATCTGACCCAGGCCAATTAATACAAACAGGATAGAATTATTAGGCACATAGAAGAACAAAGCCTGCTGAGGGAAAATCAACATGGCTTCTGTAAAGGGAAGTCTTGCCTTACCAACCTTTTGAAGTTCTTTGAGAAAGTGAACAAACATGTAGATAATGGTGACCAAGAAGATATTGGCTGTGATCACACATACTAAATAATACACTTTCAGTCCTTTTCAGTGCACTTTCCAACAATGCGCACAGTAAAATCCAGTTAGAAAGTGCATTGAAAGTGGATTATTTAGTGTGTGTGTGTGATTGCAGCCATTATGTACTTGGACTTTCAAAAGGCTTTTGACAAAGTTCCCCACCAAAGACTCCACGCTTTGGAGTTTGCTTTCTGTGAATTTACTGCAACAGGATTATGCAAAAAGACAAGAACTGACTGTAGGCCATTGGTGCAACAGAGAGGCCTCCAGAGCACAAGCACTAACGCACAGCAGAGAGAGGGGAACAACAACAACTAGGCTGAATTGCAAGAGAAAAACATACAATAAACCCTAAACCAGGGATGTCAAACATGCAGCCCGGGGGCCAGATCAGGGCTTCTATCAGCCCCGCAGTGGAACTGGCTGTCTTCTGTTTCTTCTTCCAGTTCTGCTGCTGCTGCGTCATTGTAGGTTTGCAGCTTACAGATACACACCTGAACAGCATACTCGAGATTGCAACAGCACAGACATTTTGATGCAATAATTCAGAGCAAGGGGTGTCAGTTATTAGACATTGTTAAATAAACAAAATATTGCAAGAGTGCTAATGTTTTAAGCCTGTTTTTATTTTAAGTAAAGAAAAAAACCCTTTGTGTTTGTGTCCTTTATAAAGTTTATGGATGAGTACAGACTGGCAGTTTGCTCCGGTAGCCAGTCGTAGCAAAAAAGCCCCGGAATAAATTATACCGGGTTTTCCCATTCACACAGTGGGGGCCGCTGCCAGAAGATACGGGATGGAGGCATGTGGAAGCGTGCCAGAGGCGTGCTATATTTGCCGTTTCCCCTTTAATTCAGCTGTGGGTGTGTGGGTGTATGTGCGCATGCGCTGATTGGGGGAGGACCCCGCAGCGCCGGCACCGCATTGGGCAGTGGAACGGAGCACAGCCAATCACACCACTGCTGCCTTCTGCCCAACGTGGGTTGCTCCCGGCTTTTCGGCTGCGCGTTCAGACTCCCCGAAAGTGGAGAAACGTGCGACACATGCGGGCTTTCGAATTTGCTACGGGTTTTATCAGGTATCTTTTTAATCCAACAGTGAAGCGCAACAGCATGGGTTGGCTATGGGTGGGGGACGCCAGGCCTGTGTGCCTGTGTGAATGCCCCATTTACTCCAGGATTGAGTCGTCGCTGGCCCGGGTCCCTACCGGGGCAAACTGCCAGTCTGAACTCAGCCTCTATCTCCGCTACCTTGTATTACATTTTATGACATGCATGGCCTGGCCCAACAAGGTGTCATTTATGTCAGATCCAGCCCTCATAACCAATGAGTTCGACACCCCTGCCCTAAACACTAGAGAATGCTCCACAGCTCCCCCTAGGGTACAAGTGGACTGAATTACTCTACCAGCAGTATTTCCAGTAACTAGAATCTTAGTAGACTGTCGCTTTTCCAACAAGGATAACAGGATTGATTACGTAACAGACAACAAGAGTAGGAAGCAATGGACCATTCACACAATGGAGGGAAATAAGCAGTGGGATCTCATAAGGATCAGTATTGGGTCAGTAATATGTGATTTGCTCATAAATGACACAGAATTACAGGCGAGGAGTGTAGTTGTCAGGTCAGCAGATGATTTAAAATTATTCATGATGGTGAGAATCATGGCTGACTGTGAAGAGCTCCAGGAGGATGTCCACAAATTGGAAAAGTGGGCAACAGTGCAGCAAAGTTCCATTTGGTAAGTGGAGGGTGATGCACATTGAGGCAAAAAAAAAAAAAATGCCAACTTCAGGTATAGGCGAATGGGGTCTGAGCTTGCTGATACTGAGAGGGAAAAGAGACCTTGGGGTGTTAGTGGATAGCTCAGTGCAAGAATCAACCCAGTGTGCTGCACCAGCGAAAAAGCAAATTCTATGTTAGGAAAGGGACTGAAAAGAAAATGGCCAATGTTATAATTCCCCTGTACAGATCTACAGTGCAGTTTCATTTGGAATGGTATCTGCAGTTCTGGTCACTGTATTTCAAAAAGGACAAGGTAGAGCTGGGGAAAGTACAGAGGAGGGCAACCAAAAAAAGGAGGAGGCTCGATAGCAGAGGTTAAGCTCTAAGAGACCTTTCTTTGAACTGCTCTGAATTCAATCATATGACAAAACATTAACGAAAGCCTGTCTTCTTTTGTAATATAGAGCCGGACTTAGGGATAGGTGAGTACTCCAAATCATGTACATTGTCTGTATTAGATGCAATATCCTTCCAGATTTTGACCATCATACATATGTTAAATTATTTAGAAAAGTAATATGTTACATCTCCAAAGAAGTGCTTCAGGCTGCTCACAGGGTGTGGTGGAATTGTCCTGTTTGGTGCCAGTTTGGTGTAGTGGCCAAGTGTGCGGACTCTAATCTGGGGGAACCGGGTTTGATTCCCCACTCCTGCACTCGCACCTGCTGATGTGACCTTGGATCAGTCACAAGGTCTGGCACAGCTGTTCCGTAAAGAGCAGTTTGTGTTAGAGTTCTCTCAGCCCCACCTACCTCACAGGGTATCTGTTGTGGGGAGGGGAAAGGAAAGGAGTCCGTAAACCGCTCTGAGACTTCAAGTGAAGGGTGGGGTATAAATCCAATCTCTCCTCCTCCTCCTGTTATAGGGTTGCCAGGTCTCTTCTTTGCACCAGCGGGAGGATTTTGGAGGCATTCCAGGGGTGGGCAGGGACATTACATGGCATGCTGATGTCACCTGGAAGTGATGTCAGCGCATTGGTGATATCGGGTGATGTTATGCTTTTGAGCAGTAAAAACAGCCTCAAGCCATAGAGTTTTGCCCAAAGAGCAGATCTTCCCCTTTCCGCGACATCACCGATGTGCTGATGTCACTTTTAGGTGATGTCAGCACATCGTGCACGACATCAGGAGTGGGGGAGATTTCCTTCCACTGACCAGCTGACCAGCAGCAGGCCAGAAACTGGGAAAGCAGGAGATTCCCACCCCCTCCTGGGGAACGGTATCCCTATCCCATTCTGATCAGCGGGACCTATTCCACTATGCCCTTTGAGGTTTTCCCAATACCTGGGGGAGTTATTCTCTCTTTCTGCTCAACCACTGGCACCACCTGACATTTGTAGGAATTAGCCACTGGGAAGGCCAGCACTCCCAGTTTTCTTTCCAAGTCCTGAGGCCTTGCCTTTGTGCCTCCCACCATCTAGCATCTGGTTATCACAAGGACAGCTTACTGCCTTGTGCGCCACTGGGGGAATAGCCACTTGACAACTGGCTGTACCCCTTTCTCTTGGTGCTCCCTTTTAAAATAGTGTATCCAAGACAGTGGAGGGCTGTGACCATACGCACAATTAGACCCAACATAGGTGCAAATGCCAGGTGGATTTAAAGGGTGTGATCAGACAACAACATCTGGGAAGCGTTCCGCAGCCATCGGCAACTGGTTCTGCTCTGCCGCAAAAGTGAAGTTAAAAGACACCGGGGAAAATCTGGTATTAAACGGGCTGAGAAGGGCCTTGGATGGACTTCCCCTTGTCTGATCGCTCCAGTGCACTCTCATGCCATCAGGATGGTCTGATCAGGCCATCCTGATTCTGTGCCATTGTTTTTTCCCCCTTTCACAATATGTGCATCATTGCAAACTCCATAGGGAGCCTTCAGTGCGGAGGTGCGATTCATCGATTCCTCGTTTAAGTGCATGGGGGAAAATGGCACAACCCCCCCCCCCCAACTCACCCACAGTTGCATCTGATCACAGACTGATGGACTGTACCCATAGCTTTGAAGGGAGGTGTGATCATGCAACTGTGGGTCAAATTCTTCCAGAGGAAATAGCCTCGCTTCCCCCCCCCCATTTTATGTAGTCCCCGGACAGCCACAGATAGAGCAAGGGATTCAAACATGCCCTTGGAGATGTTAAATATTAGGCAGGCACCTTAGCTTTCAAAGTTGCTGATGTTCTACAGGGTTGCCATTACTTTGAAGCCTCCATCGGATGTGCAGGCTGCCACAAGGCAATGGATGTCTTCTACACACTTCAGATTAGAGTTCTGTCTCCCCCAATGGAATCAGCACCGGAGGAGACCCTTTTCCTCACTCCCAGGAATTTTAATATCCCCCTTCTTCCTCCCACTGACAAGGCCAGACCAAGTCAAAGAAACTTTTCTTGAAGTTAATGGGAAACTTTCCCTGAAGTTTTCCTAGCACTTAATTCGTCCATATCTCTACTTCCTGCTTGATACCACCTGTCTAGCTGGGGAGGGGTAGCTTGGCCATCCCATTTTCTCTTGGTAGACTTATTAGCATTTCTAAAAGGGGGAGTGAGGTGAGGCTGGAAAGCACTTGAATCAGCTTCATCCCTCCTGTCTGTTCTCTGTCATGACGGAGAGAGACACTTTAAAACTCAGGGTGAAAGTTTTGTTCAGTTCACACCTCAAAAAAAAAAAATGCTTTTCTTCACACATGGGAATCTTTTAAAAAACTTGGCCAACATCTGCTGCATTGGTTGGCATCTTTAAAAAGCTGGCTTGACCAACAAATTTTTGAAGCAGAAAGCAAAATTATTCCTGACTTTCAATCTTCTGACCACAAATGAGCCTGAATTCAATAGAAATAAATTTGTCAGTGGAGCCAGTACTGATTGGTCTCTAGAAAAGCACAGGAGGAGCTCTTTGAGATAGATTTAATAGACTATATGCAGGTTAAGTCACGTTTGCAACATAATGTGTTTTTTGTTTGTTTTTCTTTCCTTCATGACCTTTCTTGTTTTTGCCTGACTGATAATCATCTGGCTTCCTCTCCTGATTGCTTTTTTATCTTGATGTGAATCCTTTATGATAGATATTCTTATGCTGCAAACTCAAAGGGGGTAGGAGGTTGGGGCTCCAACCATCATTGCCCTAACCTGTATTCAATTACTGATGAATGTATTCAGCCCTTTGGAATTGTTTGTACTAATAGCTACTATGTTTTCACTAGTTCCAACAATGGCACAATATGGTGGAGATCCTGGACCACACCAAAAACAATTTCCTGCCCGTGAACCACTCCCGCTGCCACCTCAAGCAAATCATAGGAACGCCGTTCACACTATAACTTACATAGTTGTCTAGTATTGCTCTTGGCAATCACACTTGATCTATTATGGGCAGAAAGAAAATAAAAGAAAATATCAGCTATGTCTGTTTTTATTATTTGCCAATGGGAATTTTACAATTCTGTGAACAAGAGCAGCTCAGTCCTTAACTATTGCTGTTTGCATTGTGGAATTACAAATTTATTAGAGACAGGCCTTCAAATAAAAAATGTGATGTCAGATCACTGATTAGGTTGTTAGTACGTACTGTGTGGGTGGAAGTCAGCCAATGGGAAGTTACAGAAAGAAGACTTAGCATTAACTTATGGCTGACATTAACTTTTTTTGCATCCTGCTTTTCTCCCCATGAAGACCCAAAGTGGCTCACGTCATTCACCACTTCTCCCCTTTATCCTTACTGCAGCAACAATGTTATGAGATATCTCAGGTTGCAAGTGAAAAGTATTGAGACTGAGGCATAGTGTAGTGATTTCAGCTCATACTTTATTCAAAGACAGGAAAACTGGAGGTGGAGATGCAGGGCCAGAGGCCCGCTTAAATGTCAGTCCAAACCACTCCCAACACATACACCCACACCCGTGATAGGTCTATTTACAGTGTAACCTCAACCACAGGTCCCCTCTTGGATCCAGGCCAGCCGATTGGCTGTGTCTAGGATCCTCTCAGTCCATTGTCTCAGGATGCAAAGCTTTGGTAGTTTGCATGTCCATGTGTATCCCTGACCGCGTGCGCAGTCCCTGTTAGTACATAACAGCAACAGAGTGGTATGCCAGAGTCACCCAGTTAGCTTTTATACCATGATTAAGCCCTGAATCTCCCAGATCCTAAACTGTCACTCTAATTCAGTGATCCCCAACATAGTGCATGTGTATGAAATTGTACCTGCTGGGGTGTTTCTTGGTGCCCATTTGCGCTTTTTCTCAAGTGTATCTCCATCAAATCAAAGAGACAGTTGTTAGCCAAACTGCTTATTTACACAGTGGCTGGACTAACTTATGTTGAGTTCTGGTCTGTGTATACAGAGAAAGCAACTTTGTCCTGAAAACCCATTTCCCAAAGAGAACACTTGACAAGGTTTCTTTAGTAAAATCAAAGATTCTCTTTACTGAATAATATCTTTTTAGTACACAGGCAAACAAAACAGATGCACTCACACTTACACGCAAGTTCCTTTAGATACAGTAGTAATGGAACACCATATGGGGTTTAAACTAGAAGTATTTAGGAAGGAGAAAATCACGTGATACTTTTCTGATCCTGTAGCTTGATCTTTCCACAGTGAAGAATACAAGGATTGTTTCTAACTAAGGGAAACTCTCACTTTACACAGCTGGAACCTGCCAACATGTGTAAAGGGTCTCTTGGTCCGGATTCCAAGAGAGCACACAAAAGTTACCTATAGAAGATTTAAGGTTGGGTGCAGGGGATGGCCAAGGCACGACACAGAACAAAGGTTGCACCTTGATTTATCAGCTAGTATTGGGGGCTGGCTTTTGGGGTGTCTCAGTCTGTCCCATCCCTATATCATTGGCTATAGGATATGGGGTACCCTCCTACTAAGGTGGGGCAATATTGAAAATCTACACCTTTGCTAAAGAGAACATTTGGTCCAAAGGTACAAAGATGGGTTGTCATGGAAACCTTAGATGTGCAGATGACTCTAACTTGGACCATGGCACAAACAGGAAACAGTCTTAACACATGTAAATGCCAAGCATCCTGTGGGTTATGTGTGGAATTCAGATTCCTTGATGGTGGACAGGTTGTCGTTTATAACATCCTTCTGGAAGACCCTAGTGGAGATGCTTTCTTGTTCCCAGTGTCTGATGGGTAGAGGTATGCAAGGTGTTTGTGACTTCATTAGCATGAAAGTACAGGCTGCGTGACTGCTTTCTCAGTGCAGAGAGTCACATCAAACAAAGCATACATTTCTCCCAAACCAAAGACACATGTATGCACCATTCAGGTGTGTGTGCAGGTCAGAAAATAACAAATAAAAGCATTTTCAAAGTACATCTCCTAACACAGTTCTGTCTTTTATCCACTCAACTGACTGAGCAGATTTCTCAATATAGCCCAGGAGGCATCAGCTTTGGCTGTGATCACATGAACAGTTTGCACTAACGCCGGCACCCCTCCAGATCAAATGGGCACAGTCATACAGCCACATCTGTCAGGCATTCCCCCAGCATATTCATCCCATCATAGGACGACTTGGAGCCAGGTTAAAAAAGCAACACATCACAAGTGGTGTTTTTTGTTCCCCATGCATTCATTGCACATGGCTGGATGTCTGAAGATGGGGGAGGGCATGCAAAATGGATTTGACAGTCTGAACCTGCAGATCTGTTCCTGCCAATAGGAAGATGTTTTTTTTTTAATTGCCTATATGCACATGTGCACATGGGTGCACATGCATTTTAAAGCATTTCTGGGCAGCACACTCTATGACTGAGGCATTGCAGTAATGTGGATGTCTGCATGGTAACCCACAGCAGGGTGTGCTGTCTGGATGATATGCCCCAAAACACTGTAAACTGGTACAATTAGAAGCTGCACCATATCACACCAAGCTGCCAGTGTGACCGCAGCCTTTGTGTTGGTGTAGGGAGCTCTAGTTTGGAAACAGCTATCTCTATGATAGGAATATGCTAGGTTTGGAACTTCTTTACCCTGTGGAAGCTTGCAATATTTTGAGAATGGAGGCAGCCCATGTGCTTAACAAGGGTAGGGACCTGATCACTAATTATTACACCATGCTGACTTTCACTTGGGAATGCTATGGCACAGATACCCTATACCAGGGTTTGATTATTGGTCGGTTCAGAGTGGACAACATGAGGCAATGAGTTCATGCTACAGTGGGGACAAATCCTCACAGAGTCTACTTAGGGAAGGCTTATAAAAAACAGCTGCTGAAAAAATAAAGCATGAATGATGTAGACTTTTTGACTTTGCAACTAAATACTTAACATTTAGATTTATCTACATACCCATGCATTGCAATGCAAACATATCACAGCCCAGGCCTCAACTAACCAGAAATCCTGAAAGTTAGCTTCCTTCATTCAGATTCTTAGCAATCTTGAGCAAACTGGCATCAGGTGATGGTAACATACCAATCAGGACACCTTCTTGCTAGAACTTTCTAGAAGACTACATCACCACTCCTGATTCCCCCCACCTATCCACTGGGCCACAGGTCCTCAATCAGAGCCAGTTATCACATTCCTAACTCTGGCCTTGAAGATGATAAGGGTCATGTAGAAGAAGAAGAAGAAGAGATTGGATATATACCCTGCCCTTCACTACCCAAGGGAGTCTCAGAGTGGCTTACAAACTCCTTTCCCTTCCCTTCCCCACAATAGACACCCTGTTAGGTAGGTGGGACTGAGAGAGCTCTGACAGAAACTGCTCTTTTTCAAGAACAGCTGTGCCAGAACTATGGCTTGCCCAAGGTCATCCAGCAGGTGCAAGTGGAGGAGTGGGGAATCAAACCCAGTTCTTCTGGATTAGAATCCATGTATTTAACCACTGCACCCAATTGCTAACACCTACAAGGTAGAATAAGCCCATTAGTGTTCACATTAACGCTTTGTGTGAACTCAGGGGTGCTTTGCCTCACATGCACCCCTTAAGAAAGCTAAGGTTCATGGTAGTACCATGACTGAAGCTTGCACACCTAGGCAAAGTGACTACAATTTCACATTCCTATCAAGCAAGGTAGATTTAGGTTTTCATGGCAGCATAAAATATGAATTAGCAGAGCAACATGCATACAAAAGCAGAACGACAGAAAATCCCTTCTCAAGGCCTCATTCCGCTTCTTGATGGGACAGACAATCAGCCACAATATTATGTTTTCCTTTAAGGTGATCAGTATCAAAGCTGAAATCCTGCAGACTCAAGGCTCTCCTTAGAATCCAGGCATTGTTACCCTTCATCCGAAGAATGAAGGGCAATGGATTGTGGTCTGTTTCCCCAACAAATTTGTCACCACACAGGTATGGCTTTAGCTTATTAAGCTTATTAAGGGCCCAAATAGCTAGCCAAATAGCATAGCTAGCCCCTTCTTTGCCAGAGTCTAATAAGTTTGTTCTTGGGGTGATAACCTCCTGCTCAAATAGATGACAAGGTGAAGTTCCTCATCACTTCCCTTTTGGAGTAGCACAGCTCTCAGGCCTTTCTCTGAAGCATCACTTCTAACCACAAAAGGATTTTTGTCACTGGGAGGCCCCAAGATGGGTGCTCCTTCTTTAACTCATTAATGGCCTCTTGACACTCAGGGGTCCAGTTTACCATAACAGGGGCCCTTTTCTTACATAAATCAGTCAAAGAGGAAACCCATTGACTGAACTTTTTTCCAAACCTGATGGATTCTCTGGAGCACCTCTCTCACATGTTCTAAGTGTTCTTCTCAAGTCAGACTGTAAATAGCAATAATATCCTGATAGGCATCTGCAAAAGACAGTCCATGAAGTAATCGCTCCATCAACCTTTGGAATGTCTTTGGGGCACCAAATGGCATCTTAACAAATTGATAATGTTCCAGAGGTGACACAATAGCAGTTTTTATCAGAAGCTTTAGGACTCAGAAGGACTTGCCAATAACCTGAAGCCAAATAAATGGTGCTAATGTAGATGGCACCAGACAGGTCCTCAATCAAACTTTTAGTTCTAGAAGTGGAGTAAAGATCCACAATGATTAATTTTTTGAACTTCCTAAAGTCCACATAAAAACAATATCCAGTGGGGGCATCCTCTAATAATGACTTCTTTGTTACAATGACTTCAGGTGCTCCCCAATCAGAGCAAGACTCCTTGATCACTCTCCATATCAACATGGATCTCAGCAGCCACAATTTCTTTCAGGGGCCCATTCAGTGGATATGGGCTGGATTTTATAGGCACATGTGCCCCTGTCTCAATGTGATGGGCAATCAAATTGATCTGGTCAAGGAACATGTCAGAAAAATGGCTAGAAACATCCTGATACCTGTTTCAGTTCATTCTGCTGCTGCAGTGATATGGATGGGCCATCTGCAGTTGCTCTAGTCCTTCAGCTCCTGCATTCTCATTCAACAACTCAGGCAAGTACAGTTCCACCTTCTATGCTACCCTCACTCGAAACATCTGGCCAGCCATTTCACAAAACAGCTTTAGGCTGTTGATGTGAGTAACCTGAGTCTTCTTATGAGAGCCCATTTCCTGAACCAGATAATTACAATTTGGCGGCTTTTGAAATACACAAAACCAGCCAGCTCATGCAGTCTCCAGCTTGGCTATGTGATCAGGTTTCCAAAGCAAGACCTTACTTCTGACAGCCAAACTCTTAGGTTTGGCTTACTGGTCATAATGGTCTTGTGCCTTTTTAAGGAACTCTCTGACCACCTTCCTGGCCTGCTTCAAAGTGTGCTTTATCTTTATCTAGTTTATGTGGAGGTAATCCAGAACTATCCAATGAGTCTAAAAATTCTGTGGGGTATTTCATTATTTCACCAATGTCATCTGACTTTACTTCATCTACACTATAGTATGTAATACTTTCTCCATCCATTTTAGAAATTATAGTGGTGTTAATATAATTGCAGTGCTCATTTTTTGGAACTAAGATCACAGACATTGAATGCTGAAGAATGGATTGTGCAGAGAACGTCGTTCCATAGACTGCTGTTATAATGTCAGATGTTAAACACTGAGGTGGTAATCTTATTGCACAGTTTGATATGGTTCTTTGCACTGGGATGGTTCCATTTCCCACTTGTAAGACATATTGTGCAAAGCTGTTATCAGATGTGCTCTTGTATTTATTTTTAAAGTGAGTAATTTGAATAGTGGCCAAAGTGAGCTTGTCTTCAAACAGTTCTGTATTGTTGCCTGGCTCGATGAGTGTGGTACAACTGGTAAAATTTGTCTGAAATCTTCACCTAATAGGATGACTTTTCCTCCATAGGGTATGTCATTATGCATGAGATCTGCCAGCAATCTGTGTATTACCATAAGAGCATTTGCTGATATCATAGATGCCTCGTCCCATAGAATTAGCGTTGCTTCCTTAGTGTATTTGACTTCTTTACTGCTAGGAGATAGAGCTGATACAGAATTCTCCATTAGAATCAATGGTAATTTAAACTGACTATGTACTGTTTGTCCTCCTTTAAGCAACATGGCAGCTATCCCTGTCCAAGGGACAGCAATGGAAGTTTACCTTGGCCCAGTAAGATATGTATCAACGTTAGATACATAAATCTTTTCCCACATCCTCCTGGTGCATCTAAAAAGTATGTTTGGGGGGTTAAATTCATTCATCAATGAATGAATCATCAGATCATCAAATCTTCCCTCCATTGCCTAGAGCAAATGCAAACCAATGGCAAGATGTTCTTTATAAAGATCAAACCATGCACCCTTCCAAGCCTCCAAAGGGAGAATGAGCTCCAGAGCTCCCCCATTGCCTTTCTGCATAAGGTATCCATTGGTGGAGGGGAAGCCAAGTGCTGCCTTGGCTTGCTGCTACCATGGTTCCTTTCCCCTTCCCTGTGCAGTGTGCAAAGAAAGACTAGTGCCAAGCAGAGAAGCACTCTTTGTAGCAGCTCCTGGTTGAAAGGGGCTCTGAGAAGAGAGGAAAACAAAATGGGGGGGGGGTCTCTGGGGTTAAATACTGATCCCCGAAAGGAACTGAGATGTTTGCAAGAGGAGATGAGTCTCGCCCAAAAGAGAAATGGTCATTTGCTGTTACACTGGGGAAGAGAGGGGATTGGCCAGTGGGGGGAGTTGCAATAAGACTGTAAAGTAGCAGGGTGGGTGGTGTGGGGCTTTGTTTTCTGCGGGTCCTGGGACTGCATTGGTCAGGCCGCACTGGGAGTATTGTGTGCAGTTCTGGAGGTCTTACTTCAAAAAGGATGTTAAAAATCATTGTGTACTGTATGAATTATCAGTAATGTATTTCATTGGAACCCAGCCTTTGCATGGCACATTCTGCTGCTCAGTTTCTCAAAGAGCCCCTCAGTAGAGGCATATCAAATCCACAGCAGAATCTGAGGTTCCTGTTGAAGTCAACAGTAACTTTGGATGTTAGTTTTGATGAGTTCAGCTGTCTACACATACTGGAGCCAATTGCTTGCCTTCCCTTTGGGATATTCCCTGACAAAGTAGCCATAAAGAATGCACTAGATTGTGTTGCCCTTTTTGAATAGATATTCCAGTTGATTCACATTGGATGCCGAGGTGCAATTTTAAAGGGGGTGAATGAAGATCCTCAAAGAATGAAAGAAGTCTTGTTCATTCATTCGTTCTTAATTTTTTATTCAATTTCTGAATTATTAGAACTCTCCTACATTGTTGTATGGAATAATTGATATTCTAATCTTTTCCCCCTTCATGAAACACTAGTAAAAAAAGGACTCATTAGTTCTAAGCAGATTACTAAAATATATCAAATGCTATACGCCATATGAACAGCAGCAAAAACCCTGTCTTGACTTGGTTCTTTCAGTAAAAGGCAAATGCAGGAGGTCCTTTCCATGCCTACTTTGGCCTTTGTGGGGAACTCATTGGGGCCAGTCCTGACTAGGGTTGCCAGCTCCAGGTTGGGATATTCCTGGAGATTTTGTGGTGGAGTCTATGGAAGCAATAGTTTGGGGAGGGGAGAGGCCTCAGCTGAAGAGAATGCCAAGGAGTCCACCCTCCAAAGCAGTTATTTTCTCCAAAGAGAGAGAGAGATCTTTTGTCTGGAATTCACTTGTGATGCCAGGTGATACCACAGCCAGTGTGACGTAGAAGTTAGCACTTCAGGGCAGGGTCTGCCAGACTCAGGTTCTTCCTGTGGAAGCTGAGTGGATGATTTCAGACCAGCCACAGACTTTCAGCCTAACCTACTATTATAAATGCTTCACAAGGCACTTGCAGGGCAACAGTTTCCTTGTACTGTTACCCCAAGACACCTCTCTCTCTCCTCTGCAAACTTTTCGTACCTTTGATTTTCACTTGTTCCTGAGAAGAACATCAAGCAAGACCATTGAATACTGCTTCACCTAGATCCAGATGTGGGACCCTGTTGCCAGACATCTCCAATGTCCCAAAGGGGGACATGTTGCCCTGCAAAAGCCTTGCTCAGCATCCATAACTCTATGGACTATAACTGTAAGCTGGATTGTACAATACGTTTGCCAGGGCATTGGACTGTGTGGTACCCAGATGATGGTGCCAACCTCCTGGACTGTAAACACCTGCCCAGCTGAGGGGAGCCTTGCCCGGAAGCAGTGTGCCAAGCCAAACATGGACCCATGGGATATCTGATGCCTCTCACCCCTGCATCCCTGCAGCAGGCAAACCAACCTCCCTGACACCATAAGCATGCAGAAACCAGCAGCAGTTCACTAAAAAGAAGCAATGCTCTGCACAGGAAGCCTAAGTGTTCCTGCAAAGATTCCATAGAAAGACTTCTTCTCCATCACTCAGGCACCTCACCCCCCTCTTTGCCAGATGCTGCACATATTCCTCATTGTAAAACAAGAGGACTTATGCCATGAGAGGATTAAGCAGCTGTCACCTCCACCTGCCGCCCACCCTAATAACGCAGCTGTTGATCATTGGGACATTAAAACTAATGACTGTCCATGGAGCTGAGACATTACTGCTCTTTTCTTTCCTTTGTGTTTCTAAAGGTGTCAGCATTAGTTGAATATCATTGCAATTGCCCAGCCATTAATCCCATTCTCTCAGTCATCTCCTGACCATTAATAACTGGATTTTTCTAGTTTTCCTGGGGACTGCGTGACTGGAGAAGCATCCCTTTCCTAGTCATCTTAGGGTATAAAAAGAGAGCATCTCCCCATTGCTCACTCTCTCACTTCTTACCTACCTGACCCCATTCTATCTTACTGGCTCCATTTGTAGCGCTTTTTGGAGTCTCCCACATGTGTTGCCAGCCAACATACAACCCATTCCCTACTATTTTCCCTATTTCATCGCAGGATCACCTCGTCACATCAAACAGGTAAAGCATATCCCCCATCAACCTTCCTGCTAATGCAACAGTCGCTATACTTTTCTAAGTTTCTTAGCATGATTGTTTCGTTTGTATTGTATGTGTGTGAGAATTATTAGTAAAAAACCCACAATATTTTGATATCTAGTCTCTGTGTCTATTTCTGGGGATCTGGATATGTTGGACTCCAGTATACATATGTTATTATTCTCTTAATTAAAGCCATTGCCATTTAATATTCAAATTCCCCCATCATTAATAAATAATGGCAATTTGGTTAAAACCACCTCAAAGGGTTGATGTGCAGATCTAAAGGGAGAGAGGAGAATAATGTGAGCTGCTTTAGTCCCCACTACGGAGAAAGACTGTATTTTTCCTCCTGGGGATTCATTGTTACCAAACTACATGTGAGGGCTAAAGATCACTGAGAATAGCAATTACTCTACAGTTGGCAGAGATCAGTCCCCCTGGAGAAAATGGTGGACTCTGTGTCATTATACCCTGCTGAGGTGGCCACCCTATGACAGCTAGTGTGATGGAGCAGTTAGTGCTTCAGAGCAGGGTCTGCCAGACCCAGGTTCTTGCTGTGGAAGCTGAGTGGGTGATGTTGGACAACTCCCAGATTAACAGCTTCAGCTACCACACACAGTTGTTGTGTAGATCAAAAGGGGGAAAGGACAATGATGTTTGGTTCACATTGTGGTGAAAGACTGTACTCTTCCTAGATAGAGGCTGCAGGGATGGGGGAGGAGATGGAAAGCTGAAATGAGAGGGGCAGATAAAGGTAGGTTGATGGTTGGTTGGGAAGGAGATAGGGTTGCCAACTTTAAGTTGGGAAATTCCTGGAAATTTGAGGGGTGACGACTGGAGAATGTGGGGTTTGAGGAGCGCCGGGACCTCAGACAGGTACAATGCCATAGACTCCACCCTCCAAACCAGCCATTTCCTCCTGGGGAACTATTGTTGCCAGTCTCCAGGGGAGGGGTAGAGATCACTCAGAATTAAAACTGCTCTTCAGATGGCAGAGATCAGTTCCCCTGGAGAAAATGGTAAACACTGTGTCATTATACTCTGCTGAGGTCATCACAGCAAATTGACACTGAGTACCAAAGGCTGTGGCACCTGCCCAGAGCATCTTTCTAGAGCTGATTGTATTTATTTCCACAATGGACTTTATTTCTAGTCTTCAGATAAAAGAGATAGTATGAACTACATTTTAGAACAATGTAGAATTGAAAGATTTCTAGGCTCAGAAAAGTAATTACATTCAAAGGTCATGTGATACAGGGTGTCTACATTCCCTGTACCAGAGTCTCATACTCTATCAAAGGATGGTGTTTTTAGATACTTTCATTGCAAAACTTTAGATGGTAAGGCATTAAGACACGCCGACATAAAAGTATGCCTATAGCGAGGAACAGTCAAATACGAGCAGTAATCAGGAAGCTCTCCAGATGGAAGAATACCAGCAAATTGAGTAGAACAAACTTGTTGTGCTCTACAAATTGTACTGTTGTAATCATACTTAAATAAACATTCCTTAATCATTCTTATGGGTTCCTGTCTGGTAAATGAATACAGGCAGTCCAAAGAAAATTTGAGGAGTTTTAGTCATTGCTCAACAAGTTTATCCCAGTGGGAAACATAAGAGTCATCTCTGTCTAAGCCAAGGTAGCCTTCTTGGATGTTGGAGTGTATCATTTTAACTTTAAGGTGGAAAGTCTTAAACCAAGTCTGAGCTTCAAGAGATGATTGTCCCAATTCAGTTCAAAGGACCACTCGCACTATGGAAGATAGTAATTGAAGAAGAATTGAATCCATGGACACCCCTATTTTGTCAGTCCGATACCAGCCTCATACAAATTTTGTGTGACCACCTTGACGTTCAACAGTTTGGTGGTGAATGGAATATAATGAACCCCAGATGAATAAAAGAAATAACAGATCATATTTGATGCTGCTATGGCCAATCTTATAACTTGAGCAGTGTGCACTGACTAAGTTAATCTCTGGTCAAACCAACCCCCTAAGTATTTAAAACAGAGGATCTCCTTAATATGATTTCCATAAAATTTCCATTTGTGGTGTACATGAGATTTCCCCCCAAAAAATAACAGTCTTGGATTTTTGATAGTTAACTATCATGTGTTCTTCCAGATAGTAAGAGGCAAAAGCCTCTATCAGACAGGACAGTAGTGAGTAGGGATCCTGGATTTTGCCCTGGATAGAGCTGAAATGAACCACTCCATTCCTGAGGCTGGTTCATGAACTAGTTCGTGATGCAGTTTGAATGCAAAAAAACCCTTGGAGTGTCCAGGGGGTCTAAATTCTTAGCATAATTTCAGCTCACACTCCTTAATGTGCCCACAAATTTTGGTCTTGATTGGACTCCAGGGGATGAGCTGCAGACCCCAAATGAGACAATGCTTTTCAATGGGATGTCCCCCCAGCCTGTTTGGGAGCTACCAAAACTGACCCAGGTGAGCTAGAGGCCTCCAACTAGCTCAGTCCCTCCTTGAGGTGGTCCTCCATGTACCCTATAAGTCATGTTCCCATTGGATCTGGGGGGTCTGAGTAGCAGACCCCCAAGACAGGTGTCTCCAAAGAAACTGCTTCTCAAAGACTTATCCAGTGACCATTTCAGACAGTCCAGAGCAGAACGGGTAAAATTACAGTCCCCCAACTCCCCCAGGACCTCTCAAGGACCACCCACATAGTTGTAGGTCCCTCTGTCTCCCTGGGGCCAACCATCCAGCTTTTTTGACATGAGAACTGCTTGGGGCCAGGCCTCCCACACTGTTTGGAAGCTTTCAGAGAAGTGTGGCTCTTTTCCCCCAGGCTCATCCTCCCTTAAATGGCAATGGGATCACTGACCTGGACAGAACCTCCCACCCAGCCCAAGGAACACCCATACAGAGACAGGTTGTGTTCTCTCACTCCGTCCACCCTCCACCTACTGGCAAGGTGATTACTGGACACGGCCATCCATCCTTCCCTGCCCAGGGCCCGGGGAACAACCACACAGGGGTGGCTGGTGTTGTCTCCCCAGGCCCACCCTCCACCCACCAGCAAGGTGATTACTGAGCAGGGCCATTGCTCCCGCCATGCCCGGGGCGCAGGGAACACCCTCATGAGGACAGGTGGTGCTCTCTACCTGGGTCCAAGCCTCCACCCTGAATGCAACATGATTACTAGGTAGAGTTAACCAACATCACGCTGTTCGGGGACCAGGAAACACCCACACAGTGGCAGTTGGTGCTTGGTCCATGGGCCCCAACCTCCACCCTGAAGGCAATGTGATTACTGGATAGGTCTGACCCCCACCACCCTGCCCAGGGCCTGGGGAACACCAATATGAGGGCAGTTGGTTCTCTCTCCCTGAGCCCAACCCTCCACCCACTGGCAACTTTATAACCAGGAAGGGCTGACCTCCACCGCCCTTCCGGGGGCCTGGGAAACACCTGCATTGGGATGGGTGGTGCTCCCTTCCTGGGCCAAACCCTCCCCTCACTGGCAATGTCACTACTGGGAAGGGCCAAACACCCTGCCCTGCTTGGGGCCCGGAGAACACACACACAGGAATGGGTGGTGCTCTCTGTCCCTGGACCCACGCTCCACCCTGAAAGCTATGTGATTCCTGGGCAGGGTCAACCCCCACCCCCCTGCCCGGGGGCCAGGGAACACCCACACTGGGATGGGTGGTGCTTACTCCATGGGCCCCACCCTCCACCCATAGGCAAACTGATAACTGATCAGGGCCCATCCACTCCATCCATCCCGGGGCCTGTGGAGTACTTGCACAGGGGTGGGTGGTGCTCTCTCTCTGTGCCCACCCTCTACACACAGGCAATGTGACTACTGGGCAGGGCTGACCACTCTGCACTGCCTGAGGCCTTGGGAATACCCACACAGGGTCAGGGGAACTCTTTCCATGGTCCCACCCTCCCTCTACTCCTAGTAACGTGAAATAAGCAGGAAATAATCTCACTCACCACCTGAGGCCTGAGAGCCACCCATACTTTTGCAGTTGGCCTCCTGTCCTGGGGACAACTCTCTAAGTAGGGGACACCTCAGTCTGTTAACAGGGCAAAGAGAGCTCCCAGCTCAGGAGGTTTTGGTCCTGACCAGTAATCACCTTGCCATCAGGCAGGCCAGGGGGACATGCGGGTGAACAGGTGAGGCAGGAAGTCCCAGCCCCAGGAATCAGGTGGACAGCAGTCAGGCAGGAAGAACGTGGATGGATCCAGACAGAGAGGTCCTGCCACAACCAGTACTCTCAGCATGACCTCACAGGAGTATTTGTCTACAGCCAGTGATCAGGTTGCCAGCTAGCAGGCTGGAAGGACATGTGTTCTGTTATGTTTATTCATTGTATTTGTTTTTAAACAATTTTTACTCAGTCAGGCAGGGAGTATATTGAAGAATCCAAGCACAACCCTGGGACGACATCTTCGAAGTGACCTCGTGGACATGGGTAGGCAAGGCTGCTTGACGAAGCTTAACCCAGTGGTATGGTATGAATGTCTGGCTGTGATGGGCAGATGGGGAAGTGGGGAGTCTGGGCCTGAGTGGGGACCTTGCATGGGGCTGGGCTCACAGGACCCACCATCAGGGGTGGGGGCGGGAGGACTTGGTCCTGACTGGTAATTACTCTGCTATCTGGAGGGCCAGGAGGACATGTGGGTGGATGGGTAGGGCTGGGAATCCAAAACCTGTGTTGGATCCCAATGTGATGATCCTGGACCATGGGAAACATGATCTCCCACTTCGGAAGGATTTGGTCCTGTTAGGTGGGCCAGGGGGACATGGGTGGGCAGTTGGGTGAGGAAGGGATTTCCAAAACCAGGGGACGTGTACCCTGTGTGGGACCCTGCTGTGACGTTCCTGGACAAGGACAATGTGACCTCCCAGATTGGGAGGATTTGGTCCTGACCAGTATTCACTTTGCCATCAGGCAGGCCAAGGAGACATGCATGCAAATGGGTGAGGCTGGGAATCCCAAACCCAGGGGACAGGAACCCAGTGTGGGAACCCATCATGATGGTCCTAGACCAGGGCAACATGACTTCCCAAATCAGGAGGATTTGGTCCTGACTAGTAATCACTTTGCTATCAGGTGGGTCAGGGGGACATAGGCAGACAGACAGGTGAGATGGGGAATCCCAAACCCAGGGGACAGGGATCCTACCTGGGACATGCCTGGCAGCCCCTGAGGGTGAACAGACATCTTTGTGTGGACCCTCGTGGGAGGGACCCAGTAGTGTGGTCTGACTGATGGGCTGAGGAGGGCAGATGGGTGGAGCGGGGAGTCCCATCCCCAGTGGACAAGGCCTCCAATTGAGACCCACCTGTTGGTACCTCCCTCTCGGGGAGAGACATCATTATATGTTCCCTTCTTGGAGGGACCCTGAAGCAGAACCAAGAGACTTGTGTGTGGAGGGATGGGGTGATGTGTGTTCTCTGCATTTCAGGTGGTGGTGGTGGGCAAGCCAAGGTAATGTTGATGGACTAGGAGACAGTACTTTGCGAGATTTCTGGTGGCTTATAGGGATAGATGTGCTCCTGATTTGCCCCACATATGCAAATTTCCCAGAGGACGCATATTCATGCTGGTAACCACATTGCCAGAGGGAAGAACAAATGGCCATGGTGGCGCATTCTACTTTGTGTTCCTGGAAATGAATTGTGATCCCAGGAGAACCATTCCTGGAGCAGCCTGGATATGAATTTGGGTGTTTCAGGCAGTGTGGGTGCAAAGAAGGGTCTGGACAGGAAAATGGCAGTCACCAGGTGTGCGGCCAGACGGAGGGGAATGGGTGGAGTCTCTCCCTCCTTGCTCTTCCCGACCCATGTCTCCTTTTGCCATGGGACCCATTACCACTGTGGCTAGAAAATCTTTTTAAGGCAAAGGCAAGAGATAGTACACTTATTTACCTAGGAAAGGCAGGAAGAAAGTCTAGTGGTGAATCTTTCTACTTATATTTTAAGTCCTCTGGAAGTTGCTGTGTTAAATAAAGGCTTTTTTCCCAGTCGAATATATAACGATTTTCAAACATGAATTGATTTATATGCCTTGATTAGACAATGGAAACTTAAATGGTTTTTTTTAATGATGATGCTCCCAGAACTGACAGCAGAACAGAGCAATTTAACAACAAATCCACTTTCATCCCTCCTGTTACGGATCCTGCCATCACCACATTTGAGCAGGTGGTGTTGAGGAAATACTGAGATTGGAAAATAGTCCACATGAGAAATCTTATAATTTAAGTTTTCAAGAGTTCAAACTTTCCAAGAGCATAACACATGGTTCCCATTCTGCTGGAGGCGTAAGAAAAAGAAAGCAAAAACAAGAAGAAGAAATAAAGCCCTAACAGTACTTCTCCCCAGGTAAAAACTCTCAGTTAAGAGCCTACATGGAAATGGATTTCTTTTATTCATAAATGTTCCTAAAACATTCAAGGCTAAGCCTGAGGGGGAAAAACTACTTCTTTTTGAATGTTTAAATAGAAGTCCAGTGGCACCTGTTCAATTTTGCTGAAACAGATTATGACCCTTCCTGGCTCTGTTGGGAAAAAGCACGAAATGGGCTACCACCATGAACACCCAGGGCACGCATGAAGCTATCTAATGGTGAATCAGACCTTTCACCAGCAAGGTCCACGTTGTTTACTCAGACTGTTGGCAGCTCTCCAGGAGCTCAGCAGATCTTTCTCATCACCTATCGCCCATTCTTTAGAAAGGGAATTTGCAAGGATTGAACCCACGTGGCCTATATGTTTGTGACCCCATATTTGGAGTGTTCCTGCTGTGTCATTGTAAACTGCTTATTAATTGGAAATATCTTAAAGACTATGTTTTATCTTTTGATAGCAGTTAAACATGAAAACACTTCCAATATGTAAAGAACAATAGACCAATACAAAATTAAGGCCAAACACAAATGAAACTGCCTTTTACTGAATTAGACCATGGTCCATCAAGGTCAGTATCATCTTCTCAAATTGGGAGTGCCACTTCAAATTCTCCGGAAAAAGTCTTTCACAAAATCTAGTGCCTGGTCC
>JAPDNY010000369.1:0-46925 GCA_029375565.1 Gekko gecko | reverse complement strand
GGGTTGAAGCCCTGTCCTCACCTGGTCTCGGGCCGTTCCGCCAACCTCCCCGCAGTCGCGCCCGGAGAAGCGAAAGAGAAAGCGGAGCCACTTCCCCCCTTCCCATTGGCTCGCGACGCACAGGCTGCAGCCAATCAGAAAGCCAGGGCTCTCCTAACCTGGGGGGGGGCAAGGCTCAGTGGGCGGAGCCGCCGCCTTGTCGCGAGTTCTGCCCCTTGACCGCGGGTTGCCAACCTCCCGGGGGCGGCTGGATATCTCCTGGGATTGTACCTATTCTCCAGGTGATAGAAGTCAGCTCATCTGGAGAAAACGGTCGCTTTGGAAGGTGGCCTAGATGGCACTGCAGCCCACTGAAGTCGTCCGTCCTGCACCAGTGATTTCCCAGCCGGGAGCTGGCGACCCTCCCTCTGCCTGAGACCCTGGAGAGCCGCCGCCATTCAGAGTCGAGACGACACTGCCTTCGATGTTCTGGTTCGATCATGTAAGGCAAGTGCCCTGAGTTCAAGAGGCTGCCCAGGTGGAGGTGCAGAGCACCAGCCCTCTCTCCGAAGGAAAGAGAAGGCTCCCGGTGCAGAGTTCAAGAAGACGCGCCTGCAGCAAGCAAAGGTCCCTCCCTGCACCACGGAAAGGCCGGCCGCCAAGTCGGTAGTGGGACAATGTGTGAGCCGGAGGCTAAAAAACTGTGAGCTGGCTCACACCAACTCAGCTTAGAGGGAACACTGGGGGGGGCAGTCAAGCCGCTTTGCAACTTGGCTGGTCCATAGACTCATAGGATGTTAGAGTTAGAAGGGACCTTACAGGTCATCTAATCCAACCCCCTGCACTCTGCAGGAGCGTAGCGGAAAGATAGCCCTACATACCTACAACATACCCAAAAGATGGTTGTCCAGCCTCCGCTTGGAAACATCTGGTTTCTCTGGCATCGTTGGGCATGGGCTACCAAGTAGAGGCTGCACTCACTCGTCCCACTCCGACTTTTGGCCTTGAACCCGCAGACTTCCCTTGGAGAAGGAGGGGGGCTAGGAAGCCCTCCCCCTGGGGACCAGATAGTGCTGTACCTGCCTCTGCCTGCAGGGGGGGACATTCCCAACAGGGGGAAACGTCGCAGGCAGAGCTGCAGGGAGGGGGTCGAGGGGACTGAGGCGGACCCCATGGTGGGGGGAGCCAGTCCTGGAGAGCCTCGGGGAAGTGGACGGAGCGGAGGCCAATGCTGGAAAAAACTGGTAAAATTAGGTCGCTATTCAGAGTTTGCAATGGATCTTTATTCACTGGAGAGGAGGCATATCCTTCCCTTGCAAAAATCTTTATTTCTAAGGGGAAAGGTACATGGGAAACGTACAAAACAACGAACACTTAAGGCTACATCCTTACTGTTGCAAATTATAACAACAGACTGACTGACCACAGCGTTGATGAGGTTATGTATTACAGACCCCGCAGAACGATCCCCTAGAAGTCAAAACGTGGAACTCCTGCACTTCTGTTCGCCTTTCCAGGCCGAAATGCCTCTGGGAAGCCCCAGAACGAGCATGACACGAACAAGAGCGCCGCAGAAAAGCACTGCGGTGTATTAACAGAGGAGGCGGAACAATATTTTAGAAGTGAAAGCACGGAACTTCTTAACCCTTTCTCAGGAGAGAAATGCTTCCAGGAAACCCCGGGACAGGCCGGAAAAGGGCGTGAAACAAAAAAACAGCACCACAAAAAGTGGCATGCGTTAAAGGAAGTGCTTCTTCACCCAAAGAGTGATTCACCTTGGGTCAGTCACAAGCTCTGGCACAGCTGTTCTCTCAAGGACAGTCTCTGTCAGAAGTTCTCTCAGCCTTGCCTACCTCACCAGGGTGTCTGTTCTGGGGAGGGGAAGGGAAGGGAGCTTGTCAGCCGCTCTGAGACGCCTTCGGGCAGTGAAGGGCGGGGTATAAGTCCAATCTCTTCTTCTTCTTCTTCTTCTTCTTCTTCTTCTTCTTCTTCTTCTTCTTCTTCTTCTTCTTCTTCTTCTTCTTCTTCTTCTTCTTCTTCTTCTTCTTCTTCTTCTTCTTCTTCTTCTTCTTCTTCTTCTTCTAGTTAGGGTTTCTTTGGCTAAGCGACATGTGCAGCCTTTCCAAAAGGGAAAGTTGAGACTGTGGGAAGAGGAGGGCAAGGCTCCCTCTAAGCTGTGGAGTCTTGTGGGCAAAAATTCTGCTTTGTGAGCTCCTGGCGTTAAAGTTGTGGGGGAGCGACTGGGCTGCTGCATAAATCAGTTTGCTCTGGAGCCCGAGCGAAGACAAAAAATGGTTGAGCCGGAGGCTGAAAAACTGTGGGCTAGAGGGAACACCGGCGGCAACGCTCCCTCTACGCTCCGGAGTCTGGCGGGCAGAAATTCCGCTCGGTGAGCTCCTGGCCTTAAAGCGGTGAGCCAGCGATTCGGCTGCTGCATAAGAAAGCAGTTTGCTCTGGCGTCGTCCTTCCTGAAGGAAGGCAAACATGGGTGAGCCGCCGGAGGCTAAAGAACTCTGAGCTAGCTCACACTGACTGAGCTCAGAGGGAACACTTTGTTCTGGCCTCTCTCTCCCTCTCTCTCACCCCCCCCCACCCAGTTCTGCTCAGCGACAGCCAGGGACCCACCCAGGAGTGCCTGCCTGAAACGGGGACTTTGCCTGGGGGCCGGGCTGCTGCAGGGAGCCTCGCGGGCGACGCCTCTCTTCCTCTACCGGGGCGGGGGGGGGGCGCTCCCGTTTAGGGGCGGGGCCTGGCGGGTCCCTCCCCCTTGTCCTTATCCGGAGAGCGCCGAAATAGCCGGCAGAGAGCAGAGGCGCTTTGCTCGCCGCTCTCCTCTCATCGGTGTCTCATCCCTGAGCCAGTTTGTCCTGCACTGCGGAGGCGCGGCGCCGGCTTGCTCAGGGCAAAAACAAGTCCGCCGCCGGCCGCTCCCTCCTTGGACGGCTGCACGCGGCGCCGGCCGATCCCCCTTCGGGAGGCTCCCCCCGGCTGCGGCGTTGCAAGACCCCCCCGGGCCGCGGGAAGTGCGCGGGTGAGTCGCGGGGCAAAGGCGGAGGGGGCGCGCTTGGGGCGGGGGGGGGTCTGCGCCGCAGGGTTGGGGTTAGTCCTAGTTAACCCCCTCCCGGCCCGGGGGCTTCCCTGCTGGGGAGTCCCTGCTGTGCCGGGGTCTCAAGCGCCAGGCAAGCGGCGCCCTTGGGTGGTGGTGGTGGGAGTCGCGGCCGAAGTGCTGCCAGTCCGGGGAGCAGGCGACCCGCAAGCATCGGGAGCCGCGCAGCACTTGCTTCTGGCCCCAGACGCCACCTTTCAGAACACTTGGGCGCGATTTTATAACTGGTACAGTAACATGGAATAGGTCGATACTGGGAGGATTAAGCATAAGTGAAACTTGGGAAGACTTCCAACCCGGCAAGGGAGAAGGAAAGGGCAAGAGACAAACGTATAGTGGAGGAGGATATTGTTACGGCTTTAGTGCCACACGGTTTAGCGGAAACGTAAAACCGTGTATTACCCCCGTTTGTGTTTTATGTTTAGTGTTAGTCATGTTTGTGTGATGTTCTCTGTTTGAAAAAAAAGTTAATACTATCCTGCCCTTTGGGGCGGGTAAAAAAAAAAGAAGTTGGGAAAAGGGGGAAAAAAACCCAATGAAGATTTGTAAAAATAAATAAATAAACAAATTGATAAAACTAGTGCAAATTGATCATGCTGCACCCCTATAGAGTTATCTTCTGCTTTTTGTGGGCGAGGTGCCACAGTGTCACAGGCTATTGTTTAAAAGTCAAAATGCATGTGTTCAAAAGTTAAAAAAAATGATGGGGCCAAATTCAGTTGTCATGACAGTCATTTCAATGAGGGGGACGCCAAGATTGGTCAGTGCCTATAGGGCGCTGGGTGGTGGGGGGGGGGGCACATCCAGACCAGCAGCCGGGGTCTTGGAGGTCGCCGAGGATGGGGGAGGCTGCTCCAGTAGGGCTGATGCTGCCGCTGCCGGCTGTGCCTTCTCGGCAGCATGGCCGGATCGTCCATTGGGCGAACTAGGCACTCACCTAGGGCGCGCCGGTCTCAGCGGCGCCAAATGGCACCCCGCTCCCCCCCCCCCGAAAAGACCCCCCGCCGCCGCCCTAACCAGGCGCCCACTGCCACCGCGGAAAAGCCCCCGGCTAGGGCGCAAGTCGCCCTCCACCTCCTGGGGGGGGGGAGGAGGAGGCGGCCGGCGGCAGCCAGCAGGATCTCCCTGCTGCTGCTGCCGCCGCCGAGGTGAAAGCGCCCACCTAGGGCGCAAGTCGCCCTCCCCCTCCTCTCTGGTGGGAGGGAGACGGCGGCGGCCAGCGGGGACTCCCCGCCGCCACCACCACCGCCTCCGCTGCAGAGCGCCCAGCCGGGGCACAGCTCGCCCGCCCTCCCCCTCCCCCCTGGGGGGCGGACGGGGGGGGGCGGCATGGCTGGGTTTCCAGGCCCAACCGGGAGGTTGGGATCTGCACCCGCCTAGGCAGGCCCCGCCCCCTGTCAGACAGCGCCGCCAATCACGCCCGGCTCTTCAGGAGAGGCGGAGGAGCCCCGCCCCTCCCACGCGCCAGGCCCCGCCCCCAAACAGGAGGCGCTCCAGAAATGGAAGAGGGGGGCGGCCCACGTGGCTGGCTCCATGGCGGGACGGGATGCCCCCGGGATTCTCTGCTGCCGCCTGGATGTCCGAGGAGCCCGCCCGCCTGCCTCCCTCCCTTGCGGAGCACAAGGCGGCGGGTGGGAGTGGGGGAGAGAAAGGTGGTCGGCCGAGAGCGGCAGGGGAGGGAGTCTCCATTGCCTCCGCCTCGCCAAAACAGGGCTTCGCTGTCCTCTTTCTTCTTTTGGCCGCCGTGTGCCACAGAAAGAGTGCTGGGCTGGACGGGCCGTTGTGCCAGCAAATGCTCCCTCTAAGCTGCGGAGCCTTGTGGGCAAGAATTCTCCTTTGTGAGCTCCTGGCCTTGAGCCGTTTGCCTAAACTAGTTTGCTCTCTGGAGCCCTCCTCCTTCCTGAGCTGAGACAAAAATGGGTGACCCGGAGGCTAAAAAGCCATGAGGTAGCTCACAGGAGCTCAGCTTAGAGCGAACACGGGCCATAGGCCTGATGCAACACTGGCTTCTCTTATGTTCTTAACTCACAATCCCAGCCCCAGCCAGCACCCCCTTTGCTTGTGCCCTGAGAGCCCCCCAAATATGACCTCCCCCACTGCACCCGCGGGCGAGCCAGGGACCCCTCACTGGGACAGGAGTGCCACAGGGTTGCTCCTTTGGGCAGGGGAAACTGCTTTGCTGTGTAGGGGTGGGTGGGTGGGTATGTGTCGCAACGTCTCCCTCTGGCTGTGGGTCCCCCGGTTAGGTTACTCATTCGGGCACCCATTCTCAGATCCATTCAGCAGAACTAAAGTGGGTCAAAATATCAACCATTTATTTGCAAGGAGACAACTCCCAGGACCAACAACTTATCCTAGGAGCAAACTAAACCACATGGATATCAGGGGAGAGTAGACTGTTCCATTACATATATACAATACATAGACAGGTGTGTGTGCTTCACCAGTTCAGAGTGCCTTTGTTAGGGGCCTGGCATTACAGTGGCACCAAGAAGAAGGAGGAAGAAGAGGAGGAGGAGATGGGGTTTATACCCCGCCCTTCACTCAGAGTCTCAGAGTGGCTCACAATCTCCTTTCCCTTCCTCTCCCCACAGCAGACACCCTGTGAAGTTGGTGGGGCTGAGAGAGCTCTTTCGAGGACAGCTCTTCTCAGAACTGTGGCTTGCCCAAGGTCATCCAGCAGGTGCAAGTGGAGGAGTGGGGAATCAAACCCGGTTCTCCCAGATTAGAGTCCGCGCACTTAATCACGACACCAAACTGGCTCTCCAACAGGGTTTAATTCAGGGCAGAAGTTTTTGTGTGTACGCGCACTTCCTCAGATAAAGAAGTGTGTGTACACAACGAAAGCTTTATACCTTTCAATAAAACTATGTTGATCACAAAGAAGGTGCCACTAGGTTCAAACATTTTTTTAGCTTTTACAAAATAATCTATAGGGCCAGAAGGAGGACAGGATCTAAACAAAGCCTCAAGGTGGTACTGAATAGACTGACTGAGGGGAATTCTTTGGAGCATAAACATATGAATGACAGAAATGGAGGCATGCCATAACCTGGGACACATTTCTAACACAAATTTCCTTAGAAAGGATGGTGGTAGATTCATCCGAGAGAACAGAAGTGTGGATTGACTGTGAGAACCTGGTTGGGAAGAACCTTGCAAACGGACATCCCATTGATGCTTCAGAGCAAGAGACTCTGTACCCTCAGGGAATTCCGAGGATGGGAGACATTTGTGGTGAGTTAATTTCCTTCTTAAGAAAGATGTTTCTTCCTAAGGGGAGCGACGTAGAGATCTGAGACCCTGGTGATTGGTGGACTCCGGGGGGGGGGGGGGGCAGCATTCTCCTCTCTTACGTACAATATTCATTTTCTGATTTCCACAACCAAAGACAAGCCAGAAGGAGACAAGCAGACACCGTCAGGACCCCTTCATGGCTGCAGATGGTGTTTTGGTGACTCTATTTATGGATTTGCTGTACTTCTGTCTGGCAGCCAGAAGTTCTAGCTCTCCTATAAATACCTGGGAGTTATATTTAATTTTAATCTGCAATGGGTAACTCATAGAAGAAGATCTATTAGTTTGGGGAAGTTATCTTCCAATCAATTAAAATCTTTCTTTTTCCCCAAAGGAAACCAATTTGTGCCTGCCGCCATTAAAGTCTTTAATACTAAAATTTTATCCCAAGTTCTCTATGGTGTTCCTATATGGTTTAATGCTTTTAACTGTGAAGTTGAATCAATACAATCATCTTTTTTTAGACAAATTATGGGTTTCCCAAACTGTGTCTCTTACCATGCATTGTGCTCTGAATTAGGACTTAATTTGATTGAAACCAAGATATGGGTGTTAACGGTTCGTTACTGGCTTAAATTGTATTTTAACATCAAAGATGGTTCGCTTATTTCTTTTCTGTTAAAAGAAATTCATAGCACCTCTTGGGACTATAATATTCGAACCAAAATAAGATCTTTGGGCCTTTCCTTGGAGGAGCTAGCTTTTTCCTCTGAAGTGTATATCTTCCAAACAAACAAACAGAGGCTGATAGATATCGAACTTCAAAAACTGCAACCTCTTCATCCCCGTCTGTTCTTCAGCTACATTAAATCTTAAGAATGTTGTGGGATGTATCCCCCTGTATTTGTATAATCTTGATAGTCCTAGCCGTCGAAGAGCCTTCTCCCTTGCTCGAGTAAATGCTTTTCCTTCAAAACTATTGTATGGTAGGTTTCAAAATATTCCCAAGCACGAACGGAGATGTGACTGCGGTTCTAATTCTCTTGATTCAATTGACCACATACTGTTGGATTGTTCGTGGCATGTATCTGCCAGGGAAAAATGGTTAAACACTTGGTTGCATGGTAAACATCGCCTTTCCAATGAAATAAAATGCCATTTTCTGCTGAATGATATATCAGCAGAGATTACCATGGCAGTGACTAATTTTCTAGTTGACGTGATAAGAGTGAAAAATTTGGGAAACTACGTTTTATGATTTTATAAATTAACTCAGACTTTTAGCTGATTGTGTTATTTACTGTCCTTGTTTTCTTTAATGTTTAATATTTATATGCCATTAAAGGTTTATTGAATTGAAGTTCTAGCTCTTTTAGCGTTCTGCACTACTCGGTGGTAAGATAACTTGTTTCTTTGAAGGCAAGAGACATTTCAGAGGTGGCTTGCCGTTGCCTGCCTCTGTGTCACAACCCTGGTATTCCTTGGAGGTTGCCCTTCCAAACACTAGCCAGGGCCGACCCTGCTTAGCTTCTGAGATCTGATGAGATCGGGTGCCACAGATTCATAGTAATGAGTCGGCTGTCCTGGAACTGACAACGTTTAGTGTTAAAAATAGTATGGGAAAGCTCTGTAGCCTCTTCAACAACAGCCGGAAGAGTGTAGCCATCGCTTCTTAATCTAAAACATTTTTTGTGCTTTTCCATCCAATCAGGGTCCACAAAGCAGAGAACATAAAATAAACATTAAAACATTTGAGCAGTTAAAAATAGTTAAAAGTATAAAATAATCCAATGAAAAACACATAAACAAACACTAGCAGAAGGGGCCAGTTAACAGCAGTTGGGGGTATGCCAGACAAAATGCAGAAGTCTTCACCTGCTTGCAAAAGGTCTTTCCTCTTGAGTAGATGGGTGCTCACAGTCACTCCTGTTCCTGCTTCTGGGTGTCTGCTGGGTTCCTGGTTTGACTGTCCGCCCTTCCTGCAGCCAAACTGCTGTTTCTTTTAGGGCTTCCCTTTGGAAGTATTCTTGCATGGATGGAGAGACACACATTCATACCTTAGATACCCTGACTACCAGAATACATATTGGCATAGGTATGGCCCATTTTACATACCTGTAAATAAATTGCATCTATAAAAGGCATCACATCTGGTTTTTGTACAAAGGGTTTTTAAGAATTTGTATATTATTGTATGAATGTGTGTCTAGATAAGATTGTATTTGTGACCACTGAAGAAGGCCTTTCATGGCCGAAACGCGTCTGGTCTTTAGTATCATATGTATTTTCCCATCATGTGTATAAATGTGTGAAAGTCCTGTTTACACGTGGATTTTAAACGTATTTTAACTTGTGTACACCTTATTACATTTTGAACTGTTTAATATTACATTAGCTCAACCCTCTTGGTTTCTAGCATTGTCTTGGGTTGAGTTTGTTTTTCTGCCCCCCTTCCCCTATTGTGTAGTCTGTTCCTCCCCACCCCCAGACATGGGGTGTTGTATGGTGCAGCACACACATCTCTAGGAGGTAATGTCTCTCTTTGTCTCTTTTAGCCAAAGGCAACAAATGGAAGTGGAGCACGATTGGACTCTCGGTTCTCCTGGGGATCTCAGTCACTATAAATATCTGTCTGTTGGGTGAGTTCTCGAGTTCCCTTCTTATAGCACTTTTTCTTTTGTGTTTTATTTATTCCATTTATAGCCCAAATTTGTCACTGAGACTCAAGGCGGAGTACAAAACTTAAAGCACAGTTAATTCAGGGAGCCGTTGGCTGTAATGTTGGCATTTTTCTGCCTGCCTCTTCTCTGGACACGTCACCACCGATACATTAGACCTTTTAAAGGCATCCTGCTTTCCTACTTTCCCAGCAAAAGTGTCCAAGGGAGCATGAAACACTTTTCACGGCCATCCAGCAAAACGGTGGGGATTCCATTTGAAAAATCCTGCTGCCAGCCTTGGTTGGGAATGACTGTTTAATGGTGGGAGTTTGACCCACAGGAGAGATTCTTTTGCTTGACCACCCTTCTTGGGATGGGGCTGTGGCCCAGGGGAAGAGCCTCTGCTTGACATGCCGAAGGTCCCAGATTCAATCCTGGGCACCTCCTGTTGTGAAAGGATCAGACAGTAGGAGACATGAAAGGCTTCTGCCGGCTGCTGGCTTGAGCAGACAATACTGACTCCAGTGGTTGAATTCAGCATGAGGCAGCTTCATGTGTCTTTGTATGTTCCTCCCGTCCACTGCTTAGCTGAGCCTTGGAAAAGGTGAAGTTTCTCTCCCCGCCCCACCAACTACAGGGGTTGGGGGTTGTCTGTCCACCATGACATGCTTGTATTTCATTCATCAGCAAAGCTGCATCAGGTGCTCGCTGCTCCCTGTCCATCGGATGCCACGTCACCCTCACTGGATGCCAGTCCCTGCCCCCGGGGCTGGGTTACGAACGCAAGATCGTGCTACTTTTTCTCTGTTACCGAACAGAACTGGACCGCCAGCCAGATGGATTGCTCTTCCCAGGGAGGGTCCCTGCTGGCCATGGATACTCCGCAGGAGAGGGTGAGAGAGCCAGACAGATATTGTTGAGTGATTCCCCATAAGGTCCCTTGGGTGGGGGTGGGGACATCCTGCTGAGGCCCTGGGACTGAGATGGTTTTCCTTTGCACCCCCCAGTCCCAGCCCGTGGGGCCTTGCAGTGAGGATACAAGAACTTGGAGCTTACCAGCTGCTGTCCTTTATACAATGTATATCGCCAGTACCTGGCTTTACTTTTTATGGCAACCGTGGCCCGGCCCGAAAAGTGACATTTACGTCAGATCTGGCTCTTGTAAATAAGTTCGACATCTCTGAGAGACAGCCTGAATTATTGTGAGAACGCCTTCAAACTTCTCCGTGTGTCAGTAAAATGAATAATGCACTCTGAAATGAAGACAGTGAAAGGTTTAAAAGGGCTTTTAAAATGGATTTTAAATGATACCTTTTTTTGTTTTTCAGGAATTTGTCCTGGACTCTCAACGTCTAATGTATTTTTGGCTCGACTTCTGGAGAGAAGGGGTAGGAGAGCCTTGGAAATACAGCAATGGCTCTCTCTTCAACAACCGGTGAGTCTCTTTTGCGCACTGGGCCCAGAGCTTGAGGGGCAGAGGATGGGGGATTTTTAGGTCATACATAAAGGAACATTTACATGAAACGTTTTCAATTTTTTTTCCTGTTGATGTTTTTTCCCTTGCCTGAAAATACAGCTGAGATTTGTTCTCACAAACCCGTCATGTTTAACACATCCTGCAGCTTTTAGGGGTTCCTCAGCAGATGGTCAGTGTGGAAATGTCTCTCTAGAAATGTGTATGTAGTTTTTGCCAACCCTTTCTCATTTTGCCTCACATGCTGCTTTTGTGTGGAGTGTCTCTTCGGTAAGTCTCTCCTTTTGCGTTTTGGCTGTCTCACACCCTGCCCCCGATGATCACTCCCGGCACTCCCAAGTTTGTTTTGGATCTGCAGCACTGAAGGCATGGTGGCAGCAGTGAATTTCTGCATGTTTTCTCAGAGCTGTTCTCTCAGGAGCAGTCCTCGAAAGAGCTCTCTCCCCCCACCTACCTCACAGGGTGTAGCGGTGAGGAGTGCGGACTCTAATCCGGGAGAACCGGGTTTGATTCCTCACATTCCACATGCAGCTGCTGGCGTGACCTTGGGTCAGTCAGAAGTTATTTCAGAGTTGTTCTCTCCAGGGCAGTTCTCGAAAGAGAGCTCTCTCAGCCCCACCGGGTGTCTGTTGTGGGGAGGGGAAGGGAAAGGAGATTGTAAGCCACTCTCAGACTCCTTTAGGTAGTGAAGGGCAGTGTATAAACCCAATATCCTCTTCCTCCTCTTCCTCCTCCAATGGCACTTTTATTTTACCAGGCTAACTGCCAGGAGACCATCTACTAGGAAATTTTCTCTAGCTGTTTTTGTGCTGGTCTTGGTGTGTGGTGTGTGTTGCATGTTTAGTTAATGGCTTGTCCTGCTGCCCTTTTTATAACTTTTGGTGCTATGGAAAGGGGTGTACACGTGTCTTAAAAATGCCCAGAGGTGTGGGATTGGACAGAGGATGGCAGGAATGAACTGGGGTGGCCCAGAACTGCAGAGGGAGGAGCATCAGGGCTTGGGGGTGGGTCTGTTTGTCTTGTAATTTAACAGCTCGAGCAAAGCAGTCTCTGTCGGGGGTGGGGGGGCACACTTTTGAAAGATCAGGGTCCCTCCTTTCCTTCATTCATGCCCTGCCTTTCTCCCCAGCAGCAAAGGTGGAATTTTATGAACCTGTAAAAGGAGGGAGGATCTCATGAAGTCCTCTCCTCAGATGCCACGCTGCTTATTTCAGCAGACCACGTGCCGGGCTCTCCGGTGCAAGAGTGGTTTTTAAGAAGGAGAAGGGGTCTGGCCATGTCTAACACGTGAAGGGGGCACAAGTTGGGGGAATCTCATTTTCCCATCATTCAAAGGCCCCCTGGTTTACTTTGGCACACAGCATGAGTGACGGCCGGTTCTAACTCTGGGACTGATTGTCTTGCAGGTTTCCGATTTTGGGGGAAGGCCTCTGCTCCTACATGAATGAAAGAAACGCCAGTTCAACCTACTGTGACAACAACAGACACTGGATCTGCACCAAACCCATCCGCGGCCACTGAGAAATGCTCAGACTGTTGGGCAGAATATACATCTAGATCAATGGTCCCAGGTATAGAAAACGAATGTAAAAATTACTAAAGCAACTGCATATAAAGAGAACATATATAAAATGTTTTATGGTATATGACACTGGATATGTTAGCAGAACTCTATCCCGGCTTATCAAATGCTTGTTGGAAATGTAAACTCGTTCCTGGGACCTTTTTTTCTTATGTGGTGGACATGTGATAGAGTTAAAAAATATTGCGCCTAGATTCATGCAATATTACAAAAAATGCTGAATTGTATTGTGCCTTTTACTCCTGAATTATTTTTACTGAATGTAAGACCAGAAAATTGTAAAAAGGATGACTTTTATCTTATTATACATGTACTAACCACTGTGAGAATATTATATGCCAAGTATTGGAGAAAAGATGAAATACCTTTAAAAGAAGAAATTATAAGTAAAAATTTTTGAAGCGGCAGAGATGGACAAATTAACTTTATTTTTGAGAGGATAAGAAGAAAAATTTCATAATACACGGTCAAGGTTTTATACTTGGTTGGAATATTACAATAAAGGAACTATATAACTCCTTAACATTTATTAGAGGCATTATAGATACTATCTATATTTGTTTGCAGGCTCTATGGATAAAAGATTTTTGCTTTATGGTATGCACTTTAATACAGAGAGTATTACTGTCTAGACTCTGAAAAACCCCAACTTGTATGTGTGTTTTTTGTATGTTTTGTATGTTTGTTTGCAATAAAAAAAAGTGCTCAGACTGGTAGTCGTGGTAGTATAAGGAAGCATGTGAGGCAAGGCCTTCCTGATTCTTCTCAAGGGTTAACGTTAATAGTAAGTCGGGAGTCCCAAGAGGCCCTGGGGCATTAGTAGAGAGTCCGTCAAACTGCTAATCAGCTAAAGCAGGGGTGGGCAAACTTGCTCAACATAAGAGCCACATAGAATAAATTTCAGATGGTTGAGAGCCGCAAGACATGAACAAATATTATGCGCACATTTTTATTTAGAAAATATGCAGATTTGCTTTTTATTACCATTAAAGGAGACTGCCAAAAATAAAAACAAAAAGGGGTAAAAACAGATATTGATAATGATATTTATTTGTCCAATGATATTTATTTGTCTAAGAGAGAGAGAGAAAGAGGGGGAGGTGGAAAGAAAGAATGAAAGAGGTGGAAAGAAAGAGAGAAAGAGAGAAACAAAGAAAGCAAATAGATAGGAGGGACAGGGGAGGGAGGGAGAGATCAGATGCATGCCTCCCCTTCGCTTCCCCAGCTGCCCTGCCGGGAGCCGCACAATATGTGTGAAAGAGCCGCATGTGGCTCCCAAGCCACAGTTTGCCCACCCCTGAGCTAAAGTGTTAAACAGGAAGCAGCTTTGGAATGGAAAAGGGTTGGAGGGAAAGAAAAAGGCCCGGACATCTCTCTGGACTGCAACTGATCGGCCGACTATGGAGATCAGTCCCCATGGAGAAAATGGCCGCTCTGGAGGGTGAGCTCTATGGCATCAGACCTCACTGAAGGCCTTCAACACACCCGGCCCTTCCCCTAGTATTGCCAGCCTCCAGGCGGCACTGGGGGGTCTCCAAGATCAGTTCTCCTGGAGACAATGGCTGCTTTGGCAGGGGACTCTACGGCATTATATCCTGCCGAGGTCCCTCCCTAAACCCTGCCCCCCCCAGCTCCACCCCTCAAATCTACAGGTATTTCCCAACCCAAAGTTGGCAACCCTGTAACTGACTACGGAACCGCTTTCCCAGATCCTTGAAACCCGTAAAACTTGGCATGTGGCTCTCCTCCCATACTACCCACTTGGGGCAGCAAAATGACCGGAGGGAGCCCCGCCCTATAGCTCAGCAGAAGGAAACAAACACGGCTCGCCTCCCTCTATTTCCCCCTTCCCTCTGCCACCCCACCAGCCACAGCCGGGACACTCACCTGGAGCCTCTGTCTAGAGCTCATTGTATTTCTTCCTACGATTGGGCCTTACTCCTAGTATTGAATAAACTTCAAATAATATATATATATATATATATATATATATATATATATATTAACTTCCAACTTCTGTGCATCTGCCCTGGGACCCATGGGCTATGGCGTTGGACTCCTTGACAGAGTATGAGCCTGTTGAATTTATTATGACTACACTCTGCGTGTGCTCAGGAACCCAACTACAAATCTGTAGCTGGAAGGAAGAAGGAGACAGAGACAGACGCTCAGCTGTGTTGGTCTGAAGCAGTAGAACAAATTTAGAGTCCAGGGGCACCTTTAGGACCAACAAAGGTTTATCCACTGTATTTGAAAAAGCATGCCTTGCCCACGAAAGCTCATCCCTGGAATAAACCACTGGACTCTAAAGGAAGGAGGAGATGGAGAGAAGGAGCCATCTAGCTCTAAACCACTCCCCCAGGGCCAGCCCCTGAAGAAAGGGTATTGGGGTTGGCCCGCCCCCAGGAAATCCTTAATTAGGCCACCCCGGGGATCACGGGTCAGACCCATTCCACAAAGCCATGGGGAGAGGGTTTTGTGCAGTGGAGCAAGCGCCAAACACCCAGTTCCATTTGGCTGAAGGCCTCTTTATTTAACAGTAACTGTAGGGCAAGTAGAAGAAGGGATAGCCAAACTAGACTAAGCTGTTCCTAGAGCTCTAGGCCGAGGTTGTTGTGGCCCGGTTCTGCTGGTTCTCAGTAGACCCTGAGAAGCACAGAGTCCCTCCTACTCTCCTGCTTGCTCTGAGGCCTGCAACAGAGGGAGGAAGGCAGAGAGAGGGAGAATATCAGATATCAGGGTGAAGGCGACCCATGTTCCCTCTAAGCTGTGGAGTCTTGTGAGCAAAAAATCTACTTTGTGAGCTAATGGCATTAAAGTTTTGAGTGAGCAATTTGGCTACGGCATCCTTTCTGAGCTAAGACAACAATGTGAGGCCAGAGGCTAAAAAATTGTGAGCTAGCTCACACTAACTCAGCTTAGAGAGAACACTGAAGGCAACCCCCCCCCCGCCCTACTCTAAGGCTCTTCCTGGGTTAAGCCCCATTAATTTTTTTTTTTTTAATCACTGAAGGGCACTACAGGAGCTTGACAAGAAGCCTATCCTATTTAAATATCCTTTTGGATAAATACCGAGCGTAGGGAAGGGATTGCACGTTTTCATCTTTTCTTTGTACCCTTGCTCAGCCTGAATGCTTGAACACATCCACGTGTATTCCATTTATTAAACTCATGTGTATTTAGAATGCTCCAGATCTGATCTCTGGAAACATATCACACCCAATGCTCCTCCTAAGCTGTAGAGTCTTGTGAGCAAAGATCCTTTGTAAGCTACGGGCATTAAAGTTGTGAGCGAGTGATTTGGCTGCTGCATAAATTAGTTTGCTCTGGAGCCCTCCTTCCTGAGTGGAGACAAAAACGCGTGAGCTGGAGGCTAAAAAACTGAGCTAGCTCACACTGACTCAGCTTAGAGGGAACACTGATGACACGCCATTGGCGTTGCTACCTGGAGGCTGGTAATGGGGAAAGGCATTGTGATAGCTCACCCACACGCTAGTTTGCAGGAGCGAGGCCTAAAGGCACAGCATCTAGGCAGTCACACAGTGCTAGATGTGCCATTTTGTTTTAGCAGGAGATACTCTCAGAGTTGCTGGTGGCAGCAGGGGTTACCCGGTTTGTTTTTGGCGGTCCCGGGGAAAAGGAAAGGGTTGGCATTGCTGTGCAGACAACTGGGGACAGACCTCCTGGGGACCAACCGGAGGGGCTTGCGAGTCTATTTCTCCAAAGCAGGAAATAAAGAGTTTACTGGAAGTTCAGGTTTCTCAGACAAGGGACAGAAAAAAACCCAAAGGGATGTCCTTCTGATGTCAGATCAGAGCAGCTTCCTTTTGACATATCCATTTAAATTCATCGCTGCACATTTGGCCCTGGACAACAACACAGGTCTTGCCAGTCGCTGGGACAGACAATGGGAACCTATGGCAAGCAGAGCTGGGGTGGGGGGGAGAGAAAGCCTTTGAGCTCCTTTTCGATGACAGCAGATTCTGTTTAATTCCAAGAGTTCTGTGTTCAAGGAGAGAGAGAGAGAGAGAGAATCAGCCCCTGTTCCCTGTTAGGGCCATGAGGGAGGCATTGGTTATGGCCGCAGGGCTGCTCATAACAGATTTATTTTTCACTTCATGTTATTTATAGTCCACCTTTATGAACATAAGAGAAGCCAGTGTCGGATCAGGCCAATGGCCCCTCCAGTCCAACACTCTGTCACACAGTGGCCAAAAATGCCAGGGGCCATCAGGAGGGCCAGCAGGGGGGCCAGGACACCAAAAGCCCTCCCACCGCTGCCCCTCCCAAGCACCAAGAAGACAGAGCATCCCTTGCCCCAGAGTTCCTACTGTTGTGGCTATTAGCCACTGATGGATGGATCTCTGCTCCATATGTTTATCTTTCTCACTGGGAGTCAAGACAAATTACATCGGGTGAGTCAATACAGTCACCAAGATGGGGCAATCAATAAACAATGGTCATAGATCCAACTAGAAGTCTAAAAACCAGAATCTTACCTAATACCCCACCCTTCACTACCCAAAGGAGTCTCAGAGCGGCTTACAATCTCCTATCCTTTCCCCTCCCCACAACAGACACCACCTGTGAGGTAGGTGGGGCTGAGAGAGTGCTGAAAGAAACTGCTGTTTTTCAAGAACAGCTGCGCCAGAACTATGGCTTGCCCAAGGTCATCCAGCAGCTGCAAGTGGAGGAGTGGGGAACAATGCTCCCTCTAAGCTGTGGAGTCTTGTGAGCAAAAATTCTACTTTGTGAGCTACTGGGCATTAAAGTTGAGACTGAGCATTTGGCTGCTGCATCTATTACCGTATTTTTCGTGCCATAAGACGCACCTGCCCATAAGAGGCACATCATCTGGGAGGGAAGGGGCAGGAGTTAGAATGCCTGCCCCTTCCCTGGCTTTCCTGGGTGCGCCTCTCATGCGGAGCGCTCAGGACAGCCGGCACTGGGGCTCGGAGGGAAGGGGTGGGAGTTAGAACTCTGGCTCACAAGCCCTTGTGGTGCAAACTTCACTTCCGAGACCCACCGACGAAAGCAATTAGCAAGGCTGTATTTTGCGCTCCCACCCTTTTGGCCGAACACTTTATAACCCAAGCGTAGGAATGCCTGGCTTGGCTCGCCACCCCTCTCCCTGTAACCTTTCCCACTATTCTGCCACTCAAATCTTCATTCAATCGGTCCAGATTTCCTGGGCATTATCTATGAATCTGATTTTGAAAAGGCTTCTCGGAGAACGCCTTCAAGAGTCTTGAGCCACTATAAACATTATTCCAGCACAAACCACCTCGCTTGAATCAGTATCAGCGAAAAGCGGCTCATCTTGAGCTAGGCGAAAACCCGGGGGAAAGGAGGCGGCTTCATACATTTGTTCCTAAAGTTTGATCGCGTTCCTGAGCCGACACCGCAGCGCTTGCTTGCCCAGCGGAACGAACCACAATGGAGAAAGGAGAGGCCGAGGTTGAAAGCAGCATGCAGTCCCAGCCCCCTGCTGGCGGCTCCTCCTCTCCTTCCGCCCCACCTCAACTTGCTATCGAGCGCCCCAGAGCTCAAATCCCACTTTTAGATACCAAGCAAAGGACGATCTTATCTTACCTGTCCTAAGGAATTCATGTTTTGGGAAATGGGGCTGGGTGCGAGAGAAAAGACTGGTCAAGCAGCAGCAGGGGGAACAGGCAGGATTTCTTTGAGCTGCAATCCTCCTTCTCCCCGCCCAGGACATTCAAACACCCCCCCTCAAAAAAACACCAGAACCCACCCCCCACTAGATTCTGACTCTCTCTCCCTCCCCACAGCCAGGAACCACCTGCGTCTGATTTGCAACCTCAGGATGAATGATGAGCGGCGGAAAGGCTTCGCGTGTCTCTTGTGTAGAGGAAAACAGCGGTGAAGCTCTCCCCAAAGCCGAGCCCTTGCGCTAGTCACTTATCAAAACACACAGCGCCTGTGTTTTGATAAATTACTAGATTATTCCTCTCGCGGCCGGGTCTCCGCTTGCTTAGTTTTGCCAGTAACGTCGTTGGCTTCAGCCTCACAGCGACGGAGGAGGAGGAGGATCAGGCAACCCCAGTGCTTTAAAACACTGATACTCAGAGGGCTATTAAGGTTTAGGTCGGCTGATAAGAGATGTTTCCTCCATGTAGCTATAATCATGCCTTAACGTGCAGCTGTAGAAGGGCCAGTGTGTAAGAACGTTTTATCCATGTGCGAGATATTCATTGAGAAGCATTATTGAAAGTGGGGTAAGACCATTTCTGAACATAAGGGATAGGGGGATAGGTTGACTAATGTCCCCGTTTGTCTCTTTCTGAAGCCTCCTCCGCATGTGTTCAAGATTCTGAAGGCGCTGGGGCTCGGAGGGAGGGGCGGGGCGGGAGTTAGACCGCAGGCACGCACGCCGCCCCCCCCCCTTTTCTGTGTGTGCCGCTCCTGCAGCGCACTCAGAAGCGTCGGCGCTAGGGCCGAGAGTTAGAACGTAGGCACGCCCCCCCCCCTTTTTCTTGTGCAGCGCTGCCCTCAGAAAATCCTCGCTGCTGGGGCTGAGAGTCAAGGGGTGGGAGATAGAATGCCCCGGTTTCAAGACATTAAAGAATTATTCACATTGTGAGCAGGAGTTTTGGCTATCCAGCACAGGGGAACATTTAAACAAGACAGGAATGGAAGGGATAGACATGGCCTCAACTTTAAGTGACATTTACCCAGAGATACCTTTACTTCAGGCAAACTATACCGATATGGGGGGGATATGTAGTGGAATGGAGCTTAGCGATCGAAACCTATGGTTCTTTTGGGATAAGTGGGCATCCAATTATCATCCAGGGTTTATACAGGGAGCCTGCATGGGCATTGGCTTCCTTACCTTTCCTGTCCAGATCATAACTCCGCAACATTCACATTCACCAATGCGAAGGGAGGCCCCAAACATCAAAGGTGACTCTGATATGGGACCGTTAGGCCCGCAGTGTGAAGACACGGTTTATGTAGGGAAACAACTGTCAGGAAATGACGCCTCTAGAGTAGGTGGGGGGCAATCACAGGGATACTAACCTTGGGTTCCTATCCAGGCATAGTGACCCAGGAGAATCAAAAAAGTATTATAGGTCTTACATGCCGGCTAGAAAAGGTGGTTAATGCCACAGCACAGATAATCAGAGAATTACAGCAGGAAGTTGAAGAACTGAGTCAAATCCAGGCACAACACCAGATGACAATAGATTATTTACTGACTAAAGCTGGGAGTGACTAGTGCCAGGTAGTGGGACGACAGCCCGAGTCATGGTCCTAAAGGACCCTCCGAGGTATGAGAGTATTATTATTCAATTGGATAGTTCAGAATAGTGATAAAAAAGGAAATGAGGGACTGAAAAGGGGAAGAATCAATGTTCTGAACTATCGAAATGTGGTAGCAAAATATATTAGGAGAAAAGCTTGTGCAAGCATAAAATAGAAGACAGCTTGGGAACTTCACTTGCTTGGGACTAGCTTGCAGCCAAGGTTATGGAGAACAAAGGAATAACTTAGCTTACTAACAGCCAAGATAAGAGCCTGCTGAAACACACACACACAAGAGAGGAGAAAGGGGGAGAGAAGGGGGCGGCCCTGAGCAAGAAACGGCTTGAACGACATACACTTAGAAGCCTGGTCACCAGGTTTAGGGGAGGGTATTTGGTAGCTAGACTGTGAGGGGGACCACCCCTTATGGGTGGCCCAGCCAGAGAGGCGGGCAGCTTTAAATTCAGCTGTGCTGCGTCACAGACTTTTGGAGGCAAATGGGTAGACTGCCTATCCTTGCCCTCCCCCCATATTTTTGCAAATCACGCTTCAATAAACCAGCCTTGATTGATTTTCCCATATGAAGTCTTCCTGCTTGACATTTGTCCCGTGGCGTAACAGATGTAGCCAAAGCTTGGCTTAGTTTGTACAGTCTATTGTGTGATCACAGGAGTAAATTTTTGTATTGCTGCCCCTTGGGAAATGGTGAGGATTCTCCAGTCGGGAGGGGGCTCTTCCCACTCTGTTACGGGAAAACACCGGCTGGCTGGCCTGCGGCTGCGCACAGTTGCAAATGGGCCCGAGAGCTACAGCCAGGAGTGAGGACAAGTGACAACTGACACCCAGGGCCCGCCCGGTTTTCACCCGGTGACGTGCGGGGCGGACCCAGCGCAAATCCTTTAAAAGGCCGGCCGATGGTGGAGCTCCAGACATCCTTGCAAGACCCCCGAGCGCATTGTGAGTGGGGTGAGCCCGGCAGCTGTCAGCGGAGAGGGGGGCTTGGGACGGTCGGGAGGGGGGGCCCGGGTCGGGTCTGCGCTGCGGGGGGGGGAACGGGCGACGGGCCACAGGTAAGGGGCAGGGGCGAGGGCGGTGGGGGGGCCAGGATGCAGGGGGGTGAGGGTCTTGCAGGGCCCCCCGCTGGGGGAGAAGGAGGAAGGGCAGCCGCCGGCCGCGCCCGCCAGGAAGGTCGGGGGGCGGCCGGACCTCCGCTGCCTCTCGGGGCGCTCCGGAGCAAGCCAGCCAGCCCTCCCCCCCCCCGCCTTCTCCGCGCCCGGCTGCGGGTCCCCCTGCTGGCGTGGGCGGGCGGGCCCTGACCCGCGTCCCTCCCGGTGGCGTGGGGGGGGGGGGCTTCCCGCGGCGGGGCTCTGCCGGTGCAGGGCGGTGCGCCTTCCGCGCAGACGGCGGCCGCGGCGCGACCTGGGGGGGGGGGGGATAGGGGGCCAGCGGCCGCCGCCTCTCCTCCGGCCCCGGGGCTGGCGGGGGGCGGCCCAAGCGGGCGCGGGGCTACTGCTGCTGCTGCTGCCCCCTCCGGGCCGGGTCGCGCGCAGCTTCTGGCCGCCAGGCACCGAGGGAGACTGCCCCGCCGGGCGGAGGGGGGGGAGTTGCGGCTGCTCCATCCCCGCCCCGCTCGCCGGGCCCCGGCCCCGCCCCTCGCCCCGCCACCCGCCGGGCCCGGGCCCCGCCCCCCAAGGGGAGGTCCTCCCGAAAAGGGGGCGAGGCGGGGCGGGGCGGCAGGCTCCGGGGGGCGGGGGCGCGCGGAGAGAATGTCCCGGGCTCGCTACCTTCAGCCGCCGCCCCGCCGCCTCCCTGGAAGCTCCGCACTCGAGAGCGGCGCGCCTGGACCCCTTGCGGGGCAGGAAGGGGCGGCGTGGGGGGGGGGTGGAGGGGAAGGGGGTCGCCCGAGAGCGAGGGGGCTCACTCGGGAAGTCCCCAGCCCCTCCGCCTCGCCAAAACGGGCACGGGCGGACTCGGGCTCCCTGGTGCCCGAAGCAGCACTGAGCAGTCTTGGCGGCGCCCCCCCCCCGCCGCCCTCCTTTCCACACCGACCCCGTCCGTTATAGTTGCTGACCTGTCTGACCAGATGGACCACGCAGGCGCCATGATCCAGGTGCACTGGTGTTGTCGATTTCGTTATTTCACCAATCCTCATCCCTGTTTTGTCTTTCCTTTCCGCCCTTTCCCCAACGTTGTGGTGCCCCCTTTGGCCCTGGTGCCCGAAGCACCTGCCTAGTCTGCTTAAGGGTTCCTCTGCCACGGAAAAGGGGGCTTGGCTCTTTTTTTGGGGGGGGGAAGGGCCCCCTGTGTGGCGCAGAGTGTCGGAGTGGGCGGCCCACTGGCCTGAGCCCCCCTCGGCTTCTCTTTCGGTGCTTAACGCACGGACCCGGACCCAGCCGGGAAGCCCCCCCCCCCGCCTTTGCTTGCGCACTGAGCCACCCCCCCCCCGATATGCCCCTCCGTCCGCGGCGGTGGCACCCACGGGCCAGCAGGAAGCACCGAGCTCTGCAACCTGAGCTCCACCCCCACCCCACCCTACCCCCCCGGGACGGGAGCACCAGAGGGCTGCGCCGTCGGGCTGGGGAAAGCGCTTTAGGGTACGGGTGTGCGCGTCCCCCTCCGGCTGTGGGTTCCCGGGTCGGAGTACTCACGGGGGCGCCTCTTCTCAGGACCCTTCCGCAGGAAACATCAGCCTTTTTTTTTTTTTTTTTGCAAGGGGCCACCCCTAGGATCAACAACTGACGACACAGGAAACTGAGGGAAGAGCTCCACCCACCCAGTAGGATTAAACTGAATCAGGGCTGTCAGGAGAAGAGGGGACTGTTCCACTTGTACATATGTTCATACCTACAATAAATATCCCAGAGTGGGGTTCACCAGTCCAGAGTGCCTTCCTCCTAGACCTAACAGTTATTTCAGGAAATAGAGGAACAGATATAAATCACATATGACTTAACATCGCACAGGGCTCCAGATATTTCTCAAATGTGCGCCAGTATGATCTTCAGATGTCCATAAAACAACTCCTTTAGGAAAGAAAATGTACCAAAGATCTTGTTACAAAAGGAAGCAGAGTTGATCTTTAAACTAGGAGCATGTGAACCTTCAGGACTCTCAATGCATATGTAGATTTCACTGCCTTCCTTTAACTGACACCACTGCCAAGCTGATTAGGCAGTTTGCACCTGGAAGGCATGCATGGGCTTTAAGTATACTCGGCAGATCTCAAGAGCTGTCTTTACATTCATCTAGATGGAAGAACACCTATAGAATCAGGTTACACGTATCCATCATGAACCAATAAGGCAGTTTTGGGAAGATATTTAATCTTTATTGGCACGTCAAATTTTAGTGGCAAGGTGATCTTGATGTTTATAAGTATTGTATACAGTTTTACTTTAAAGACATTGCTGTACAATAAGACAGTTTGGAGGCTTTTTGGCCAAGAAGTTCCTGTGGCTGTGCCCTCTCTGGGAGTCCCCGTTTGCAGTCCTGATGAAGGCATCAAAAACGCGTTGAATAATCTGGAGGATGAGTTGACTGCAGCCTATTTCTTATTGTCTGTCTCAAGTCTTAAGGACTGGATCGACTTGCTGTTGACAACATACTTTATATTGTTTAATATTGTTTATCTTAAGAAGTGAATGTACTTGCTTTAGGGACATTTGAAGATCATGTCTTTCAGTCCACTGAAACTGTAAACTTAGAATTTGTGAAGCCTTTTTTTGGGAGTGTCAAATAGTAAATGTTAGATATTGTTTTAAATCTCCAGCCTGTTTTTTGCAGTTTATGTATTTCGTGTATTGAATACTGGTGCACATTTGAGAAATATCTGGAGCCTTGTGTGATGTTAAGTCATACATGATTCGTCATAGGCCTGGCATGTTACGCAGCTGTTTCTTTTACCCCGTAGGCAGAAAGGCAGGGATCACAAAGAGCTTTTTAAAATAGTTTCAGGTGGGGTTGCTGTGTTGCTCAGAAGCAGGCAGAACAAAGTTTGAGTCCCGTGTTTGAGTTTAATTCTGGGTATAAGCTTCCATGTGCACACACTTCCTCAGATACCCCTGACATAGAAAGACATGTGCATGCACAATGAAAGCTTTATACCTTCAATAAAACTCTGTTGGTCGCAAAGAAGGTGCCCCTAGACTCAAACTTTGTTTAGCTTTCAGGGAGTAATCCTATAAGGCCAGGAGGAGGAGAGGGTCTAAACAAAACCGCACGATCGTACTGAATAGACTGACTGAGGGGGATTCTTTGGTGCATAAGCATGATGACTGACAGAAAAGGAGGCGTGCCGCACCAGGGACATATTTCTAACATAAATGTCCTTGGAAAGGATGGCAGCAGATTCGCCCAAGATGACAGAAGCAAGAAGTGACTGTGAGAACCCGGATGGGACGAACCCTGCAAATGGACATCCCATTGATGTTTCTGAGCAAGAGACACCGTTCTTCTCGGGACATCCGGTGACAGAAGGCATTGGTGGTGAGTTAATTTCCTTCTTAAGAAGGAAGATTTTTTTTCCCCAGAGGAGCAATGTAGAGATTTGAGATCCTGGCCTTTGGGTGGTCTTGGTTTGACTGCCCGCGCCCCCCCGCCCCGCAGCTGAACTGCTGTTTCTTTTAGGGCTGCCCTTTGGCTCCCTTTCCCCCACCCCAGACGTGGGGTGTTGTATGCTGCAGCACACACCTTTTCACGAGGTGATGTCTCTCTTTTTGTCTCTTTTAACCAAAGGCAACGAATGGAAGCGCAACACGATTGTACTCTCGGTTCTCCTGGGGATCTCAGTCATTGCAAATATCTGTCTGTTGGGTGAGTTCTCAAGTTCCCTTCTTATGGCACTTCTTCTTTTGTGTTTTATTTACTTCCTTGATAGCCTGATTTTCTCTCTGAGACTCAAGGCGGAGTACAAAATTTAAAGCACAGTTAATTCAGGGAGCCGTTGGCTGTAATGTTGGCATTTCTCTGCCTGCCTCTTCTCTGGACGTGTGAGCAGACGGTTCCTTTTCCTTCACTCCTGTCTCCACTTCCATTCCCCCCGCCTCCCCTTCTTTTTAAGATCGAAATATCCTGCTGCAAACCTTGATTGGGAAAAGATGCTTTAATGGTGGGGCTTTGACCGGCAGGAGATTCTCTTGCTTGACCCCCTTCTGGGGGAGGGGCTGTGGATCAGCGGCAGAGTCTCTGCTTGGCATGCTGAAGGTCCCGGGTTCAATCCCTGGGCACCTCCTGTTGTGAAAGGACCCTGGAGGGCTGCGGCCAGCTGGAGTACCCAGTACTGACTCCAGTGGTCCGATGTTCCTCCCGTCCACTGCTTAGCTGAGCCTTGGAAAAGGTGTGGTTTCTCCCCGCCACCCACTGCAGGGGTTGGGGGTTGTCTGTCCGCCATGACATGCTTGTATTTCATTCATCAGCAAAGCTCCGTCAGGGGCCCGCTGCTCCTCGCCCACCAGATACCACATCACCCTCACCGGATGCCAGTCCCTGCCCCCAGCGCTGGGTTGTGAACGAAGGACGGTGCTACTTTTTCTCTGACACTGAGCAGACCTGGAACGCCTGCCGGATGGATTGCTCTTCCCAGGGAGGTTCCCTGGTGGCCATGGATACTCCGCAGGAGAGGGTGAGAGAGCCAGTCGTGTGTTGTCGAGTGCATCCGATTCCCCATAAATTCCCTGTGATGTCTTTCTGAGGCCCTGGGACTGCGACTGGCACAGCTCTGTTTCCCCAAATAGAGGCGGAGCAGAAACTGTGAGGATGGCCCTCCTCAGCGGAAGCCTCAGCCCCTGTGGAAGTCCCCTCTGCCATTGGGAGTGGTCCATCCCTGCCTGTTCCCTTCTGTTCGAGACAACCTAGAACTTCCTGTCGTGGCTTTTAGATTCAGGCCCATACGCGTCCCTGAATCTCCCAGGCTGGGGTTTGGGGCTACCCCCCATGACTGAGAAATAACAGCCACCTATCCTGTCATGTATCATGGAAGGGGGAGGATATACGTGTACCGGATGGATGCCGGAGAGCAGCCTCTCCTGTCCTGTTTCAGCCTCTGAGTTCAGCAAAGGGAGTTCTTGTTTCCCATGGTGGGGTGGGGGGCTGTGGTTGGGCGGCAGAGCAGCTCCTGGCATCTCCAGTTAAAAGGACCGGGGCGGAGATGATGTGAAAGGCCTCCACTTCGGACCGGGAGAGCCACTGCCAGTCGGGGTTGATAAGATGGATCATTGATAGATCAGGGCGTGACTCTCACTTGGTATAGGGCCGTTTCAGATGTTCACTAAAGAACTGGTGATTCAACTGGTTTTTTCCCAGGCTGTTGTGGGTATCCATTCATGGATTTGTTGAACACTTAAAATAATAAATGGGTGTAACGGTGTCAGACTTTTTGAGTCTGATAGTGGGTGTTTGACAACGGAGGAGCCAGTTCGGCTGTGTCATGATTGGGAGAGTAGAGGATTAAATTCCTTCATTCGTGGAATTAAAGGTAGATGATAGGTGATAGAACTGGGGTGTCGAACATAAGGCCCCGGGGCCAGAACCGGCCCTTCCAGGGCTCTTACATGGCCCATGAGCATCTAGTGCAAGGGAGGGAATGGGAGACTGCTCGGGGGTGGGGAAGTGGGCAGAGCCACTCCGATTGGGGCTTCAGCATGGCGGAACAACCTCGTCCGCAGCAGTCGAGCTGCGTGGGAGCGTCTGCCCAGGGTTGCGCCGCTGGCTCTCCAGTCCACCCATGTGGGTTTTCCTTTGCACCCCCTAATCCCAGCCCGCGGGGCCTTGCAGTGAGGCTACACCAACTCGGAGCTTAGCAGCAGCTGTCCTATATACAGTTTATATTTCCAGTACCTGGCTTTACTTTTTATGGCATGCATGGCCCGGCCCGAAAAGTGACATTTACGTCAGATCTGGCTCTTGTAAATAAGTTCGATATCTCTGAGAGACAGCCTGAATTATTGTGAGAATGCCTTCAAACTTCTCTGTGTGTCAGTAAAATGAATAATGCACTCTGAAATGAAGACACTGCAAGGTTTAAAAGGGCTTTTAAAATGGATTTTGAATGATAAACTTCTTTTGTTTTTCAGGGATTTGTCCTGGGCCCTCAACACCCAACGTATTTTTGGCTGGACTTCCGGAGAGAAGGGGTAGGAGAGCCTTGGAAATACAGCAATGGCTCTCTCTTCAACAACCGGTGAGTCTCTTTTGCGCACTGGGCCCGGGGCTTGAGGGGCAGAGGATGGGGGATTTTTAGGTCATACGTAAAGGAACATTTACATGAAACATTTTCAATTTTTTTCCCTGTTGATGTTTTTTCCCTTGCCTGAAAATACAGCTGAGATTTGTTCTCACAAACCCGTCATGTTTAACACATCCTGCAGCTTTTAGGGGTTCCTCAGCAGATGGTCAGTGTGGAAAAGGCTCTCTAGAAATGTGTATGTAGTTTTTTTGCCAACCCTTTCTCATTTTGCCTCACATGCTGCTTTAGTGTGGAGTGTCTCTTCGGTAAGTCTCTCCTTTTGCCTTTTGGCTGTCTCACACCCTGCCCCCGATGATCACTCCCAGCACTCCCAAGTTTGTTTTGGATCTGCAGCACTGAAGGCCTGGCGGCAGCAGTGAATTTCTGCATGTTTTCTCAGAGCTGTTCTCTCAGGAGCAGTCCTCGAAAGAGCTCTCTCACCCCACCTACCTCACAGGGTGTAGCGGTGAGGAGTGCAGACTCTAATCTGGGAGAACCGGGTTTGATTCCTCGCTCCTCCACATGCAGCTGCTGGTGTGACCTTGGGCCAGTCATAAGTTCTCTCAGAGCTGTTCTCTCACAAGCAGTCCTCGGAAGAGCTCTCTCAGCCCCACCTACCTCACAAGGTGTATCGGTGAGGAGTGCGGACTCTAATCTGGGAGAACCGGGTTTGATTCCTCGCTCCTCCACATGCAGCTGCTGGTGTGACCTTGGGCCAGTCATAAGTTCTCTCAGAGCTGTTCTCTCACAAGCAGTCCTCGGAAGAGCTCTCTCAGCCCCACCTACCTCACTGGGCATAGTGGTGAGGAGTGCGGACTCTCATCTGGGAGAACTGGGTTTGATTCCTCACTCCTTCACATGCAGCTGCTGGCATGACCTTGGGTCAGTCAGAAGTTATTTCAGAGTTGTTCTCTCCAGGGCAGTTCTCGAAAGAGAGCTCTCTCAGCCCCACCTCTACCTCACAGGGTGTCTGTTGTGGGGAGGGGAAGGGAAAGGAGATTGTAAGCCACTCTCAGACTCCTTCAGGTAGTGAAGGGCAGTGTATAAACCCAATATCCTCATCCTCCTCTTCCTCCTCCAATGGCACTTTTATTTTACCAGGCTAACTGCCAGGAGACCATCTACTAGGAAATTTTCTCTAGCTGTTTTTGTGCTGGTCTTGGTGTGTGGTGTGTGTTGCACGTTTAGTTAATGGCTTGTTCTGCTGCCCTTTTTATAACTTTTGGTGCTGTGGAAAGGGGTGTACACATGTCTTAAAAATGCCCAGAGGTGTGGGATTGGACGGAGGATGGCAGGAATGAACTGGGGTGGCCCAAAACTGCAGAGGGAGGAGCATCAGGGCTTGGGGGTGGGTCTGTTTGTCTTGTAATTTAACAGCTCGAGCAAAGCAGTCTCTGTTCGGGGGGGGGGGGAGGGGCACTTTTGAAAGATCAGGGTCCCTCCTTTCCTTCATTCATGCCCTGCCTTTCTCCCCAGCAGCAAAGGTGGAATTTTATGAACCTGTAAAAGGAGGGAGGATCTCATGAAGTCCTCTCCTCAGATGCCGCGCTGCTTATTTCAGCAGACCACGGGCCCGGCTCTCCTGCGCAAGAGTGGTTTTTAAGAAGGAGAAGGGGTCTGGCCGTGTCTAACACGTGAAGGGGCACAAGTTGGGGGAATCTAATTTTCCCATCATTCAAAGGCCCCCTGGTTTACTTTGACACACAGCATGAGAGATGGCCGTTTCTAACTCTGGGACTGCTTGTCTTGCAGGTTTCCGATTTTGGGGGAAGGCCTCTGCTCCTACATGAATGAAAGAAATGCCAGTTCAACCTACTGTGACAACGACAGACACTGCATATGTGTCAAACCCGTCCGCGGCCACTGAGAAGTGCTCAGACTAGTAATTGTGGTAGTATAAGGAAGTATGTGAGGCAAAGCATTCCTGATTCCTCTCAAGGGTTAACGTTCATAATAGGGGAACTGTTCCATCTTGCAGATGTTCATAACTGGATCTCTCATCCTACATAGTTCTTACCATCTTCAAGGCCAGTGTGAGGAGCCTGGTAGTTAACTTTCCATGAGAACCTGTAGATAGTTTTCTAGAGGTTTCCATCAAGAACTGTCCTGATTGCGTGTCACTATCACATCACGCGATCTTGCTTGGCCAAAGAATTATAATTGAGCCAGGAACCTGGAAAAGAAAGCTGGCTTGGATTCTGACAGACTGAAGGCCTGAACTATGACTTGCTAATACTGCAACGGACAACAACGTAGGGAACGCATAAGCTGTGACCTTTGACTTTTGCAATTAAGGCTGGCACCATCTGACACAGCTTTCTGAAATAAGTTAGTTAAACTAGTATTTCTTGGGGGTTTTTCACTGCTTGGTTTTAGAGATTCTGTTGCCTGAAATGTATTCCCCCCCTCTAAAAGGCAAGCTGTGCTGGTGATGACTCACCTACTCTCCCACTGGCCACTGGGGAAGCTGTCTTAGTGGCCTGTCCCGTCCATTTCTCCATTCTTACACCCCCACTTTTGATGCATTGCACCTTGGGAGTTGTAGTTCCCAGCTGGCCTTATTGCAACCATTTAGTGTCATGATCCTGGGCCTCTAGTGGTCCTGCTTACAGGCTGTAGGGAGTCCTGAGAGCCAGTTTGGTGTAGTGGTTAAGTGCGCAGACCCTAATCTGGGAGAACCGGGTTTGGTTCCCCACTCCTCCACATGCAGCTGCTGGTGTGACCTTGGGTCAGTCACAAGTTTTCTCAGAGCTGTTCTCTCCAGGGCAGTCTTTGAAAGAGCTCTCTCATCCCCGCCTACTCCACAGGGTGTCTGTTATGGGGAGGGGAAGGGAAAGGAGACTATAAGCCATTCTGAGAGTCCGAGTGAAGGGCAGGGTATAAATCCAATCCCCTCCTCCTCTTCTCCTCCTCTTCTTGTGGCTCCAGGGAAGCCTGTATTGGAGTACTCATCAGGACCTACATCTGCCAGGTGTCCTCTGGACCCTGTGATTGGGTCACAGGAGATTTTGGAGGGAGACCTGCACCAGCAGGGAGCAGAGGGTGGTGCCTGGGAAGAAGAGGGAAAAGGCTTTGCCCAAAGTGGGAGGGGGTCCTCTCTCCCAGGGAGCAGGGCTGGTGAGGCTGCTGCAGATGGAGGAGGGGTCCCTCGCCCCAAAGGGGTAAGTCAGTCTGAGACCAGGTGCCTAGACAAGGCTAGGGCCAGTAGAGTCAGGTGCGTTAGGGTTTCTTATTTTGTTGGTTTCATTCCCCACTCTGCCACTTGCAGCTGCTGGGGTGACCTTGGGCCAGACACAGTTCTCTCAGACCTGTTCTTGAAAAGAGGGGAAGGGAAAGGAGTTCGTCAGCCGCTCTGAGACTCCGAGTGGAGGGTGAGGTATAAATCCAGACTCCTCCTCCTCCTCCTCCCTACCTTTACTGTGCTCATTTTTTCTACATGTTTTTGAACTCCAGCTGTTATTAAAGGTTTAATAGGAAACGATAGTGCTCTAAGACAGTTTTGATATGAAATGAAAAGTGTCATGTGTTATAGCAAACTGTTTATTGTAACACACTGTTGTGTGAGAGCTTATACAAATTTCTATGATGTAATCTGTGTTATTATATAATAGATATGGGAGATATAAGTTTTTAAAGTTAATATGCCATTATACTATATATATCTTGTTTAAACATATGTGAAGCTATTATATCATATTTTGTTATATTTGCATAAAATTTTTGAAGGAGGAGGGTCCTTCATTTCTGTAAAATTGCCCTCATAATATATTTTTGATCTCTTTTTCCAAAAACGATATTCTTCTTGGTGGTTCTTAAGTACAAATTCCTGCCAGGCAGACAAGGGGAACTACATGTCTTATTGTTCTCTTTGTTTTTCAAGGTTATATTACAGGCCAAAACAAGACCCCCTATGTATCACACAGACAGGGTGCACCGTTTTGCCCCACAGACCTCAGAATCAGTGGATTACAACTGATGGGGAACTGCGGCCTTGCGACTGGGACCAGATATCTGTGGAAGTGGTCACATCTGGGTGTGGAACAGCAGTCACTGGGGGTGTGGAGGGGGAGGCATTTGTGAATTTCCTGCATTGTGCAGGGGGTTGGACTAGATGACCCTGGAGGTCCCTTCCAACACTAAGATTCTATGAAGCTGGTGAAGGACATCAGAAGAGCTCTGCTGGATCAGACCAGTGTCCAGTATCTTGTCTCACAGAGCAGCCAATCAGTTCCTCTGGAGGTCCAACAAGAGGACACAGAGACTGAGGCCTTCCTCTGATGTTACCTCCTGACACTGGTATTCAGAGATTGACTGCCTCTGAACATGGAGGTTCCTTCTAGTTACCATGGCCACTAGTCATGGATAGACTTCTCCTCTATGAACTTGTCTAATCCTCTTTTAAAGCTGCCTATGTCTGTGGCCATCACTACATCCGCTGGCAGCGAATTCCACATTTTAATAATTCGCTGTCTAAAGAAGTATTTCCTTTTCTGTGTCCTGAATCTATTGCCCCTTAACTTTATTAGTGTTGGATTCTCTGGTCTGGTATAGCCATAAAACTATGAATAATTTAGCAGAGTGCACTAAGGCATACTAGACAACTGCAGCTTCTCTGGTCTGTGTGTGCTGCTAACAAACACATCCACATGGAGCCTCTTTGACATTTCAGAGCTAATAGGTAAAGGTAAAGGTTTCCCTTGCTCAAAAGCTAGTCAAATCTGACACTGGGGGTGATGCTCATATCTGTTTTCAAGCCAAAGAGCCAGCGCTGTCTGAAGACATTTTCTGTGGAGTCCTGTGAGCAGAAATTCTACTTTGTAAGCTGCTGGCATTAAAGTTGTGAGCGAGTGATTTGGCCCCTGCATCAATTAGTTTGCTCTGGAGCCCTTCTTCCTGAGCTGAGACAAAAGTGTGTGAGCCGGAGGCTAAAAAGTTGTGAGCTAGCTCACACTAACTCAGCATAGAGGGAACTCTGGTCCTAACCCCACCCACGATAACCAGAAGTCAAAAGAAGCATCTTTAGCATTCCTCCCTGGAACAGACTTCTGATGGTGTAAAAAAAGAGCTAAAACTTTGGCAGCCAGACCCTCTGGGAACTCCTGGCTATTCCACACATGACGCCATACGGAATTTCAACTTACAGGCTTCTGGACCAAGCAGATGTTCCCCCTTGCCATCACTCCCAAGTCCTGGATGACAAGCAGATGGGCCCCCACCCTGGAGAAGTGGTCCTGGGCCTCCGGCCATGTCTTTGTCCCTTCTGAAAACCAGTAGCAGACCTGTTTTGCATGTCAGACGTGTGAAACCCACACCCCTCTTAAGTATAAAAGTGTGCTGCCAAAGAGAAGGATTCTTGGATTTAGAGGAAGCTGATCTAGGAACAAACCGGGCTTACAGGGGCCTCTTGCTCCCACTGCTAGGTAATACTACCCAGTTTGGCTTCCACTGAAACATCACCTATAGCACCATATTTTGCCATCAAGTCAAGCTGACTTCTGGCGACCCCTGGTGGGGCTGGAAGTCAAGAGATGTCCAAGGTGGCTTAGCCATTGCCTGCCTCTGCGTCACAACCCTGGTATTCCTCGGAGGTCTCCCATCCAAACACTTACCAGGGCTGGCCCTGCTTAGCTTCCAAGATCTGCCAAGATTGGGCTTGCCTGGGCTATCCAGGTCAGAGCACCTGCAGCACCATTTAAAATTAACTTCCCGTGTTGTTAGTGTAAAGTACTGGGTTTGCCGCGTGGAGGACTCGTACTACGACGTGCGTTCAGACGCGTTTATTGTACTTCACAGACAAAACTGAGAAACAGCCCCACAAGGGCCGACTATATACATCCCACCCAGCACACCCACAGTCCCATTGGAGGGTTTGAATTTCCCGTCAGAGGTGCTATTGGTGGACGCTAGGTGGTCTAGGATCCCAGGTACTGGTCAAACTCATATGGAAACAAAAATCAGACTAGCCTCACACTCTATTGGCCATAGCACAAACTACAACAATAGCAAAATGGATTGACAAATTCCCACCCATGATAGAAGCCTGGCAGGATCATATATGGGATCGCTTTATCATGGGAAAGATTTCACTCCACACATCAAACACACTCTCACATAAGTCAGAAGAAAATTTCATTAAGACCTGGTACCCTCTCATTGCTGATATGGCAGAAGCCGAAGTGATACCAAAAAACCCTCTGTATGGACCACTGATTTATTTTTGATCCTAAGCTAAACAACGGTACATTATGGTACTTTGACTTGGGTACGATGTCCATTAAAACAATGTTTAGGAATGACGATTTAACAAAACTAACAAAATTAGAAAATGAAGAACTAGACCTAACTTTAGACAAATTTGGTATTGTGATATGGTTTAAGACTCATTTTCTCTCTACAATATAAACCGCTTTATATTATAGGCTCAAAAATGTTACCTCTAGAATTATGAACTAAACTGCTGTTATTTATATATATATATATATATTTCCTCATAATATTTGTCTTTTCGCTCCCCAACGTTGGATGCAGGCCTACAGTGTTTGGCCGCTCAACTGTCAATCAGGCCGGCCTCCACTCCGCCCGCCCACCCGCCCAGGACGAGGCCAGCCGCGACGGCCAGGGAGCCACCAGGCTGCCTCCACTCTGTCCCCCCTGCCCGCCCAGGAGAAGGCCGGCCGTGCTCCAGAATCAGCCCCCCCCACCCGCCCAGGAGAGCCGCAGCACGCCTGGCCTCCCCTTTACTTCTCCCTCTCCCCCACCAATCCTGCCACATGGGAGGATACGTCTCTGCAACATAAACTGGAATTAGTTGCTGTAGATTTTCCAGTTTGTGTGGCCCTGGTCTTGGCATTGAAGGACCTGACGTTTCGCCAGCAGCTGTGACTGGCACCCTCAGAGGTATCACACAGAAAGATGTAGTATTCCACCTTGACACAGAGAGTCCTCCGTCTTTCTGTGTTATACCTCTGAGGATGCCAGTCACAGCTACTGGTGAAACGTCAGCTCCTACAATGCCAAGACCAGGGCCACACAAACTGGAAAATCTACAGCAACTAATGAACTCCGGCCCTCAGGGCCGGACCGTCATAGGCCAAATCTAGGCGGCCGCCTGGGGCGCTGGCCTGCAGGGGGCGCTGGCCTGCCCTCCCCTGTTCATCTCCGGGCCGCTCCACCCACCGAGGACTGCTGCCGCCCCCGTCTGCTGCCCCGGCGCCTCCCTCCCTCTGGGGCGCCCTTCCTGGCCCCGGGCTGCCCCCCGCCCTCTCCCAAAGAACCTGGAGCCGGACCTGAATCCAGCCTCCCCCTCCTCCCCCCCCCCCACAGCACGGGCTCCTCACACACACACACCCCCACAAAGGCAAACCGGTTCCTTCCAGGCAAACCAGCCGCTCTCCTCCGCCTTCTTTGCAGGGGCTCGCTAGAAAGACCCTCTTCCCAAAGGGACCTGCGGAGGCTTCTCCCTCCCTCCCCGGAGCCTGACGACGCTGCTGCCTGGAGGGGATCCTCATTGGGGCTCCTCTGTGCCTGGGCAGGGCCGGTGCCGGGCTTTTTTGTGCCCTAGGCAAGACTAACTACTCGCGCCCCCCACCACCAATTTTTAAAACAGATGAATTCTAGGGAATATTAAAAGCACAACACTTGACACTGCTAGGTTTTTTTTAAAAAAAATGTGAAAATAAGTAAAAGGACAGCCTTTGGTTTTCTTTCTCAAACAGAATACAGTTTTAGCACACAACTCACCAAACACTTTGAATAATCCTGTGAACTGTGATGTCAAAAATTAAGGCTCTTGAATGTTTCCATTTCGGGCACATCAAAATCTCATTTTGTGTGCCTTTTCCTTTGCAAATCTTGTCTCCGATTCCTTCAGTTCAAGCGCTGATGCTTCAGTGGGTTCAACTGAACTGCCAAACCAAAGAGTCCCTTTTGCAGCTCTAGTTCTACGGTTTTCTCAGTTTAGTGATTCTTGATGTCAGATTTGTGTCCATTTACCCTTTGGTGTAGGGTTTGACCTGTTTGTCCCATGCAGAGAACTGCAATTTACGCATCCTACTGTATTGCTATTCCAGCCTTGCTGTTCTTATTGCTCAGTTACTTATTCATCTTGACTCTAATTATCTCTTCCTGACAACTAGCTTCCCCTACCTGCATGTAATATTTGAGGAAATCTGTTTCAGTGTATTCAAAGAAGCGTGCACATGCTAAGAACATAAGAAAAGCCAATGTCAGATCAGGCCAATGGCCCATCCAGTCCAACACTCTGTGTCACACAGTGGCCAAAAATACCAGGTGCCACCAGTGAGGCCAGGACACTAGAAGCCCTCCCACTGTTGACCCCCCCAAACACCAAGAATACAGAGTATCTCTTGCCCCAGACTTAAGAACATAAGAGAAGCCAATGTTGGATCAGGCCAATGGCCCATCCAGTCCAACACTCTGTGTCACACAGTGGTCACAAATACTAGGGGCTATCAGGAGGTCCACCAGTGGGGCCAGGACACTAGAAGCCCTCCCACTGTTGCTTCCCCCCAAGCACCAAGAATACAGAGCATCCCTTGCCCCAGACTGAGAGTTCCTACCTATACCTTGTGGCTAATAGGCATTGATGGACCTCTGCTCCAGATGTTCATCCCATTCCCTCTTGAAGCCATCCATGCTTGTAGCCACCGCCACCTCCTGGAGCAGTGAATGCCAAGTGTTAATCACTCTTTGGGTGAAGAAATACTTCCTTTTATCCATTCTAACCTGACTGCTCAGCAATTTCATTGAGTGCCCACGAGTTCTTGTATTGTGAGAAAGGGAGAAAAGTACCTCTTTCTCTACCTGCTCTATCCCATGCCATGCATAATCTTGTAAACCTCTATCATGTCACCCCTTTGGGGATTTTGAACTTAGACTTCCCAGATAGTAGGCTGATACTGACCACTTAGACAAACACATAGCCCTCAGTCTGTGTCCCAGTGCTTTCTCATGTTCTTGACCAGCACATCAAGCAAATTATGTACAAAAGGTTGCAATGCCCAGACATTTCATGTTTCCCCCTGGGCCCTAGGCTCAGAACTCTGAGCACGAGATCTCTGTAGCGAATGTCAATAAATCAAAAGTAGGTTTGCAGTTTACAGATACACACTTGAACAATATAATCAAGACTGGGCAATAATTCAGAGCAAGGGGTGTCAGTTAAATAAACAAAATATTGCAAGAGTGCTAATGTTTTAAATGTTTTTAAGTTAAAACTTAACTTTTTAAGCGAGAGCCTGTTGCTGGTTGGAGGGGTGAGAATGCAATCATGGGGGGGGCTTCTGGCTACTGTGAGGCTGAAACACAGGCTGGACCCCTTCTGCCCTTCCCTCCTTCTTAATATATATACATATAAAGAAAAAGCATTATTAGGATAGAGTTAGGATGCAATAAGAATGGAATGCTATTTAGAAGTCGCAAGGCTGCCAAGAGTGAAGTTTACTGTGATCCATATTTTTTATCAGCTGGCTCTCCATATGCAGGTCAGAAAAGGTTGCATTTCTGTAGAACTTGTGCCTGAGCTTGGCTTCCTTTGTACAGTATATTGTGTGATCCTAGGAATACATGTTTGTATGGCTGCCAGGAGATCAAATGAGTCAATCCTAAAAGAAATCAACCCTGATTGCTCCCTGGAAGGCCAGATCCTGAAGCTGAAGCTCCAATACTTTGGCCACCAAATGAGAAGGGAGCCCTCACTGGAGAAGACCCTGATGATGCTGGGAAAGACTGAAGGTCAAAGAAGAAGGGGGCGGCAAAGGATGAGATGGTCAGACAGCGTCATCGAGGCAACGAACATGAAATTGAGCAAACTTCAGCGGACAGCAGAAGACAGGAGGGCCTGGCCTAATCTGGTCCATGGGGTCGGGAAGAATCGGACTCGACTGTGCGACTGAACAACAACAACAATGGCTGCCACCTGCTGGGTCTATGTGATCAGACAGATCAACCACTAAAACTGACTGGGTCAGTGTGGAAAGGGGGGGAAGGCGGAACCCCGTGACGCGCAGGGGCGGACCGAGCCCGGCCCTGTAAAAGGGGCAAGGCGGCCGAAGGAGGAGCTCGCGGCACCCGGGACCGGCGGCTCAGCGCGCGCTCAGAAGGCTCCCTCTGGCGACTTCGTTGCAAGACACCCACCCCGCCGAGCAGAACGTGCATGGGGTGAGCCCCGCAGCTGTCCGCGCAGAGAGGGGGCGCTTGGGGCGGGGGGGCCCGGGTCCGGTCTGCGCTGCAGGGGGGGACGGGCCCCAGCCGGCCAGGGGAGAGGGCGGCGGCGGCGGCGAGGGAAGCAAGGGGGGGGGGCGAGGGTCTCGCAGGGCTCCCCGCTTGGGGGAGAAAGACGAAGGGCGGCCACCAGCCGCGCCCGCGAGGAAGGTCCGGGGAGGAGGCGGCGGCGGGACCTCCGCTGCCTCTCACGGCGCCCCTGAGTAAGCCAGCCAGCCCGCGGCCCGTCCTCCGAGCCGGGCTGCGGGCCCCCCGCTGGCGTCCCCCTCGGCGGCCTGGGTGGGTGGGTGGGAGGGGGGCTTCCCGCGGCGAGGCTCTGCCGGGGCAGGCGGTGCCCTCCGCGCAAACGGCGGCTGCGGCGCTGCAGACGAGCATTGCGACCTGGGTCGCGGGGAGCTCCTGGCCGCCGGGGACCGAAGGAGGCCGCCCCGCCGGGCGGAGGGGAAAGGGAGCGCTTGGACAGGTGGGCGGGCGGGCCAGGCTCATGGCGGGCCGGAGAAGCGGCTCCAGGGCAAGGCTCCCTCCAAGCTGTGGAGTCCCGTGAGCAAAAATTCCACTTTGTGAGCGACTGGCATTAAAGTTGGGAGCCAGCGATTGGGCTGCTGCATCAGTCAGTTTGCTCTGGAGCCCTCCTTCCTGAGCGAAGGGGGAAACGTGTGAGCCGGAGGCTAAACAACTGGGAGCCGGCTCACACTCACTCAGGCCCGTAGCCTGCCTGGGACCCTGGGGGCCGCCCCCCCCCGCGGGTTTTGCGGCCCCCTCCCCGACCCTCTGCTCCCCCCAGCCCTCCCCGGGGACTGCCTGAGGCGACCCTCCCCTGCGCGGACTCCTGCGCTCGCTGGCGCCTCCCCCCCACCCCGCCCGGCCGCCCGCGGAGGGAGCGCACTCTGCACCGGGCAAGGGGCGCTCAGGACACTGGCGAGCGGCGGCCGGCCGAGGGCTTCCAGCAGCAGGCGCCTCCTCCTCCTCCCGCGAGGAGAGTCTGGTCGGCTCTGGGCTGGGCCGGGCCTGGTTGCGGGTGCGCGCCGCGGGGGTCTCCGGGCCGGGTCCGGAAGTGCCGAGCTCCGCTGCGCCCTGGAATTGGCCTGCCCCGCCGCGCCGTCTCCTGCAGGGCCGCCGCCCGGGCTGCCCGTCCCTCCTGCGTCCCTCGCTGGGCGTCGAGGCGGGGCTGCGGCGAGGCGGGGCAGAGGGTGGCCGCCTGCTTCGTGGCCGCTGGGGGTGGGTGTCACGCCTCGGGACTGCCGGCGCCTCCTCCGGGCACAGCGCCTCTTCTTCCCACCCGAAGAGAGGGAGGCGAGGGGCTTGGCTCCCCTTGGCGGCCTTCCCCACCGCGCATGCCCACTCCCGCCCTCCGCCTGCTCCGGTCAGGCCCTGCGGCGCCTCCAGAGCAAACTAATGTACGCGGCAGCCAAACCGCTCTCCCACAACTTTCATGGCAGGAGCTCACAAAGAAGACGTTTTGCTCACTCAGCTGGGCCCCCTGAGAAAAAAGTGGTTCGCTACGGGGCCTGCACTAACTCAGCTTGGAGAGGACACTGCTCCAGGGGTGGCGGGCGGCGGCTCCACCCACGCCTCTGGGACCGCGCAGGGCTGCGCTGGCCGGGCGGGCGGGCGGGCTTGCTCGCTCTCTCCAGCAGCCCGGCCGCCTCCCCGGGAGCTCCCAGTTGAAGAGGGGCGCGCCTGGATCCCTTGCGGGGCAGGAAGCGGGCTGGGGGCCGATCTCCGGACCGGTCCCTCCGCTTCGCCCAAGGGGGGCTTGGCACTTTTTTTGGGGGGGAAGGGCCCCCTGTGTGGCGCAGAGTGTCGGACTGGAGGGCCCCCTGGGCCGAGCCACCCTTGGCTTCCCTTTCGGGTCTTAAGGCGCAATCCCTGGCAGATGAACCCTGAAGCAGGTGCTTAGGGCGCCAGGGCCCAAGGGGGCACCGCCAAGTTGGGGGGATGATAAAACTAGTGCAAATTGGTCATGGTGCCACCCTAGGGTTGTCTTCTGTTTTTTGTTGGCGGGGGGGGAGCAAGATTGGTCAGTGTTTGGGGCACCAGTGAGCCTTAATCCGCCCCTGCGCACAATCCCAGCCAGGAAGCAGCCCCCCCCGCCCCCGCCCCTTGCTTGGGCACTGAGCCGCCCCCCCCCCCCCCCACAATACGTCCCTCCGTCCGGAAGCCAGCCAGAAGCGCCCAGCTCTGCAACCTGAGCTCCAACCCCGCTCGCGCCCCCGGGACGACGGCGCTTCTGGGCTGGGGAAAGCGCTTCAGGGTGCGGGCGGGGAGTGCCTGCAGGGTCCCCCTCTGGCTGTGGGTTCCCGGGTCGGAGTACTCTACGCGGGGCCCGTTCTCAGGGCCCTTTGCCAGGAAACATCAGCCGTTTTTTGCAAGGTGGCGATCAACAACTGAGGACACAGGAAACGGAGGGAAGAGCTCCACCCACCCAGTAAGACTAAACCAAATCACTGGTGTGACGCAAGAGGGGACTGTTTCACTAGCTCAGTGGTGGCGAATCTTTTAGCGAGGGAGTGCCCAAACTGCAATCCAAATCCCACTTTAACCTGAATATTGAGGTTTTAGTTTAGAGAAAAAAACAACTCATACATTAACATCTTTTGTCTTAAAAGAAAAACACCATAACAGAGCTTTCAGTGATACAAACAACTTTTTATTGAGAGGTAGAAGTTTGCATTTGGCATGAAGTTTGCACTTGACTTCATACGCACAAACTCCTTCCAGTTAGTACAGGATAGGACCCTTCTTATTTACCTGGTCTGTCTTTCCCAACATGATCTTACACATTTTCACACCTAAAGTGACAGCCCTCTTCCCCCTTCCATGGGAAAGAGACAGAAAAACTGCACTCAGTGGAATCTGCCACTTCTAGATTGATTCGAAGTAAATTAAATAGTGATCCTGCAAATCTTGTCCAATGAACAATTAACACAGGTCAGCTTGAGCACTTCAACCAGGTGACCCACCCCCAAAGCATATCAAGATTTTGAGGGAAAGCAAACTAGGTATCTATCCAGGGACATACTAAAAGGAAGGACAGGATTGCCCATTGGATGTAGGGTGTAGCGGGAGTGTTCAGGAACTGGAATGAGAGACCAGGGAGTGGAAAATGGCGGGAAAAAGCATTTCAGATCCAGGAGAAGGAACTGAAGACTACTTGGAAGTGGTTTACAGGTAAAACACTTCAGCCCCGTTTCCTGAACGGGACAGAAGCGTTTGTGTGTGAAAGTACAAAAATATTCTGATAGGGAACCGGTTCTAAAACGGTTATGTCTGAAATGTCAAACCAGAAATAGTAAACGTTAGATATTGTTTTAAATCTCCAGCCTATTTTTTGCAGGTCAGGTATTTCATGTATTGAATACTGGTGCACATTTGAGAAATATCTGGAGCCTTGTGTGATGTTAAGTCATACATGATTCGTCGTAGGCCTGGCATGTTATGCAGCTCTTTCTTTTACCCCGGAGGCAGAAAGGCAGGGGTCACAAAGAGCTTTTTAAAATAGTTTCAGGTGGGGTTGCTGTTGCTCAGAAGCAGGCAGAACAAAGTTTGAATCCCGTGTTTGAGTTTAATTCTGGGTATAAGCTTCCATGTGCACACACTTCCTCAGATACCCCTGACATAGAAAGACATGTGCATGCACAATGAAAGCTTTATACCTTCAATAAAACTCTGTTGGTCGCAAAGAAGGTGTCCCTAGACTCAAACTTGGTTTAGCTTTCAGGGAGTAATCCTATAATGCCAGGAGGAGGAAAGGGTCTAAACAAAACCACACGATTGTACTTAATAGACTGACTAAGGGGGATTCTTTGGTGCATAAGCATTATGACTGACAGAAATGGAGGCGTGCCGCACCAGGGACATATTTCTAACATAAATGTCCTTGGAAAGGATGGCAGCAGATTCGCCCAAGATGACAGAAGCAAGAAGTGACGGTGAGAACCCGGATGGGACGAACCCTGCAAATGGATATCCCATTGATGTTTTGGAGCAAGAGACACCGTTCTTCCCCAGACATCCGGTGACAGAAGGCATTGGTGGTGAGTTAATTTCCTTCTTAAGAAGGAAGATGTTTTTTTACTAGAGGAGCAATGTAGAGATCTGAGATCCGGGCCTTTGGGTGGTCTCTCGGGGGGGCAGCATTCTTCTCCTCTCTCACGAACAATTTTCGTTTTATGATTTCTGCAACAGGAGACAAATCGGAAGGAAACAAGCGGACACTGTCAGGATGCCTTCGTGGCTGCAGACGGTGTTTTCGTGAGTTTATTTATGGATTTGCTTTACTTCTTCTCTAACTTCTTGCTCGTCTTCCCCACCATTTTGACATTTCCCAGCCAACTGATGGGGAGCCAAATGCACAGGTCTTTGAACCGACGTTCTGTCCAGAGTGAACAGTGGCATTCTGAGTGCATGGACACCCTAGCAGATTTGTTGCCGGTCACTTGCCCTGTTTGACAGGTTGAATGATCATTCTGCATGCAGAGTCAACACTTTGTCTGCAGAGAGGGCAAATAGATCTTTCGGGGTACAGAAAAGACTGCCAAGAGTGTGGACAGTCACAGGAGAGCTGGTCCAAAGGACTGTCAGGGACGTCTGTCATCCTGGCAACCAGTGTCGCCTCCAAGTGGCCTTCAGGGGCATCCCTGCCTGAAAGCTGTAGTTAAGTTTCCACTAAGGAGGTACTTCAATTTCTGCATCTCATGAAACTGGACAGCTTGTTCCAGAACCATAAGTAGCCGTTGGTGCCACGGATCGGTCTTTTGCCCCAACACAAAGGTGCTCTCTTAGAATTCCTGACATTTTAGAACAGTGCTGGACTGGCTGGGCCATTGGGTTGGTAGATAGATGTCTCTATCTTTGTTCTTTTCTTTTCCCAGCATTAGGGTTGGTAGATTTAATATTTCAATCTCTGGTTTCTCAGCCTGATATTCTGGGCTTTTCATATAATTCTTAGTAGATTCTCCTGACTTTTCTTTACTTTTTGTTTCCAGTTGAGGGTTATGTGATTTTTGTAATAAATTTACACATGCTTCTTCAATACCCTTTTTTATTTCTTCTCTCAATATTTTCAAAAATTGATCAACCAATAGCTCTCCCACCAATGTATTTTCATCAGGTTCTTCTTCCTCCTCCTCTTCCCTTGTTGCAGAAGACCTGATCCATCTAAAATTTCCAGTAAGCTCTTTGTTTCCTACTTTGGAGAAAATGGACCCGTGAGCCCCTCCTCCTTCTTCAGGTCTGTCCCCAGTCTCTGCACAGCAATGCCACTCCCTTTCCTTTCTCCCCCAGAACTGCCAAAAACAAGCTAGGTAACCCCTGTGTAGAACCATAAGTAGCTGTTGGTGCCACGGATCGGTCTTTTGCCCCAACACAAAGGTGCTCTCTTAGAATCATCAGCTTTCCTGATATTTTAGAACAGAAATTGTTCAGATGCATCTTTATGAAGTGATAGGTATGTATCATTGGCTCTTTTAGCCAATGGAGGTGAGCGGAGTTCAGATGTTGTCTTAATTGGACCCTCAGCTTTCCTACTGATCTCAGTCATTCTAAATATTTATCAGATTGGTGAGTCCCTAAAATCTCTTATTATTATTGTCTTCCTCTGATGCTGTTGTTTTCTCCCCCTTTTTCTACTTGGGAGCTCACAATGGGATTCTTTGGTCTCTGCTCAACAACCTCCCCCCCAGGTCCATCCACCAGCAGTTCCTTTCTTCTGTGCAGCCCCTCCCACCTGTGGGACACGAACGCTGTCCCTGGTTGTGTTTTCCCAACCCAACCTGAGAAGCACATGACACAGTCCTGTAGAGAAGAAACACTAAAAATATATATTAATAAAGGGAGAGCACAGGTACACGAGGTTTGGGACCCTCAAACACTCACCAGCTCCTCCAAAGTTACAATGGGTGACATAGAATTTTATACTCCATATGACATAAATCAGCAAAGCATACTTATTGGTTCCATCAAACTTTGCCACATAATTTTAATTCGACTAAGACCTGCAGGTTGGGTCTTCCCAAGCGAAGTTTTTTCCTTTTAACTAAACCATAGGCGCTTCTTTATGAAGCGCTAAAAGTATCTTCTATAGCTGATACAGGTACAGAGTGTTCTTGTTCTCCAGAGACATGCGCAGCCAGGCTGGGCAATCAAGGCCACGAGCCCCAGCAGAATAACAGCATGTCAGTATCTCTTATTCTCCCAGCATGCATTTAAGCAATAAACCAAAGTTAATAATCTGAATATATGTTTGATTTCTGTTTATGTGGTTAGAATCATAAATGGCACTTGACATACGTGTCATGGACGTGCTAAGTGTACCTACTAAGTTAACCTGTTAAGTCAGTGGCAGAATACAGAGTGTATAACAGTGTTTCATAAACTGCGCGTACGACACACTCGCTCCCTCCATTGTTAACTCCCCTCCCAAACTGAAGATCTGTAGATGAAACAAGAAGGGAACTGTTTGTCAGGCAGAGATATCCCATCAGCAACAGAATCATGACATCTCTTTCTTGTTCTGCTGTTTTCAGTTTTTTTAAATAGAAACAGCTTACAAAATATCTGTGTTCTACAAGTTATGTCTGTGTGTATGAAGTGCTGTCAAGTTGCTTCGACTCAGGGTGACCCTGCGAGTGAACGGTCTCCGGAGTGTCCTCTCATCAGCTCAGGTCTTGTAAATTAAGGGCCCTCGTGGATTCCTTGATGGAGTCCCTAGCCTCAGTTCCATGATTTTAGTTTCTTGGGAGAGTTCAGCCCAAGACAAAATGAACAATTTAAAGTTGTGGCCAAGTAAATGCATGCCCCAGATTTAGAGGGTTAATGGGCCAGTTTTGAAGAACATTTTCAGCTCTGTCTTTGAACCTCACGGAGTCAGTTAGTTTAGACATTTCACCTGTGGTGTCCTCGCTTACTGGGGAGACGGTTTCTCCTTTACAACTCACTCTGTGTACATAACCTCAGTAGATTTTCTGTTGCCACCAAGAATTAAAAATTCCAGCTCTCTCTGTTTTGGTAGAATGACCCAGTGACTGGGTGCTTCAGAGGACTATGTGGCCCTGAGGAAGGACTGTTCTGATTGCTGGGATAAGTTTAAAGAAATATATATTTATTTATAAAAGAACAAAATAGGTTTCTGGGTATTTTTTGGAACTGTTTTTGAAGGAAGAAAATATAACTGACAAAGCTTGGCATCACACACAGTCTCTCATTGACACATTGACATGAGAGAGTACTCCATCTTTCTGTGTTATACCTCTGAGGATGCCAGTCACAGCTGCTGGCGAAACATCAGGTCCTACAATGCCCAAGACCACGGCCAGACAACCCAGAAAATCTACAACAGCTAGTTTCAGAGGTGGTTTGCCATTGCCTGCCTCTGCATCATGACCCTGGTGTTCCTTGGAGGTCTCCCATCCAAATACTAGTCAGGACCGACCCTGCTTAGCTTCCGAGATCTGATGAGAAGATCGGGCTCGCCTGGGCCATCCAGGTCAGGGTGCCAGAGATTCATAGTAATGAGGCGGCTGTCCTGGAACTGACAACATTCAGTGTCAAAAATAGCACAGGAAAGCTCTGTAGCCGCCTCAACAACAGCCGGAAGAGTGGAGCAGTCTCTTAGTAATCTAAAACATCTTTTTTGTGCTTTTCCATCCAACCAGGGTCCGCAAAGCAGAGAACATAAAATAAACATCAAAACATTTGAGTAATTAAAAATACAGTTCAAAGTATAAAATAATTCAATTAAAACACATAAACATCGCTAGCAGTAGGGGCCAGTGACCACTGTTAGGGGTACACCAGACAAAATGCAAAAGTCTTCACCTGCTTGCAAAAGGTCTTTCTTCTTGAGTAGATGAGTACTGGCAGTCCCTTCTCGTTCCTGCTTCTGCTGGGGTCTTGGTTCTGACTGCTCGCGCCCCCCCCCCCGCAGCTGAACTGCTGTTTCTTTTAGGGCTGCCATTTGGCTCCCCTTTCCCCCCACCCCAGACACGGGGTGTTGTATGCTGCAGCACACACCTTTTCACGAGGTGATGTCTCTCTTTTTGTCTCTTTTAGCCAAAGGCAACAAATGGAAGCGCAGCACGATTGTACTCTCGGTTCTCCTGGGGATCTCAGTCATTGCAAATATCTGTCTGTCAGGTGAGTTCTCAAGTTCCCTTCTTATGGCACTTCTTCTTTTGTGTTTTATTTACTTCCTTGATAGCCTGATTTTCTCTCTGAGACTCAAGGCGGAGTACAAAATTTAAAGCACAGTTAATTCAGGGAGCCGTTGGCTGTAATGTTGGCATTTCTCTGCCTGCCTCTTCTCTGAACGTGTGAGCAGACGGTTCCTTTTCCTTCACTCCTGTCTCCACTTCCATTCCCCCCGCCTCCCCTTCTTTTTAAGATCGAAAAATCCTGCTGCAAACCTTGATTGGGAACGATGGTTTCATGGTGGGGCTTTGACCGGCAGGAGATTCTCTTGCTTGACCCCCTTCTGGGGGAGGGGCTGTGGATCAGCGGCAGAGTCTCTGCTTGGCATGCTGAAGGTCCCGGGTTCAATCCCTGGGCACCTCCTGTTGTGAAAGGACCCTGGAGGGCTGCGGCCAGCTGGAGTAGCCAGTACTGACTCCAGTGGTCCGATGTTCCTCCAGTCCACTGCTTAGATGAGCCTTGGGAAAAGGTGTGGTTTCTCCCCGCCACCCACTGCAGGGGTTGGGGGTTGTCTGTCTGCCATGACATGCTTGTATTTCATTCATCAGCAAAGCTGTATCAGGTGCCTGCCGCTCCCAGCTCACTGGATGCCCCGTCACCCTCACTGGATGCCAGTCCCTGCCCCCAGCGCTGGGTTATGAACGAAGGACGGTGCTACTTTTTCTCTGACACTGAGCAGACCTGGAACGCCAGCCGGATGGATTGCTCTTCCCAGGGAGGTTCCCTGGTGGCCATGGATACTCCGCAGGAGAGGGTGAGAGAGCCAGTCGCGTGTTGTCGAGTGCATCCGATTCCCCATAAATTCCCTGTGATGTCTTTCTGAGGCCCTGGGACTGCGACTGGCACAACTCTGTTTCCCCAAATAGAGGCGGAGCAGAAACTGTGAGGACGGCCCTCCCCAGTGGAAGCCTCAGCCCCTGCGGAAGTCCCCTCTGCCATTGGGAGTGGTCCATCCCTGCCTGTTCCCTTCTGTTTGAGACAACCTAGAACTTCCTGTCGTGGCTTTTGGATTCAGGCCCATACGCGTCCCTGAATCTCCCGGGCTGGGGTTTGGGGCTACCCCCCATGACTGAGAAATAACAGCCACCTATCCTGTCATGTATCATGGGAGGGGGGAGGATATACGTGTACCGGATGGATGCCGGAGAGCAGCCTCTCCTGTCCTGTTTCAGCCTCTGAGTTCAGCAAAGGGAGTTCTTGTTTCCCATGGTGGGGTGGGGGGCTGTGGTTGGGGCGGCAGAGCGGCTCCCGGCATCTCCCGTTAAAAGGACCGGGGCGGAGATGATGTGAAAGACCTCCACTTCGGAGCGGGAGAGCCACTGCCAGTCGGGGTTGATAAGATGGATCATTGATAAATCAGGCGTGACTCTCACTTGGTATAGGGCCGTTTCAGATGTTCACTAAAGAACTGGTGATTCAACTGGTTTTTTCCCCAGGCTTGTTGTGGGTATCCATTCATGGATTTGTTGAACACTTAAAATAATAAATGGGTGTAACGGTGTCAGACTTTTGAGTCTGATAGTGGGTGTTTGACAACGGAGGAGCCAGTTTGGCTGTGTCATGATTGGGAGAGTAGAGGATTAAATTCCTTCATTCGTGGAATTAAAGGTAGATGATAGGTGATAGAACTGGGATGTCGAACATAAGGCCCCGGGGCCAGAATCGGCCCTTCCAGGGCTCTTACATGGCCCATGAGCATCCAGTGCAAGGGAGGGAATGGGAGACTGCTCGGGGGTGGGGAAGTGGGTGGAGCCACTCCGATTGTGGCTTCAGCGTGGCGGAACAACCTCGTCCGCAGCAGTTGAGCAGTGTGGGAGCGTCTGCCCAGGGTTGCGCCGCTGGCTCTCCAGTCCACCCATGTGGGTTTTCCTTTGCACCCCTAATCCCAGCCCGCGGGGCCTTGCAGTGAGGCTACACCAACTCAGAGCTTAGCAGCAGCTGTCCTATATACAGTTTATATTTCC
>JAPDNY010000368.1:0-46974 GCA_029375565.1 Gekko gecko | reverse complement strand
AGTGTAAGCTTTGCCTGGCTATTGAGGGCGCACCTCCTAACCCAGTATTGTAAGCCTTGCGTGGCTATTCAGGGTGCACCTCCTAACTGAGCACTATAAGCCTTCCGTGGCTATTGAGGGCGCACCTCCTAACTGAGCACTTTAAGCCTTGCGAGGCTATTGAGGGGGCACCTCCTAACCGAGCAGTGTAAGCTTTGCGTGGCTATTGAGGGCGCACCTCCTAACCGAGCACTGTAAGCCTTGCGTGGCTATTGAGGGCGCACCTCCTAACCGAGCACTGTAAGCCTTGCATGGCTACTGATGGTGCACCTCCTAACCGAGCACTGTAAGCCTTGCGTGGCTATTCAGGGCGCACCTCTTAACCGAGCACTGTAAGCCTTGCGTGGCTATTGAGGGTGCACCTCCTAACCGAGCACTGAAAGCCTTGCGTGGCTATTGAGGGTTCACCTCCTAACCGAGCACTGTAAGCCTTGCGTGGCTATTGAGGGTGCACCTCCTAACCGAGCACTGTAAGCCTTGCGAGGCTATTCAGGGTGCACCTCCTAACCGAGCACTGTAAGCCTTGCGTGGCTATTGAGGGCGCACCTCCTAACCAAGCACTGTAAGCCTTGGGTGGCTATTGAGGGTGCACCTCCTAACTGAGCATTCTAAGCCTTCCGTGGCTATTGAGGGTGCACCTCCTAACCGAGCACTGTAAGCCTTGCGTGGCTATTGAGGGCGCACCTCCTAACCGAGCACTGTAAGCCTTGCATGGCTACTGATGGTGCACCTCCTAACCGAGCAGTGTAAGCTTTGCGTGGCTATTGAGGGCGCACCTCCTAACCCAGTATTGTAAGCCTTGCGTGGCTATTGAGGGTGCACCTCCTAACCGAGCACTGTAAGCCTTGCGTGGCTATTGAGGGCGCACCTCCTAACCCAGTATTGTAAGCCTTGTGTGGCTATTGAGGGGGCACCTCCTAACCGAGCAGTGTAAGCTTTGCCTGGCTATTGAGGGCGCACCTCCTAACCCAGTATTGTAAGCCTTGCGTGGCTATTCAGGGTGCACCTCCTAACTGAGCACTATAAGCCTTCCGTGGCTATTGAGGGCGCACCTCCTAACTGAGCACTTTAAGCCTTGCGAGGCTATTGAGGGGGAACCTCCTAACCGAGCAGTGTAAGCTTTGCGTGGCTATTGAGGGCGCACCTCCTAACCGAGCACTGTAAGCCTTGCGTGGCTATTGAGGGCGCACCTCCTAACCGAGCACTGTAAGCCTTGCATGGCTACTGATGGTGCACCTCCTAACCGAGCACTGTAAGCCTTGCGTGGCTATTGAGGGCGCACCTCTTAACCGAGCACTGTAAGCCTTGCGTGGCTATTGAGGGTGCACCTCCTAACCGAGCACTGAAAGCCTTGCGTGGCTATTGAGGGTGCACCTCCTAACCAAGCACTGTAAGCCTTGCGTGGCTATTGAGGGTGCACCTCCTAACCGAGCACTGTAAGCCTTGCGAGGCTATTCAGGGTGCACCTCCTAACCGAGCACTGTAAGCCTTGCGTGGCTATTGAGGGCGCACCTCCTAACCAAGCACTGTAAGCCTTGGGTGGCTATTGAGGGTGCACCTCCTAACTGAGCATTCGAAGCCTTCCGTGGCTATTGAGGGTGCACCTCCTAACTGAGCACTGTAAGCCTTGCGTGGCTATTGAGGGTCCACCTCTTACCCGAGCACTGTAAGCCTTGCGTGGCTATTGAGGGCGCACCTCCTAACCGAGCACTGTAAGCCTTGCGTGGCTATTGAGGGTCCACCTCTTACCCGAGCACTGTAAGCCTTGCATGGCTATTGAGGGTCCACCTCTTACCCGAGCACTGTAAGCCTTGCATGGCTATTGAGGGTGCACCTTCTAACCGAGCACTGTAAGCCTTGCGTGGCTATTGAGGGTGCACCTCCTAACCGAGCACTGTAAGCCTTGCGTGGCTACTGAGGGCGCACCTCCTAACCGAGCACTGTAAGCCTTGCATGGCTACTGATGGTGCACCTCCTAACCGAGCACTGTAAGCCTTGCGTGGCTATTCAGGGCGCACCTCTTAACCGATCACTGTAAGCCTTGCGTGGCTATTGAGGGTGCACGTCCTAACCGAGCACTGAAAGCCTTGCGTGGCTATTGAGGGTGCACCTCCTAACCGAGCACTGTAAGCCTTGCGAGGCTATTCAGGGTGCACCTCCTAACCGAGCACTGTAAGCCTTGTGTGGCTATTGAGGGCGCACCTCCTAACCAAGCACTGTAAGCCTTGGGTGGCTATTGAGGGTGCACCTCCTAACTGAGCATTCTAAGCCTTCCGTGGCTATTGAGGGTGCACCTCCTAACCGAGCACTGTAAGCCCTGCGTGGCTATTGAGGGTCCTCCTCTTAACCGAGCACTGTAAGCCTTGCATGGCTATTGAGGGTGCACCTCCTAACTGAGCACTGTAAGCCTTGCGTGGCTATTGAGGGCACACCTCCTAACCGAGCACTGTAAGCCTTGCGTGGCTATTGAGGGCGCACCTCCTAACCGAGCACTGTAAGCCTTGAGTGGCTATTGAGGGCGCACCTCCTAACCGAGCACTGTAAGCCTTGAGTGGCTATTGAGGGCGCACCTCCTAACCGAGCACTGTAAGCCTTGCGTGGCTATTGAGGGTGCACCTCCTAACCGAGAACTGTAAGCCTTGTGTGGCTATAGAGGGTGCACCTCCTAACTGAGCACTATAAGCCTTCCGTGGCTATTGAGGGCGCACCTCCTAACTGAGCACTTTAAGCCTTGCGAGGCTATTTAGGGGGCACCTCCTAACCGAGCAGTGTAAGCTTTGCGTGGCTATTGAGGGCATGGGCGTAGACTTTGCAATTTCCCAGGGGGGCTGGGGCTGGGCCAGAGGTATTGCTAAGTTGTTAAAAGAACTGAGACCCAGTGACATCATAGGGAGGAGCCAGTGACATCACAGGCCATTGTCACTATCTATGGAGGTGGAACTATGTGGAATTTAGGGAGGGGCTCCCCAGAAAATTAGGGCAGCCTGGGAACCCCCTAGTAATGCCCCTGGGTTGGGCTAAGCCCAGGAACAGGTGCCTTCTTAGCACACTGCTTAGAAACTCCACCTTAAAATGCAGCACAGATTCTATTGCTAGGGGCTGTTTTTCCACTCTAGGAACTGTCATTACAGTCCTAGAGTAGCCTATCTGGGCCCAAAAACCTTATTGGAAAAACCATTCTGCATTTTCTTTGCAACTTTTTTGGGCTGCAGTGTATTTCAGCAGAGCCCATGCAAGTCAATTGGCATTCCTGGCTCCCATTATCTCCAGTGGGCTTTCAAGCCTCTCCCATTATTTCCAATGGGCAATCCTGTCATTCCTTTTAGTACATCCCAGTTGATTGCCCCTCTGAAACTACCACACCATTTTAAGAAACAGCAAAACAAAGAGCATGAACATAGAGTGCACATCTCTTACCAATGTTCTTTCTGGGCTGCACACAAATCAAAAGGAAATTTTAAAAGGCCTCTGATCCGCATGCGCCCCCATCTTGTTCACGCAGATGGGCTTACAATTTAAAAATGAAACGGAGATTGAAAGAAAAGCTTAGGAGTGGCTGAAGCAGCCCACACACCACTAGCATGAAAAAAACAAGAACTGTTCTCAATCAAGGATATATAGACCTAAGTAAAGTACACCCCTCCCCTCCTCCACCTGGCTGGTGTGGATCCTACATGAAGCAGGGTGATTCAGCAGATGCAAGCCAATGTCAGTGGTCTGCATCCACCATCTTACACAGAAGAACCAGAGCTTCCAGTTTCAGCACTGGAGCTAGGGGTGCCAGCCTCCAGGTGGAACCTGGGGATCCCCTGGAATTACAGCTCATTTTCAGACTACAAAAATTAGTTTCCCTGAAGAAAATGGATGTTCTGGAGAGTGGACTCTACGGCATTGTACCCCACTGAGGTCCCAATCCTCCCCAGGCTCCATCCCCAAATCTCCAGGAGTTACCCAACCTGTATTGGGCCACCCCTCACCCCCATCCCCCAGAAGTGGACAGGGGGACCTGGCAACCCTAACTAGAGATGTTTAAACAAGGGATAGAGGGAGGCGAGAGGTGGAAAGAAAGCAAATAGATGGGAAGAGAGGAAGGAAGGAAGGAAAGAAGGGGGAGGGAGGGGAGAAATGAAAAGAAAGCAAATAGAAATCCCTCTCCATAATTTATCCAGGAGTTCAGGGGAGAGTTGGTCTTGAATGTATGCATTTAAACTCTTTGAGTTTGCCCCCTCCCCCTCCCCCTGCACCGGCTGTGTGTGCGATTTCAGTTATTTTAACTGCTGATTCCTGGCTTTCCTAATATCCTCTCTCTGTCAAGGGAAGGGGTGGAGCTCAACAAAGAACTCAGAAGATTCTCCTCTCAGAGGAAATAAATGGCTCTGGTTAAGTAGTCTCGGGAGTGGGAAAACAACAGCAGCAGCACGAGGCCGCAGAAAAGGTGCCCAGACACTCAGCCGCCCAGAGATCCTCCAAGGATGCCGGCTTCCCCCCTCCCAACCTCCCTGCATGGCTCTGCAAGGCAATCCTTGTGTGTGTGTGGAAACAGAAGAACAAGGGCGCAGGGCGCCTAGCCATCCCAAGGCTGGCAATCCTCCATGGATGCCAGCCTCCCCCCAACCTCCTCACATGGCTCTCTGCAAGGCAAGCCTTGTAGGGAGTGGGAAAACAACAGCAGTGGCACGAGGCTGCAGGAAAGGTGCCCAAGAGTCCAGCCACCCCAAGGGGGGCAATCCTCCATGGATGCCAGCCTCCCCCCATTTCCCCCACTTCCTGACTTCCCTGCATGGCTCTGCAAGGCAAGCCTTGCAGGGAGAGAGGGGAAAAACTAGAAGAACAAGGGCGCAGGGTGCTCAGCCTCCCCGAGGCCGGCAATCCTCCAAGGATACTGGCCTCCCCCCAACCTCCTTGCATGGCTCCCTGCAAGGCAAGCCTTGCAGGGAGCAGGAAAACAACAGCAGCGGCACAAGGCTGCAGGAAAGGTGCTCGGGCACCCAGCCACCCCGAGGCTGGCCTCAGCCAGCCAGCCTTGGCACTCTCTGCCTAGTGCCCATCACCCCACCCCTGAAAACATCCCCCCACCCTCGCTGCCTTACCTTTCTGCGCGGGAAACCTGAAAGCACTGAAAACGTGCAGACCCCAGCTCCACCAAGCCCAACTGAGGGTTTCTGGGAGCTGGGGGTGGGGCTTAGCTTTCAGGAAGCAAGCCCTGTTTCCTGCCACCCCACCCGAAGTCTCAGAAAGTAGAGGGAAAAACATTCCACTTTCAAAATGGGTTGGGGGTGGTGTGGGGTGGTGTTGGCAAGGCTTCTGAGCCTGGTTGCCCGGGGGGGCTCAGTCACCCCTGGAAAATTTCGGGGGTAGCCTCAGCCCTCAAGCCCCCTGAAGTTGACACCTATGATTGAGGGCGCACCTCCTAACCCAGTATTGTAAGCCTTGCGTGGCAATTCAGGGTGCACCTCCTAACCGAGCACTGTAGGCCTTGCGTGGCTATTGAGGGCGCACCTCCTAACCGAGCACTGTAAGCCTTGCATGGCTACTGATGGTGCACCTCCTAACCGAGCAGTGTAAGCTTTGCGTGGCTATTGAGGGCGCACCTCCTAACCCAGTATTGTAAGCCTTGCGTGGCTATTGAGGGTGCACCTCCTAACCGAGCACTGTAAGCCTTGCGTGGCTATTGAGGGCGCACCTCCTAACCCAGTATTGTAAGCCTTGCGCGGCTTTTGAGGGGGCACCTCCTAACCGAGCAGTGTAAGCTTTGCGTGGCTATTGAGGGCGCACCTCCTAACCCAGTATTGTAAGCCTTGCGTGGCTATTCAGGGTGCACCTCCTAACTGAGCACTATAAGCCTTCCGTGGCTATTGAGGGCGCACCTCCTAACTGAGCACTTTAAGTTTTGCGAGGCTATTGAGGGGGCACCTCCTAACTGAGCACTTTAAGCCTTGCGAGGCTATTGAGGGGGCACCTCCTAACCGAGCAGTGTAAGCTTTGCGTGGCTATTGAGGGCGCACCTCCTAACCGAGCACTGTAAGCCTTGCGTGGCTATTGAGGGCGCACCTCCTAACCGAGCACTGTAAGCCTTGCATGGCTACTGATGGTGCACCTCCTAACCGAGCACTGTAAGCCTTGCGTGGCTATTCAGGGCGCACCTCTTAACCGAGCACTGTAAGCCTTGCGTGGCTATTGAGGGTGCACCTCCTAACCGAGCACTGAAAGCCTTGCGTGGCTATTGAGGGTGCACCTCCTAACCGAGCACTGTAAGCCTTGCGTGGCTATTGAGGGTGCACCTCCTAACCGAGCACTGTAAGCCTTGCGAGGCTATTCAGGGTGCACCTCCTAACCGAGCACTGTAAGCCTTGCGTGGCTATTGAGGGCGCACCTCCTAACCAAGCACTGTAAGCCTTGCGTGGCTATTGAGGGTGCACCTCCTAACCGAGCACTGTAAGCCTTGCGTGGCTATTGAGGGTGCACCTCCTAACCGAGCACTGTAAGCCCTGCGTGGCTATTGAGGGTCCACCTCTTAACCGAGCACTGTAAGCCTTGCATGGCTATTGAGGGTGCACCTCCTAACCGAGCACTGTAAGCCTTGCATGGCTATTGAGGGCGCACCTCCTAACCGAGCACTGTAAGCCTTGCGAGGCTATTGAGGGCGCACCTCCTAACCGAGCACTGTATGCCTTGCGTGGCTATTGAGGGCGCACCTCCTAACCGAGCACTGTAAGCCTTGCGTGGCTATTGACAGCGCACCTCCTAATCAAGCACTTTAAGCCTTGCGTGGCTATTGAGGGCGCACCTCCTAACCGAGCACTGTAAGCCTTGCGTGGCTATTGAGGGTGCACCTCCTAACCGAGCACTGTAAGCCTTGCATGGCTATTGAGGGTGCACCTCCTAACCGAGCACTGTAAGCCTTGCATGGCTATTGAGGGCGCACCTCCTAACCGAGCACTGTATGCCTTGCGTGGCTATTGAGGGCGCACCTCCTAACCGAGCACTGTAAGCCTTGCGTGGCTATTCAGGGCGCACCTCTTAACCGAGCACTGTAAGCCTTGCGTGGCTATTGAGGGTGCACCTCCTAACCGAGCACTGAAAGCCTTACGTGGCTATTGAGGGTGCACCTCCTAACCGAGCACTGTAAGCCTTGCGTGGCTATTGAGGGTGCACCTCCTAACCGAGCACTGTAAGCCTTGCGAGGCTATTCAGGGTGCACCTCCTAACCGAGCACTGTAAGCCTTGCGTGGCTATTGAGGGCGCACCTCCTAACCAAGCACTGTAAGCCTTGGGTGGCTATTGAGGGTGCACCTCCTAACCGAGCACTGTAAGCCTTGCGTGGCTATTGAGGGTGCACCTCCTAACCGAGCACTGTAAGCCCTGCGTGGCTATTGAGGGTCCACCTCTTAACCGAGCACTGTAAGCCTTGCATGGCTATTGAGGGTGCACCTCCTAACCGAGCACTGTAAGCCTTGCATGGCTATTGAGGGCGCACCTCCTAACCGAGCACTGTAAGCCTTGCGAGGCTATTGAGGGCGCACCTCCTAACCGAGCACTGTATGCCTTGCGTGGCTATTGAGGGCGCACCTCCTAACCGAGCACTGTAAGCCTTGCGTGGCTATTGACAGCGCACCTCCTAATCAAGCACTTTAAGCCTTGCGTGGCTATTGAGGGCGCACCTCCTAACCGAGCACTGTAAGCCTTGCGTGGCTATTGAGGGTGCACCTCCTAACCGAGCACTGTAAGCCTTGCATGGCTATTGAGGGTGCACCTCCTAACCGAGCACTGTAAGCCTTGCATGGCTATTGAGGGCGCACCTCCTAACCGAGCACTGTATGCCTTGCGTGGCTATTGAGGGCGCACCTCCTAACCGAGCACTGTAAGCCTTGCGTGGCTATTCAGGGCGCACCTCTTAACCGATCACTGTAAGCCTTGCGTGGCTATTGAGGGTGCACCTCCTAACCGAGCACTGAAAGCCTTGCGTGGCTATTGAGGGTGCACCTCCTAACCGAGCACTGTAAGCCTTGCGTGGCTATTGAGGGTGCACCTCCTAACCGAGCACTGTAAGCCTTGCGAGGCTATTCAGGGTGCACCTCCTAACCGAGCACTGTAAGCCTTGCGTGGCTATTGAGGGCGCACCTCCTAACCAAGCACTGTAAGCCTTGGGTGGCTATTGAGGGTGCACCTCCTAACTGAGCATTCTAAGCCTTCCGTGGCTTTTGAGGGTGCACCTCTAAACCGAGCACTGTAAGCCTTGCGTGGCTATTGAGGGTGCACCTCCTAACCGAGCACTGTAAGCCCTGCGTGGCTATTGAGGGTCCACCTCTTAACCGAGCACTGTAAGCCTTGCATGGCTATTGAGGGTGCACCTCCTAACCGAGCACTGTAAGCCTTGCATGGCTATTGAGGGCGCACCTCCTAACCGAGCACTGTAAGCCTTGCGTGGCTATTGAGGGCGCACCTCCTAACCGAGCACTGTAAGCCTTGCGTGGCTATTGAGGGCGCACCTCCTAACTGAGCACTGTAAGCCTTGCGTGGCTATTGAGGGCGCACCTCCTAACCGAGCACTGTAAGCCTTGCGTGGCTATTGAGGGCGCACCTCCTAACCGAGCAGTGTAAGCCTTGAGTGGCTATTGAGGGCGCACCTCCTAACCGAGCACTGTAAGCCTTGCGTGGCTATTGAGGGTGCACCTCCTAACCGAGAACTGTAAGCCTTGTGTGGCTATAGAGGGTGCACCTCCTAACTGAGCACTATAAGCCTTCCGTGGCTATTGAGGGCGCACCTCCTAACTGAGCACTTTAAGCCTTGCGAGGCTATTGAGGGGGCACCTCCTAACCGAGCAGTGTAAGCTTTGCGTGGCTATTGAGGGCGCACCTCCTAACCCAGTATTGTAAGCCTTGCGTGGCTATTCAGGGTGCACCTCCTAACCGAGCACTGTAGGCCTTGCGTGGCTATTGAGGGCGCACCTCCTAACCGAGCACTGTAAGCCTTGCATGGCTACTGATGGTGCACCTCCTAACCGAGCAGTGTAAGCTTTGCGTGGCTATTGAGGGCGCACCTCCTAACCCAGTATTGTAAGCCTTGCGTGGCTATTGAGGGTGCACCTCCTAACCGAGCACTGTAAGCCTTGCGTGGCTATTGAGGGCGCACCTCCTAACCCAGTATTGTAAGCCTTGCGCGGCTATTGAGGGGGCACCTCCTAACCGAGCAGTGTAAGCTTTGCGTGGCTATTGAGGGCGCACCTCCTAACCCAGTATTGTAAGCCTTGCGTGGCTATTCAGGGTGCACCTCCTAACTGAGCACTATAAGCCTTCCGTGACTATTGAGGGCGCACCTCCTAACTGAGCACTTTAAGCCTTGCGAGGCTATTGAGGGGGCACCTCCTAACCGAGCAGTGTAAGCTTTGCGTGGCTATTGAGGGCGCACCTCCTAACCGAGCACTGTAAGCCTTGCGTGGCTATTGAGGGCGCACCTCCTAACCGAGCACTGTAAGCCTTGCATGGCTACTGATGGTGCACCTCCTAACCGAGCACTGTAAGCCTTGCGTGGCTATTCAGGGCGCACCTCTTAACCGAGCACTGTAAGCCTTGCGTGGCTATTGAGGGTGCACCTCCTAACCGAGCACTGAAAGCCTTGCGTGGCTATTGAGGGTGCACCTCCTAACCGACCACTGTAAGCCTTGCGTGGCTATTGAGGGTGCACCTCCTAACCGAGCACTGTAAGCCTTGCGAGGCTATTCAGGGTGCACCTCCTAACCGAGCACTGAAAGCCTTGCGTGGCTATTGAGGGCGCACCTCCTAACCGAGCACTGTAAGCCTTGGGTGGCTATTGAGGGTGCACCTCCTAACCGAGCACTGTAAGCCTTGCGTGGCTATTGAGGGTGCACCTCCTAACCGAGCACTGTAAGCCCTGCGTGGCTATTGAGGGTCCACCTCTTAACCGAGCACTGTAAGCCTTGCATGGCTATTGAGGGTGCACCTCCTAACCGAGCACTGTAAGCCTTGCATGGCTATTGAGGGCGCACCTCCTAACCGAGCACTGTAAGCCTTGCGTGGCTATTGAGGGCGCACCTCCTAACCGAGCACTGTATGCCTTGCGTGGCTATTGAGGGCGCACCTCCTAACCGAGCACTGTAAGCCTTGCGTGGCTATTGACAGCGCACCTCCTAATCAAGCACTTTAAGCCTTGCGTGGCTATTGAGGGCGCACCTCCTAACCGAGCACTGTAAGCCTTGCGTGGCTATTGAGGGTGCACCTCCTAACCGAGCACTGTAAGCCTTGCATGGCTATTGAGGGTGCACCTCCTAACCGAGCACTGTAAGCCTTGCATGGCTATTGAGGGCGCACCTCCTAACCGAGCACTGTATGCCTTGCGTGACTATTGAGGGCGCACCTCCTAACCGAGCACTGTAAGCCTTGCGTGGCTATTGACAGCGCACCTCCTAATCAAGCACTTTAAGCCTTGCGTGGCTATTGAGGGCGCACCTCCTAACCGAGCACTGTAAGCCTTGCGTGGCTATTGAGGGTGCACCTCCTAACCGAGAACTGTAAGCCTTGTGTGGCTATAGAGGGTGCACCTCCTAACTTAGCAGTGTAAGCCTTGCGTGGCTATTGAGGACGCACCTCCTAACCGAGCACTGTAAGTCTTGCGTGGCTATTGAGGGAGCACCTCCTAACTGAGCACTGTAAGCCTTGCGTGGCTATTGAGGGCGCACCTCCTAACCGAGCACTGTAAGCCTTGCGTGGCTATTGAGGGCGCACCTCCTAACCGAGCACTGTAAGCCTTGCATGGCTACTGATGGTGCACCTCCTAACCGAGCACTGTAAGCCTTGCGTGGCTATTCAGGGCGCACCTCTTAACCGAGCACTGTAAGCCTTGCGTGGCTATTGAGGGTGCACCTCCTAACCGAGCACTGAAAGCCTTGCGTGGCTATTGAGGGTGCACCTCCTAACCGAGCACTGTAAGCCTTGCGTGGCTATTGAGGGTGCACCTCCTAACCGAGCACTGTAAGCCTTGCGAGGCTATTCAGGGTGCACCTCCTAACTGAGCACTGTAAGCCTTGCGTGGCTATTGAGGGCGCACCTCCTAACCAAGCACTGTAAGCCTTGGGTGGCTATTGAGGGTGCACCTCCTAACCGAGCACTGTAAGCCTTGCATGGCTATTGAGGGTGCACCTCCTAACCGAGCACTGTAAGCCTTGCATGGCTATTCAGGGCGCACCTCCTAACCGAGCACTGTATGCCTTGCGTGGCTATTGAGGGCGCACCTCCTAACCGAGCACTGTAAGCCTTGCGTGGCTATTGACAGCGCACCTCCTAATCAAGCACTTTAAGCCTTGCGTGGCTATTGAGGGCGCACCTCCTAACCGAGCACTGTAAGCCTTGCGTGGCTATTGAGGGCGCACCTCCTAACCGAGCACTGTAAGCCTTGCGTGGCTATTGAGGGTGCACCTCCTAACCGAGAACTGTAAGCCTTGTGTGACTATAGAGGGTGCACCTCCTAACTGAGCAGTGTAAGCCTTGCGTGGCTATTGAGGGCGCACCTCCTAACCGAGCACTGTAAGCCTTGCGTGGCTATTGAGGGTCCACCTCCTAACTGAGCATTGTAAGCCTTGCGTGGCTATTGAGGGTGCACCTCCTACCCGAGCACTGTAAGCCTTGCGTGGCTATTGAGGGCGCACCTCCGAACCCAGTATTGTAAGCCTTGCGAGGCTATTCAGGGTGCACCTCCTAACCGAGCACTGTAAGCCTTGCGTAGCTATTGAGGGCGCACCTCCTAACCGAGCACTGTAAGCCTTGCATGGCTATTGATGGTGCACCTCCTAACCGAGCACTGTAAGCCCTACGTGGCTATTGAGGGTCCACCTCCTAACCGAGCACTGTAAGCCTTGCGTGGCTATTGAGGGCGCACCTCCTAACCAAGCACTGTAAGCCTTGCATGGCTACTGATGGTGCACCTCCTAACCGAGCACTGTAAGCCTTGCGTGGCTATTCAGGGCGCACCTCTTAACCGATCACTGTAAGCCTTGCGTGGCTATTGACAGCGCACCTCCTAATCAAGCACTTTAAGCCTTGCGTGGCTATTGAGGGCGCACCTCCTAACCGAGCACTGTAAGCCTTGCGTGGCTATTGAGGGCGCACCTCCTAACCGAGCACTGTAAGCCTTGCGTGGCTATTGAGGGTGCACCTCCTAACCGAGAACTGTAAGCCTTGCGTGGCTATTGAGGGCGCACCTCCTAACTGAGCAGTGTAAGCCTTGCGTGGCTATTGAGGGCGCACCTCCTAACCGAGCACTGTAAGCCTTGCGTGGCTATTGAGGGAGCACCTCCTAACTGAGCATTGTAAGCCTTGCGTGGCTATTGAGGGTGCACCTCCTAACCGAGCACTGTATGCCTTGCGTGGCTATTGAGGGCGCACCTCCGAACCCAGTATTGTAAGCCTTGCGAGGCTATTCAGGGTGCACCTCCTAACCGAGCACTGTAAGCCTTGCGTAGCTATTGAGGGCGCACCTCCTAACCGAGCACTGTAAGCCTTGCATGGCTATTGATGGTGCACCTCCTAACCGAGCACTGTAACCCCTACGTGGCTATTGAGGGTCCACCTCCTAACCGAGCACTGTAAGCCTTGCGTGGCTATTGAGGGCGCACCTCCTAACCGAGCACTGTAAGCCTTGCATGGCTACTGATGGTGCACCTCCTAACCGAGCACTGTAAGCCTTGCGTGGCTATTCAGGGCGCACCTCTTAACCGATCACTGTAAGCCTTGCGTGGCTATTGAGGGTGCACCTCCTAACCGAGCACTGAAAGCCTTGCGTGGCTATTGAGGGTGCAACTCCTAACCGAGCACTGTAAGCCTTGCGTGGCTATTGAGGGTGCACCTCCTAACCGAGCACTGTAAGCCTTGCGAGGCTATTCAGGGTGCACCTCCTAACCGAGCACTGTAAGCCTTGCGTGGCTATTGAGGGCGCACCTCCTAACCAAGCACTGTAAGCCTTGGGTGGCTATTGAGGGTGCACCTCCTAACTGAGCATTCTAAGCCTTCCGTGGCTATTGAGGGTGCACCTCTAAACCGAGCACTGTAAGCCTTGCGTGGCTATTGAGGGTGCACCTCCTAACCGAGCACTGTAAGCCCTGCATGGCTATTGAGGGTCCACCTCTTAACCGAGCACTGTAAGCCTTGCGTGGCTATTGAGGGCGCACCTCCTAACCGAGCACTGTAAGCCTTGCGTGGCTATTGAGGGCGCACCTCCTAACTGAGCACTGTAAGCCTTGAGTGGCTATTGAGGGCGCACCTCCTAACCGAGCACTGTAAGCCTTGCGTGGCTATTGAGGGTGCACCTCCTAACCGAGAACTGTAAGCCTTGTGTGGCTATAGAGGGTGCACCTCCTAACTGAGCACTATAAGCCTTCCGTGGCTATTGAGGGCGCACCTCCTAACCCAGTATTGTAAGCCTTGCGTGGCTATTCAGGGTGCACCTCCTAACCGAGCACTGTAAGCCTTGCGTGGCTATTGAGGGCGCACCTCCGAACCCAGTATTGTAAGCCTTGCGAGGCTATTCAGGGTGCACCTCCTAACCGAGCACTGTAAGCCTTGCGTGGCTATTGAGGGCGCACCTCCTAACCGAGCACTGTAAGCCTTGCATGGCTATTGAGGGCGCACCTCCTAACCGAGCACTGTAAGCCCTACGTGGCTATTGAGGGTCCACCTCCTAACTGAGCACTGTAAGCCTTGCGTGGCTATTGAGGGCGCACCTCCTAACCGAGCACTGTAAGCCTTGCGTGGCTATTGAGGGTGCACCTCCTAACTGAGAACTGTAAGCCTTGTGTGGCTATAGAGGGTGCACCTCCTAACTGAGCACTATAAGCCTTCCGTGGCTATTGAGGGCGCACCTCCTAACTGAGCACTTTAAGCCTTGCGAGGCTATTGAGGGGGCACCTCCTAACCGAGCAGTGTAAGCTTTGCGTGGCTATTGAGGGCGCACCTCCTAACCCAGTATTGTAAGCCTTGCGTGGCTATTCAGGGTGCACCTCCTAACCGAGCACTGTAAGCCTTGCGTGGCTATTGAGGGCGCACCTCCTAACCGAGCACTGTAAGCCTTGCATGGCTACTGATGGTGCACCTCCTAACCGAGCAGTGTAAGCTTTGCGTGGCTATTGAGGGCGCACCTCCTAACCCAGTATTGTAAGCCTTGCGTGGCTATTGAGGGTGCACCTCCTAACCGAGCACTGTAAGCCTTGCGTGGCTATTGAGGGCGCACCTCCTAACCCAGTATTGTAAGCCTTGCGTGGCTATTGAGGGGGCACCTCCTAACCGAGCACTGAAAGCCTTGCGTGGCTATTGAGGGTGCACCTCCTAACCGAGCACTGTAAGCCTTGCGTGGCTATTGAGGGTGCACCTCCTAACCGAGCACTGTAAGCCTTGCGTGGCTATTGAGGGTGCACCTCCTAACCGAGCACTGTAAGCCTTGCGAGGCTATTCAGGGTGCACCTCCTAACCGAGCACTGTAAGCCTTGCGTGGCTATTGAGGGCGCACCTCCTAACCAAGCACTGTAAGCCTTGCGTGGCTATTGAGGGTGCACCTCCTAACCGAGCACTGTAAGCCTTGCGTGGCTATTGAGGGTGCACCTCCTAACCGAGCACTGTAAGCCCTGCGTGGCTATTGAGGGTCCACCTCTTAACCGAGCACTGTAAGCCTTGCATGGCTATTGAGGGTGCACCTCCTAACCGAGCACTGTAAGCCTTGCATGGCTATTGAGGGCGCACCTCCTAACCGAGCACTGTAAGCCTTGCGAGGCTATTGAGGGCGCACCTCCTAACCGAGCACTGTATGCCTTGCGTGGCTATTGAGGGCGCACCTCCTAACCGAGCACTGTAAGCCTTGCGTGGCTATTGACAGCGCACCTCCTAATCAAGCACTTTAAGCCTTGCGTGGCTATTGAGGGCGCACCTCCTAACCGAGCACTGTAAGCCTTGCGTGGCTATTGAGGGTGCACCTCCTAACCGAGCACTGTAAGCCTTGCATGGCTATTGAGGGTGCACCTCCTAACCGAGCACTGTAAGCCTTGCATGGCTATTGAGGGCGCACCTCCTAACCGAGCACTGTATGCCTTGCGTGGCTATTGAGGGCGCACCTCCTAACCGAGCACTGTAAGCCTTGCGTGGCTATTCAGGGCGCACCTCTTAACCGAGCACTGTAAGCCTTGCGTGGCTATTGAGGGTGCACCTCCTAACCGAGCACTGAAAGCCTTACGTGGCTATTGAGGGTGCACCTCCTAACCGAGCACTGTAAGCCTTGCGTGGCTATTGAGGGTGCACCTCCTAACCGAGCACTGTAAGCCTTGCGAGGCTATTCAGGGTGCACCTCCTAACCGAGCACTGTAAGCCTTGCGTGGCTATTGAGGGCGCACCTCCTAACCAAGCACTGTAAGCCTTGGGTGGCTATTGAGGGTGCACCTCCTAACCGAGCACTGTAAGCCTTGCGTGGCTATTGAGGGTGCACCTCCTAACCGAGCACTGTAAGCCCTGCGTGGCTATTGAGGGTCCACCTCTTAACCGAGCACTGTAAGCCTTGCATGGCTATTGAGGGTGCACCTCCTAACCGAGCACTGTAAGCCTTGCATGGCTATTGAGGGCGCACCTCCTAACCGAGCACTGTAAGCCTTGCGAGGCTATTGAGGGCGCACCTCCTAACCGAGCACTGTATGCCTTGCGTGGCTATTGAGGGCGCACCTCCTAACCGAGCACTGTAAGCCTTGCGTGGCTATTGACAGCGCACCTCCTAATCAAGCACTTTAAGCCTTGCGTGGCTATTGAGGGCGCACCTCCTAACCGAGCACTGTAAGCCTTGCGTGGCTATTGAGGGTGCACCTCCTAACCGAGCACTGTAAGCCTTGCATGGCTATTGAGGGTGCACCTCCTAACCGAGCACTGTAAGCCTTGCATGGCTATTGAGGGCGCACCTCCTAACCGAGCACTGTATGCCTTGCGTGGCTATTGAGGGCGCACCTCCTAACCGAGCACTGTAAGCCTTGCGTGGCTATTCAGGGCGCACCTCTTAACCGATCACTGTAAGCCTTGCGTGGCTATTGAGGGTGCACCTCCTAACCGAGCACTGAAAGCCTTGCGTGGCTATTGAGGGTGCACCTCCTAACCGAGCACTGTAAGCCTTGCGTGGCTATTGAGGGTGCACCTCCTAACCGAGCACTGTAAGCCTTGCGAGGCTATTCAGGGTGCACCTCCTAACCGAGCACTGTAAGCCTTGCGTGGCTATTGAGGGCGCACCTCCTAACCAAGCACTGTAAGCCTTGGGTGGCTATTGAGGGTGCACCTCCTAACTGAGCATTCTAAGCCTTCCGTGGCTTTTGAGGGTGCACCTCTAAACCGAGCACTGTAAGCCTTGCGTGGCTATTGAGGGTGCACCTCCTAACCGAGCACTGTAAGCCCTGCGTGGCTATTGAGGGTCCACCTCTTAACCGAGCACTGTAAGCCTTGCATGGCTATTGAGGGTGCACCTCCTAACCGAGCACTGTAAGCCTTGCATGGCTATTGAGGGCGCACCTCCTAACCGAGCACTGTAAGCCTTGCGTGGCTATTGAGGGCGCACCTCCTAACCGAGCACTGTAAGCCTTGCGTGGCTATTGAGGGCGCACCTCCTAACTGAGCACTGTAAGCCTTGCGTGGCTATTGAGGGCGCACCTCCTAACCGAGCACTGTAAGCCTTGCGTGGCTATTGAGGGCGCACCTCCTAACCGAGCAGTGTAAGCCTTGAGTGGCTATTGAGGGCGCACCTCCTAACCGAGCACTGTAAGCCTTGCGTGGCTATTGAGGGTGCACCTCCTAACCGAGAACTGTAAGCCTTGTGTGGCTATAGAGGGTGCACCTCCTAACTGAGCACTATAAGCCTTCCGTGGCTATTGAGGGCGCACCTCCTAACTGAGCACTTTAAGCCTTGCGAGGCTATTGAGGGGGCACCTCCTAACCGAGCAGTGTAAGCTTTGCGTGGCTATTGAGGGCGCACCTCCTAACCCAGTATTGTAAGCCTTGCGTGGCTATTCAGGGTGCACCTCCTAACCGAGCACTGTAGGCCTTGCGTGGCTATTGAGGGCGCACCTCCTAACCGAGCACTGTAAGCCTTGCATGGCTACTGATGGTGCACCTCCTAACCGAGCAGTGTAAGCTTTGCGTGGCTATTGAGGGCGCACCTCCTAACCCAGTATTGTAAGCCTTGCGTGGCTATTGAGGGTGCACCTCCTAACCGAGCACTGTAAGCCTTGCGTGGCTATTGAGGGCGCACCTCCTAACCCAGTATTGTAAGCCTTGCGCGGCTATTGAGGGGGCACCTCCTAACCGAGCAGTGTAAGCTTTGCGTGGCTATTGAGGGCGCACCTCCTAACCCAGTATTGTAAGCCTTGCGTGGCTATTCAGGGTGCACCTCCTAACTGAGCACTATAAGCCTTCCGTGACTATTGAGGGCGCACCTCCTAACTGAGCACTTTAAGCCTTGCGAGGCTATTGAGGGGGCACCTCCTAACCGAGCAGTGTAAGCTTTGCGTGGCTATTGAGGGCGCACCTCCTAACCGAGCACTGTAAGCCTTGCGTGGCTATTGAGGGCGCACCTCCTAACCGAGCACTGTAAGCCTTGCATGGCTACTGATGGTGCACCTCCTAACCGAGCACTGTAAGCCTTGCGTGGCTATTCAGGGCGCACCTCTTAACCGAGCACTGTAAGCCTTGCGTGGCTATTGAGGGTGCACCTCCTAACCGAGCACTGAAAGCCTTGCGTGGCTATTGAGGGTGCACCTCCTAACCGACCACTGTAAGCCTTGCGTGGCTATTGAGGGTGCACCTCCTAACCGAGCACTGTAAGCCTTGCGAGGCTATTCAGGGTGCACCTCCTAACCGAGCACTGAAAGCCTTGCGTGGCTATTGAGGGCGCACCTCCTAACCGAGCACTGTAAGCCTTGGGTGGCTATTGAGGGTGCACCTCCTAACCGAGCACTGTAAGCCTTGCGTGGCTATTGAGGGTGCACCTCCTAACCGAGCACTGTAAGCCCTGCGTGGCTATTGAGGGTCCACCTCTTAACCGAGCACTGTAAGCCTTGCATGGCTATTGAGGGTGCACCTCCTAACCGAGCACTGTAAGCCTTGCATGGCTATTGAGGGCGCACCTCCTAACCGAGCACTGTAAGCCTTGCGTGGCTATTGAGGGCGCACCTCCTAACCGAGCACTGTATGCCTTGCGTGGCTATTGAGGGCGCACCTCCTAACCGAGCACTGTAAGCCTTGCGTGGCTATTGACAGCGCACCTCCTAATCAAGCACTTTAAGCCTTGCGTGGCTATTGAGGGCGCACCTCCTAACCGAGCACTGTAAGCCTTGCGTGGCTATTGAGGGTGCACCTCCTAACCGAGCACTGTAAGCCTTGCATGGCTATTGAGGGTGCACCTCCTAACCGAGCACTGTAAGCCTTGCATGGCTATTGAGGGCGCACCTCCTAACCGAGCACTGTATGCCTTGCGTGACTATTGAGGGCGCACCTCCTAACCGAGCACTGTAAGCCTTGCGTGGCTATTGACAGCGCACCTCCTAATCAAGCACTTTAAGCCTTGCGTGGCTATTGAGGGCGCACCTCCTAACCGAGCACTGTAAGCCTTGCGTGGCTATTGAGGGTGCACCTCCTAACCGAGAACTGTAAGCCTTGTGTGGCTATAGAGGGTGCACCTCCTAACTTAGCAGTGTAAGCCTTGCGTGGCTATTGAGGACGCACCTCCTAACCGAGCACTGTAAGTCTTGCGTGGCTATTGAGGGAGCACCTCCTAACTGAGCACTGTAAGCCTTGCGTGGCTATTGAGGGCGCACCTCCTAACCGAGCACTGTAAGCCTTGCGTGGCTATTGAGGGCGCACCTCCTAACCGAGCACTGTAAGCCTTGCATGGCTACTGATGGTGCACCTCCTAACCGAGCACTGTAAGCCTTGCGTGGCTATTCAGGGCGCACCTCTTAACCGAGCACTGTAAGCCTTGCGTGGCTATTGAGGGTGCACCTCCTAACCGAGCACTGAAAGCCTTGCGTGGCTATTGAGGGTGCACCTCCTAACCGAGCACTGTAAGCCTTGCGTGGCTATTGAGGGTGCACCTCCTAACCGAGCACTGTAAGCCTTGCGAGGCTATTCAGGGTGCACCTCCTAACTGAGCACTGTAAGCCTTGCGTGGCTATTGAGGGCGCACCTCCTAACCAAGCACTGTAAGCCTTGGGTGGCTATTGAGGGTGCACCTCCTAACCGAGCACTGTAAGCCTTGCATGGCTATTGAGGGTGCACCTCCTAACCGAGCACTGTAAGCCTTGCATGGCTATTGAGGGCGCACCTCCTAACCGAGCACTGTATGCCTTGCGTGGCTATTGAGGGCGCACCTCCTAACCGAGCACTGTAAGCCTTGCGTGGCTATTGACAGCGCACCTCCTAATCAAGCACTTTAAGCCTTGCGTGGCTATTGAGGGCGCACCTCCTAACCGAGCACTGTAAGCCTTGCGTGGCTATTGAGGGCGCACCTCCTAACCGAGCACTGTAAGCCTTGCGTGGCTATTGAGGGTGCACCTCCTAACCGAGAACTGTAAGCCTTGTGTGACTATAGAGGGTGCACCTCCTAACTGAGCAGTGTAAGCCTTGCGTGGCTATTGAGGGCGCACCTCCTAACCGAGCACTGTAAGCCTTGCGTGGCTATTGAGGGTCCACCTCCTAACTGAGCATTGTAAGCCTTGCGTGGCTATTGAGGGTGCACCTCCTACCCGAGCACTGTAAGCCTTGCGTGGCTATTGAGGGCGCACCTCCGAACCCAGTATTGTAAGCCTTGCGAGGCTATTCAGGGTGCACCTCCTAACCGAGCACTGTAAGCCTTGCGTAGCTATTGAGGGCGCACCTCCTAACCGAGCACTGTAAGCCTTGCATGGCTATTGATGGTGCACCTCCTAACCGAGCACTGTAAGCCCTACGTGGCTATTGAGGGTCCACCTCCTAACCGAGCACTGTAAGCCTTGCGTGGCTATTGAGGGCGCACCTCCTAACCAAGCACTGTAAGCCTTGCATGGCTACTGATGGTGCACCTCCTAACCGAGCACTGTAAGCCTTGCGTGGCTATTCAGGGCGCACCTCTTAACCGATCACTGTAAGCCTTGCGTGGCTATTGACAGCGCACCTCCTAATCAAGCACTTTAAGCCTTGCGTGGCTATTGAGGGCGCACCTCCTAACCGAGCACTGTAAGCCTTGCGTGGCTATTGAGGGCGCACCTCCTAACCGAGCACTGTAAGCCTTGCGTGGCTATTGAGGGTGCACCTCCTAACCGAGAACTGTAAGCCTTGCGTGGCTATTGAGGGCGCACCTCCTAACTGAGCAGTGTAAGCCTTGCGTGGCTATTGAGGGCGCACCTCCTAACCGAGCACTGTAAGCCTTGCGTGGCTATTGAGGGAGCACCTCCTAACTGAGCATTGTAAGCCTTGCGTGGCTATTGAGGGTGCACCTCCTAACCGAGCACTGTATGCCTTGCGTGGCTATTGAGGGCGCACCTCCGAACCCAGTATTGTAAGCCTTGCGAGGCTATTCAGGGTGCACCTCCTAACCGAGCACTGTAAGCCTTGCGTAGCTATTGAGGGCGCACCTCCTAACCGAGCACTGTAAGCCTTGCATGGCTATTGATGGTGCACCTCCTAACCGAGCACTGTAACCCCTACGTGGCTATTGAGGGTCCACCTCCTAACCGAGCACTGTAAGCCTTGCGTGGCTATTGAGGGCGCACCTCCTAACCGAGCACTGTAAGCCTTGCATGGCTACTGATGGTGCACCTCCTAACCGAGCACTGTAAGCCTTGCGTGGCTATTCAGGGCGCACCTCTTAACCGATCACTGTAAGCCTTGCGTGGCTATTGAGGGTGCACCTCCTAACCGAGCACTGAAAGCCTTGCGTGGCTATTGAGGGTGCAACTCCTAACCGAGCACTGTAAGCCTTGCGTGGCTATTGAGGGTGCACCTCCTAACCGAGCACTGTAAGCCTTGCGAGGCTATTCAGGGTGCACCTCCTAACCGAGCACTGTAAGCCTTGCGTGGCTATTGAGGGCGCACCTCCTAACCAAGCACTGTAAGCCTTGGGTGGCTATTGAGGGTGCACCTCCTAACTGAGCATTCTAAGCCTTCCGTGGCTATTGAGGGTGCACCTCTAAACCGAGCACTGTAAGCCTTGCGTGGCTATTGAGGGTGCACCTCCTAACCGAGCACTGTAAGCCCTGCATGGCTATTGAGGGTCCACCTCTTAACCGAGCACTGTAAGCCTTGCGTGGCTATTGAGGGCGCACCTCCTAACCGAGCACTGTAAGCCTTGCGTGGCTATTGAGGGCGCACCTCCTAACTGAGCACTGTAAGCCTTGAGTGGCTATTGAGGGCGCACCTCCTAACCGAGCACTGTAAGCCTTGCGTGGCTATTGAGGGTGCACCTCCTAACCGAGAACTGTAAGCCTTGTGTGGCTATAGAGGGTGCACCTCCTAACTGAGCACTATAAGCCTTCCGTGGCTATTGAGGGCGCACCTCCTAACCCAGTATTGTAAGCCTTGCGTGGCTATTCAGGGTGCACCTCCTAACCGAGCACTGTAAGCCTTGCGTGGCTATTGAGGGCGCACCTCCGAACCCAGTATTGTAAGCCTTGCGAGGCTATTCAGGGTGCACCTCCTAACCGAGCACTGTAAGCCTTGCGTGGCTATTGAGGGCGCACCTCCTAACCGAGCACTGTAAGCCTTGCATGGCTATTGAGGGCGCACCTCCTAACCGAGCACTGTAAGCCCTACGTGGCTATTGAGGGTCCACCTCCTAACTGAGCACTGTAAGCCTTGCGTGGCTATTGAGGGCGCACCTCCTAACCGAGCACTGTAAGCCTTGCGTGGCTATTGAGGGTGCACCTCCTAACCGAGAACTGTAAGCCTTGTGTGGCTATAGAGGGTGCACCTCCTAACTGAGCACTATAAGCCTTCCGTGGCTATTGAGGGCGCACCTCCTAACTGAGCACTTTAAGCCTTGCGAGGCTATTGAGGGGGCACCTCCTAACCGAGCAGTGTAAGCTTTGCGTGGCTATTGAGGGCGCACCTCCTAACCCAGTATTGTAAGCCTTGCGTGGCTATTCAGGGTGCACCTCCTAACCGAGCACTGTAAGCCTTGCGTGGCTATTGAGGGCGCACCTCCTAACCGAGCACTGTAAGCCTTGCATGGCTACTGATGGTGCACCTCCTAACCGAGCAGTGTAAGCTTTGCGTGGCTATTGAGGGCGCACCTCCTAACCCAGTATTGTAAGCCTTGCGTGGCTATTGAGGGTGCACCTCCTAACCGAGCACTGTAAGCCTTGCGTGGCTATTGAGGGCGCACCTCCTAACCCAGTATTGTAAGCCTTGCGTGGCTATTGAGGGGGCACCTCCTAACCGAGCACTGAAAGCCTTGCGTGGCTATTGAGGGTGCACCTCCTAACCGAGCACTGTAAGCCTTGCGTGGCTATTGAGGGTGCACCTCCTAACCGAGCACTGTAAGCCTTGCGAGGCTATTCAGGGTGCACCTCCTAACTGAGCACTGTAAGCCTTGCGTGGCTATTGAGGGCGCACCTCCTAACCAAGCACTGTAAGCCTTGGGTGGCTATTGAGGGTGCACCTCCTAACCGAGCACTGTAAGCCTTGCATGGCTATTGAGGGTGCACCTCCTAACCGAGCACTGTAAGCCTTGCATGGCTATTGAGGGCGCACCTCCTAACCGAGCACTGTATGCCTTGCGTGGCTATTGAGGGCGCACCTCCTAACCGAGCACTGTATGCCTTGCGTGGCTATTGAGGGCGCACCTCCTAACCGAGCACTGTAAGCCTTGCGTGGCTATTGACAGCGCACCTCCTAATCAAGCACTTTAAGCCTTGCGTGGCTATTGAGGGCGCACCTCCTAACCGAGCACTGTAAGCCTTGCGTGGCTATTGAGGGCGCACCTCCTAACCGAGCACTGTAAGCCTTGCGTGGCTATTGAGGGTGCACCTCCTAACCGAGAACTGTAAGCCTTGTGTGACTATAGAGGGTGCACCTCCTAACTGAGCAGTGTAAGCCTTGCGTGGCTATTGAGGGCGCACCTCCTAACCGAGCACTGTAAGCCTTGCGTGGCTATTGAGGGTCCACCTCCTAACTGAGCATTGTAAGCCTTGCGTGGCTATTGAGGGTGCACCTCCTACCCGAGCACTGTAAGCCTTGCGTGGCTATTGAGGGCGCACCTCCGAACCCAGTATTGTAAGCCTTGCGAGGCTATTCAGGGTGCACCTCCTAACCGAGCACTGTAAGCCTTGCGTAGCTATTGAGGGCGCACCTCCTAACCGAGCACTGTAAGCCTTGCATGGCTATTGATGGTGCACCTCCTAACCGAGCACTGTAAGCCCTACGTGGCTATTGAGGGTCCACCTCCTAACCGAGCACTGTAAGCCTTGCGTGGCTATTGAGGGCGCACCTCCTAACCAAGCACTGTAAGCCTTGCATGGCTACTGATGGTGCACCTCCTAACCGAGCACTGTAAGCCTTGCGTGGCTATTCAGGGCGCACCTCTTAACCGATCACTGTAAGCCTTGCGTGGCTATTGACAGCGCACCTCCTAATCAAGCACTTTAAGCCTTGCGTGGCTATTGAGGGCGCACCTCCTAACCGAGCACTGTAAGCCTTGCGTGGCTATTGAGGGCGCACCTCCTAACCGAGCACTGTAAGCCTTGCGTGGCTATTGAGGGTGCACCTCCTAACCGAGAACTGTAAGCCTTGCGTGGCTATTGAGGGCGCACCTCCTAACTGAGCAGTGTAAGCCTTGCGTGGCTATTGAGGGCGCACCTCCTAACCGAGCACTGTAAGCCTTGCGTGGCTATTGAGGGAGCACCTCCTAACTGAGCATTGTAAGCCTTGCGTGGCTATTGAGGGTGCACCTCCTAACCGAGCACTGTATGCCTTGCGTGGCTATTGAGGGCGCACCTCCGAACCCAGTATTGTAAGCCTTGCGAGGCTATTCAGGGTGCACCTCCTAACCGAGCACTGTAAGCCTTGCGTAGCTATTGAGGGCGCACCTCCTAACCGAGCACTGTAAGCCTTGCATGGCTATTGATGGTGCACCTCCTAACCGAGCACTGTAACCCCTACGTGGCTATTGAGGGTCCACCTCCTAACCGAGCACTGTAAGCCTTGCGTGGCTATTGAGGGCGCACCTCCTAACCGAGCACTGTAAGCCTTGCATGGCTACTGATGGTGCACCTCCTAACCGAGCACTGTAAGCCTTGCGTGGCTATTCAGGGCGCACCTCTTAACCGATCACTGTAAGCCTTGCGTGGCTATTGAGGGTGCACCTCCTAACCGAGCACTGAAAGCCTTGCGTGGCTATTGAGGGTGCAACTCCTAACCGAGCACTGTAAGCCTTGCGTGGCTATTGAGGGTGCACCTCCTAACCGAGCACTGTAAGCCTTGCGAGGCTATTCAGGGTGCACCTCCTAACCGAGCACTGTAAGCCTTGCGTGGCTATTGAGGGCGCACCTCCTAACCAAGCACTGTAAGCCTTGGGTGGCTATTGAGGGTGCACCTCCTAACTGAGCATTCTAAGCCTTCCGTGGCTATTGAGGGTGCACCTCTAAACCGAGCACTGTAAGCCTTGCGTGGCTATTGAGGGTGCACCTCCTAACCGAGCACTGTAAGCCCTGCATGGCTATTGAGGGTCCACCTCTTAACCGAGCACTGTAAGCCTTGCGTGGCTATTGAGGGCGCACCTCCTAACCGAGCACTGTAAGCCTTGCGTGGCTATTGAGGGCGCACCTCCTAACTGAGCACTGTAAGCCTTGAGTGGCTATTGAGGGCGCACCTCCTAACCGAGCACTGTAAGCCTTGCGTGGCTATTGAGGGTGCACCTCCTAACCGAGAACTGTAAGCCTTGTGTGGCTATAGAGGGTGCACCTCCTAACTGAGCACTATAAGCCTTCCGTGGCTATTGAGGGCGCACCTCCTAACCCAGTATTGTAAGCCTTGCGTGGCTATTCAGGGTGCACCTCCTAACCGAGCACTGTAAGCCTTGCGTGGCTATTGAGGGCGCACCTCCGAACCCAGTATTGTAAGCCTTGCGAGGCTATTCAGGGTGCACCTCCTAACCGAGCACTGTAAGCCTTGCGTGGCTATTGAGGGCGCACCTCCTAACCGAGCACTGTAAGCCTTGCATGGCTATTGAGGGCGCACCTCCTAACCGAGCACTGTAAGCCCTACGTGGCTATTGAGGGTCCACCTCCTAACTGAGCACTGTAAGCCTTGCGTGGCTATTGAGGGCGCACCTCCTAACCGAGCACTGTAAGCCTTGCGTGGCTATTGAGGGTGCACCTCCTAACCGAGAACTGTAAGCCTTGTGTGGCTATAGAGGGTGCACCTCCTAACTGAGCACTATAAGCCTTCCGTGGCTATTGAGGGCGCACCTCCTAACTGAGCACTTTAAGCCTTGCGAGGCTATTGAGGGGGCACCTCCTAACCGAGCAGTGTAAGCTTTGCGTGGCTATTGAGGGCGCACCTCCTAACCCAGTATTGTAAGCCTTGCGTGGCTATTCAGGGTGCACCTCCTAACCGAGCACTGTAAGCCTTGCGTGGCTATTGAGGGCGCACCTCCTAACCGAGCACTGTAAGCCTTGCATGGCTACTGATGGTGCACCTCCTAACCGAGCAGTGTAAGCTTTGCGTGGCTATTGAGGGCGCACCTCCTAACCCAGTATTGTAAGCCTTGCGTGGCTATTGAGGGTGCACCTCCTAACCGAGCACTGTAAGCCTTGCGTGGCTATTGAGGGCGCACCTCCTAACCCAGTATTGTAAGCCTTGCGTGGCTATTGAGGGGGCACCTCCTAACCGAGCAGTGTAAGCTTTGCCTGGCTATTGAGGGCGCACCTCCTAACCCAGTATTGTAAGCCTTGCGTGGCTATTCAGGGTGCACCTCCTAACTGAGCACTATAAGCCTTCCGTGGCTATTGAGGGCGCACCTCCTAACTGAGCACTTTAAGCCTTGCGAGGCTATTGAGGGGGCACCTCCTAACCGAGCAGTGTAAGCTTTGCGTGGCTATTGAGGGCGCACCTCCTAACCGAGCACTGTAAGCCTTGCGTAGCTATTGAGGGCGCACCTCCTAACCGAGCACTGTAAGCCTTGCATGGCTACTGATGGTGCACCTCCTAACCGAGCACTGTAAGCCTTGCGTGGCTATTCAGGGCGCACCTCTTAACCGAGCACTGTAAGCCTTGCGTGGCTATTGAGGGTGCACCTCCTAACCGAGCACTGAAAGCCTTGCGTGGCTATTGAGGGTGCACCTCCTAACCGAGCACTGTAAGCCTTGCGTGGCTATTGAGGGTGCACCTCCTAACCGAGCACTGTAAGCCTTGCGAGGCTATTCAGGGTGCACCTCCTAACCGAGCACTGTAAGCCTTGCGTGGCTATTGAGGGCGCACCTCCTAACCAAGCACTGTAAGCCTTGGGTGGCTATTGAGGGTGCACCTCCTAACTGAGCATTCTAAGCCTTCCGTGGCTATTGAGGGTGCACCTCCTAACCGAGCACTGTAAGCCTTGCGTGGCTATTGAGGGCGCACCTCCTAACCGAGCACTGTAAGCCTTGCATGGCTACTGATGGTGCACCTCCTAACCGAGCAGTGTAAGCTTTGCGTGGCTATTGAGGGTGCACCTCCTAACCGAGCACTGTAAGCCTTGCGTGGCTATTGAGGGCGCACCTCCTAACCCAGTATTGTAAGCCTTGCATGGCTATTGAGGGGGCACCTCCTAACCGAGCAGTGTAAGCTTTGCCTGGCTATTGAGGGCGCACCTCCTAACCCAGTATTGTAAGCCTTGCGTGGCTATTCAGGGTGCACCTCCTAACTGAGCACTATAAGCCTTCCGTGGCTATTGAGGGCGCACCTCCTAACTGAGCACTTTAAGCCTTGCGAGGCTATTGAGGGGGCACCTCCTAACCGAGCAGTGTAAGCCTTGCGAGGCTATTGAGGGGCACCTCCTAACCGAGCAGTGTAAGCTTTGCGTGGCTATTGAGGGCGCACCTCCTAACCCAGTATTGTAAGCCTTGCGTGGCTATTCAGGGTGCACCTCCTAACCGAGCACTGTAAGCCTTGCGTGGCTATTGAGGGCGCACCTCCGAACCCAGTATTGTAAGCCTTGCGAGGCTATTCAGGGTGCACCTCCTAACCGAGCACTGTAAGCCTTGCGTGGCTATTGAGGGCGCACCTCCTAACCGAGCACTGTAAGCCTTGCATGGCTATTGATGGTGCACCTCCTAACCGAGCACTGTAAGCCCTACGTGGCTATTGAGGGTCCACCTCCTAACTGAGCACTGTAAGCCTTGCGTGGCTATTGAGGGCGCACCTCCTAACCGAGCACTGTAAGCCTTGCGTGGCTATTGAGGGTGCACCTCCTAACCGAGAACTGTAAGCCTTGTGTGGCTATAGAGGGTGCACCTCCTAACTGAGCACTATAAGCCTTCCGTGGCTATTGAGGGCGCACCTCCTAACTGAGCACTTTAAGCCTTGCGAGGCTATTGAGGGGGCACCTCCTAACCGAGCAGTGTAAGCTTTGCGTGGCTATTGAGGGCGCACCTCCTAACCCAGTATTGTAAGCCTTGCGTGGCTATTCAGGGTGCACCTCCTAACCGAGCACTGCAAGCCTTGCGTGGCTATTGAGGGCGCACCTCCTAACCGAGCACTGTAAGCCTTGCATGGCTACTGATGGTGCACCTCCTAACCGAGCAGTGTAAGCTTTGCGTGGCTATTGAGGGCGCACCTCCTAACCCAGTATTGTAAGCCTTGCATGGCTATTAAGGGTGCACCTCCTAACCGAGCACTGTAAGCCTTGCGTGGCTATTGAGGGCGCACCTCCTAACCCAGTATTGTAAGCCTTGCGTGGCTATTGAGGGGGCACCTCCTAACCGAGCAGTGTAAGCTTTGCCTGGCTATTGAGGGCGCACCTCCTAACCCAGTATTGTAAGCCTTTCGTGGCTATTCAGGGTGCACCTCCTAACTGAGCACTATAAGCCTTCCGTGGCTATTGAGGGCGCACCTCCTAACTGAGCACTTTAAGCCTTGTGAGGCTATTGAGGGGGCACCTCCTAACCGAGCAGTGTAAGCTTTGCGTGGCTATTGAGGGCTCACCTCCTAACCGAGCACTGTAAGCCTTGCGTGGCTATTGAGGGCGCACCTCCTAACCGAGCACTGTAAGCCTTGCATGGCTACTGATGGTGCACCTCCTAACCGAGCACTGTAAGCCTTGCGTGGCTATTCAGGGCGCACCTCTTAACCGAGCACTGTAAGCCTTGCGTGGCTATTGAGGGTGCACCTCCTAACCGAGCACTGAAAGCCTTGCGTGGCTATTGAGGGTGCACCTCCTAACGGAGCACTGTAAGCCTTGCGTGGCTATTGAGGGTGCACCTCCTAACCGAGCACTGTAAGCCTTGCGAGGCTATTCAGGGTGCACCTCCTAACCGAGCACTGTAAGCCTTGCGTGGCTATTGAGGGCGCACCTCCTAACCAAGCACTGTAAGCCTTGGGTGGCTATTGAGGGTGCACCTCCTAACTGAGCATTCTAAGCCTTCCGTGGCTATTGAGGGTGCACCTCCTAACCGAGCACTGTAAGCCTTGCGTGGCTATTGAGGGCGCACCTCCTAACCGAGCACTGTAAGCCTTGCATGGCTACTGATGGTGCACCTCCTAACCGAGCAGTGTAAGCTTTGCGTGGCTATTGAGGGTGCACCTCCTAACCGAGCACTGTAAGCCTTGCGTGGCTATTGAGGGCGCACCTCCTAACCCAGTATTGTAAGCCTTGCATGGCTATTGAGGGGCACCTCCTAACCGAGCAGTGTAAGCTTTGCCTGGCTATTGAGGGCGCACCTCCTAACCCAGTATTGTAAGCCTTGCGTGGCTATTCAGGGTGCACCTCCTAACTGAGCACTATAAGCCTTCCGTGGCTATTGAGGGCGCACCTCCTAACTGAGCACTTTAAGCCTTGCGAGGCTATTGAGGGGGCACCTCCTAACCGAGCAGTGTAAGCTTTGCGTGGCTATTGAGGGCGCACCTCCTAACCGAGCACTGTAAGCCTTGCGTGGCTATTGAGGGCGCACCTCCTAACCGAGCACTGTAAGCCTTGCATGGCTACTGATGGTGCACCTCCTAACCGAGCACTGTAAGCCTTGCGTGGCTATTCAGGGCGCACCTCTTAACCGAGCACTGTAAGCCTTGCGTGGCTATTGAGGGTGCACCTCCTAACCGAGCACTGAAAGCCTTGCGTGGCTATTGAGGTGCACCTCCTAACCGAGCACTGTAAGCCTTGCGTGGCTATTGAGGGTGCACCTCCTAACCGAGCACTGTAAGCCTTGCGAGGCTATTCAGGGTGCACCTCCTAACCGTGCACTGTAAGCCTTGCGTGGCTATTGAGGGCGCACCTCCTAACCAAGCACTGTAAGCCTTGGGTGGCTATTGAGGGTGCACCTCCTAACTGAGCATTCTAAGCCTTCCGTGGCTATTGAGGGTGCACCTCCTAACTGAGCACTGTAAGCCTTGCGTGGCTATTGAGGGTCCACCTCTTACCCGAGCACTGTAAGCCTTGCGTGGCTATTGAGGGCGCACCTCCTAACCGAGCACTGTAAGCCTTGCGTGGCTATTGAGGGTCCACCTCTTACCCGAGCACTGTAAGCCTTGCATGGCTATTGAGGGTGCACCTTCTAACCGAGCACTGTAAGCCTTGCGTGGCTGTTGAGGGTGCACCTCCTAACCGAGCACTGTAAGCCTTGCGTGGCTATTGAGGGCGCACCTCCTAACCGAGCACTGTAAGCCTTGCATGGCTACTGATGGTGCACCTCCTAACCGAGCACTGTAAGCCTTGCGTGGCTATTCAGGGCGCACCTCTTAACCGATCACTGTAAGCCTTGCGTGGCTATTGAGGGTGCACCTCCTAACCGAGCACTGAAAGCCTTGCGTGGCTATTGAGGGTGCACCTCCTAACCGAGCACTGTAAGCCTTGCGTGGCTATTGAGGGTGCACCTCCTAACCGAGCACTGTAAGCCTTGCGAGGCTATTCAGGGTGCACCTCCTAACCGAGCACTGTAAGCCTTGTGTGGCTATTGAGGGCGCACCTCCTAACCAAGCAATGTAAGCCTTGGGTGGCTATTGAGGGTGCACCTCCTAACTGAGCATTCTAAGCCTTCCGTGGCTATTGAGGGTGCACCTCTAAACCGAGCACTGTAAGCCTTGCGTGGCTATTGAGGGTGCACCTCGTAACCGAGCACTGTAAGCCCTGCGTGGCTATTGAGGGTCCACCTCTTAACCGAGCACTGTAAGCCTTGCATGGCTATTGAGGGTGCACCTCCTAACCGAGCACTGTAAGCCTTGCATGGCTATTGAGGGCGCACCTCCTAACCGAGCACTGTAAGCCTTGCGTGGCTATTGAGGGCGCACCTCCTAACCGAGCACTGTATGCCTTGCGTGGCTATTGAGGGCGCACCTCCTAACCGAGCACTGTAAGCCTTGCGTGGCTATTGAGGGCGCACCTCCTAACCAAGCACTTTAAGCCTTGCGTGGCTATTGAGGGCGCACCTCCTAACCGAGCACTGTAAGCCTTGCGTGGCTATTGAGGGCGCACCTCCTAACCGAGCACTGTAAGCCTTGCATGGCTACTGATGGTGCACCTCCTAACCGAGCACTGTAAGCCTTGCGTGGCTATTCAGGGCGCACCTCTTAACCGATCACTGTAAGCCTTGCGTGGCTATTGAGGGTGCGCCTCCTAACCGAGCACTGAAAGCCTTGCGTGGCTATTGAGGGTGCACCTCCTAACCGAGCACTGTAAGCCTTGCGTGGCTATTGAGGGTGCACCTCCTAACCGAGCACTGTAAGCCTTGCGAGGCTATTCAGGGTGCACCTCCTAACCGAGCACTGTAAGCCTTGCGTGGCTATTGAGGGCGCACCTCCTAACCGAGCACTGTATGCCTTGCGTGGCTATTGAGGGCGCACCTCCTAACCGAGCACTGTAAGCCTTGCGTGGCTATTGACGGCGCACCTCCTAACCAAGCACTTTAAGCCTTGCGTGGCTATTGAGGGTGTACCTCCTAACCGAGCACTGTAAGCCTTGCGTGGCTATTGAGGGTGCACCTCCTAACCGAGCACTGTAAGCCTTGCGTGGCTATTGAGGGAGCACCTCCTAACTGAGCACTGTAAGCCTTGCGTGGCTATTGAGGGCGCACCTCCTAACCGAGCACTGTAAGCCTTGCGTGGCTATTGAGGGTGCACCTCCAAACCGAGCACTGTAAGCCTTGCGTGGCTATTGAGGGCGCGCCTCCTAACCGAGCACTGTAATCCTTGCGTGGCTATTGAGGGAGCACCTCCTAACTGAGCATTGTAAGCCTTGCGTGGCTATTGAGGGTGCACCTCCTAACCGAGCACTTTAAGCCTTGCGAGGCTACTGAGGGTGCACCTCCTAACCGAGCACTTTATGCCTTGTGAGGTTATTGAGGGTGCACCTCCTAACCGAGCACTGTAAGCCTTGCGTGGCTATTGCGGGCGCACCTCCTAACCGAGCACTTTAAGCCTTGTGAGGCTATTCAGGGCGCACCTCCTAACCGAGCACTGTAAGCCTTGCAAGGCTATTGAGGGAGCACCTTCTAATGGAGCATTGTAAGCCTTGCGTGGCTATAGAGGGTGCACCTCCTAACCGAGCACTGTAAGTCTTGCGTGGCTATTGAGGGTGCACCTCCTAACCGAGCACTGTAAGTCTTGCGTGGCTATTGAGGGTGCACCTCCTAACCGAGCACTGTAAGCCTTGCGTGGCTATTCAGGGTGCACCTCCTAACCGAGCACTGTAAGTCTTGCGTGGCTATTAAGGGTGCACCTCCTAACCGAGCACAGTAAGCCTTGTGTGGCTATTGAGGGCGCACCTCCTAACCGAGCAGTGTAAGCTTTGCCTGGCTTTTGAGGGTCCACCTCTTACCCGAGCACTGTAAGCCTTGCATGGCTATTGAGGGTGCACCTTCTAACCGAGCACTGTAAGCCTTGCGTGGCTATTGAGGGTGCACCTCCTAACCGAGCACTGTAAGCCTTGCGTGGCTATTGAGGGCGCACCTCCTAACCGAGGACTTTAAGCCTTGCGAGGCTATTGAGGGTTCACCTCCTAACCGAGCACTGTAAGCCTTGCGTGGCTATAGAGGGCGCACCTGCTAACCGAGCACTGTAAGTCTTGCGTGGCTATTGAGGGCGGACCTACTAACCGAGCACTTTAAGCCTTGCAAGAATATTGACGGTACACCTCCAAACCGAGCACTGTAAGCCTTGAGTGGCTATTGAGGGCGCACCTCCTAACCGAGCACTGTAAGCCTTGCGTGGCTATTGAGGGAGCACCTCCTAACTGAGCATTGTAAGCCTTCCGTGGCTATTGAGGGTTCACCTCCTACCCGAGCACTGTAAGCCTTGCGTGGCTATTTAGGGAGCACATCCTAACCGAGCATTTCAAGCCTTGCGTGGCTATTGAGAGTGCACCTCCTAACCGAGCACTGTAAGCCTTGCGTGGCTATTGAGGGTGCACCTCCTAACCGAGCACTTTAAGCCTTGTGAGGCTATTGACGGTGCACCTCCTAACCGAGCACTGTAAGCCTTGTGTGGCTATTGAGGGCATACCTCCTAACCGAGCACTGTATCTTTTGCATGGCTATTGAGGGTGCACCTCCTAACCGAGCACTGTAAGCCTTGCGTGGCTATTGAGGGCGCACCTCCTAACCGAGCACTGTAAGCCTTGCGTGGCTATTGAGGGTCCACCTCTTACCCGAGCACTGTAAGCCTTGCGTGGCTATTGAGGGCGCACCTCCTAACCGAGCACTGTAAGCCTTGCGTGGCTATTGAGGGTCCACCGCGTAACCGATCACTGTAAGCCTTGCGTGGCTATTGAGGGTGCACCTTCTAACCGAGCACTGTAAGCCTTGCGTGGCTATTGAGGGCGCACCTCCTAACCGAGCACTTTAAGCATTGCGAGGCTATTGAGGGCGCACCTCCTAACCGAGCACTGTAAGCCTTGCGTGGCTATTGAGGGCGCACCTCCTAACTGAGCACTGTAAGCCTTGCGTGGCTATTCAGGGCGCACCTCCTAACCGAGCACTGTAAGCCTTGCGTGGCTATTGAGGGAGTACCTCCTAACCGAGCATTGTAAGTCTTGCGTGGCTATTGAGGGTGCACCTCCTAACCGAGCACTGTAAGCCTTGGGTGGCTATTGAGGGTGCACCTCCTAATCGAGCACTTTAAGCTTTGTGAGGCTATTGAGGGTGCACCTCCTAACCGAGCACTGTAAGCCTTGCGTGGCTATTGAGGGCGCACCTCCTAACCGAGCACTGTAAGTCTTGCGTGGCTTTTGAGGGTGCACCTCATAACCGAGGACTGTAAGCTTTGCGTGGATATTGAGGGCGCACCTCCTAACCGAGCACTGTAAGCCTTGCGTGACTATTGAGGGAGCACCTCCTAATGGAGCATTGTAAGCCTTGCGTGGCTATTGAGGCTGCTCCTCCTAACCGAGCACTGTAAGCCTTGCGTGGCTATTGAGGGTGCACCTCCTAACCGAGCACTGTAAGCCTTGCGTGGCTATTGAGGGTGCACCTCCTAACTGAGCACTGTAAGCCTTGCGTGGCTATTGAGGGTGCACCTCCTAACCGAGCACTGTAAGCCTTGCGTGGCTATTGAGGGCTCACCTCCTAACCGAGCACTGTAAGCCTTGCGTGGCTATTGAGGGTCCACCTCCTAACCGAACACTGTAAGCCTTGCGTGGCTATTGAGGGCGCACCTCCAAACCGAGCACTGTAAGCCTTGCGTGGCTATTGAGGACGCACCTCCTAACCGAGCACTGTACGTCTTGCGTGGCTATTGAGGGCGCACCTCCTTACCGAGCACTGTAAGCCTTGCGTGGCTATTGAGGGTGCACCTCCTAACCGAGCACTGTAAACCTTGCGTGGTTATTGAGGGTGCACCTCTTAACCGAGCACTGTAAGCCTTGCGTGGCTATTGAGGGCGCACCTCCTAACCGAGCACTTTAAGCCTTGTGAGGGTATTGAGGGTGCACCTCCTAACCGAGCACTGTAAGCCTTGCGTGGCTATTGAGGGCTCACCTCCTAACCGAGCACTGTATCTCTTGCGTGGCTATTGAGGGCTCATCTCCTAACCGAGCACTGTAAGCCTTGCGTGGCTATTGAGGGTGCACCTCCTAACTGAGCACTGTAAGCCTTGCGTGGCTATTGAGGGCGCACCTCCTATCCGAGCACTGTAAGCCTTGCGTGACTATTGAGGGAGCACCTCCTAACCGAGCACTGTAAGCCTTGCGTGGCTATTGAGGCTGCACCTCCTAACCGAGCACTGTAAGCCTTGCGTGGCTATTGAGGGTGCACCTCCTAACCGACCACTGTAAGCCTTGCGTGGCTATTGAGGGCGCACCTCCTAACCGACCACTGTAAGCCTTGCATGGCTATTGAGGGTCCACCTCTTACCCGAGCACTGTAAGCCTTGCGTGGCTATTGAGGGTGCACCTCTTACCCGAGCAGTGTAAGCCTTGCGTGGCTATTGAGGGCGCACCTCCTAACCGAGCACTGTAAGCCTTGCATGGCTATTGAGGGCGCACCTCCTAACCGAGGACTTTAAGCCTTGCGAGGGTATTGAGGGCGCACCTCCTAACCGAGCACTGTAAGCCTTGCATGGCTATTGAGGGCGCACCTCCTAACCGAGGACTTTAAGCCTTGCGTGGCTATTGAGGGCGCACCTCCAAACCGAGCAGTGTAAGCCTTGCGTGGCTATTGAGGGCGCACCTCCTAACCGAGCACTGTAAGCCTTGCATGGCTATTGAGGGCGCACCTCTTACCCGAGCAGTGTAAGCCTTGCGTGGCTATTGAGGGCGCACCTCCTAACCGAGCACTGTAAGCCTTGCGTGGCTATTGAGGGTGCACCTCTTACCCGAGCAGTGTAAGCCTTGCGTGGCTATTGAGGGCGCACCTCCTAACCGAGCACTGTAAGCCTTGCATGGCTATTGAGGGCGCACCTCCTAACCGAGGACTTTAAGCCTTGCGAGGGTATTGAGGGCGCACCTCCTAACCGAGCACTGTAAGCCTTGCATGGCTATTGAGGGCGCACCTCCTAACCGAGGACTTTAAGCCTTGCGTGGCTATTGAGGGCGCACCTCCAAACCGAGCAGTGTAAGCCTTGCGTGGCTATTGAGGGCGCACCTCCTAACCGAGCACTGTAAGCCTTGCATGGCTATTGAGGGCGCACCTCCTAACCGAGGACTTTAAGCCTTGCGAGGGTATTGAGGGCGCACCTCCTAACCGAGCACTGTAAGCCTTGCATGGCTATTGAGGGCGCACCTCCTAACCGAGGACTTTAAGCCTTGCGTGGCTATTGAGGGCGCACCTCCAAACCGAGCAGTGTAAGCCTTGCGTGGCTATTGAGGGCGCACCTCCTATCCGAGCATTGTAAGCCTTACTTGGCTATTGAGGGCCCCTTCCCTCACTTTGGCAACAATGCGGGATTAGCTCGTTGCTTCGGGGAAAAGTAGAAATTTTTGGGGTCCCTGTATGATTGGTCGGGATCAGGGGCCTTTTTTTGCCTCCCTCACATTTGTTGCTGTAGGGTCGGGCTAGAGAAAGAGGCCCAATCTGGACGGATTGGCAGTATTTCTGCAAGGGAGGGGCTTCCAGGAGGCTGAAGTTGGTTCCTTATTCGCACCTCCTTATTCGTTCCTCATTCATGTAGTCATTCAGAAACACTAAGGATAGTTGGAAAGCTCTGAACCCAAAAATAAGGTCTGGAACACCACGTATAATATACCTGCGTGTTCACAGGACTCTCCCCTTCGAGGGGACATATTCTGTGTGCTGGTCTAAAGCACGGTTCCGGTGCCAGCTGTTCCAGAGTGTGGTACCCCCAGGACAATCACACTGGAAGACGCTGGGGCAGAGCTCAACCCCCAAAAAAGTATTTGGACCACCCCAAATGACACATCCCCACTATCTAAAGACTGTCCCCTGCAAGGTGACATACAGTGCTACCCGGTCCAAACACTGGTTCTGATGCCATAAGCTTCTATTTGCAGGATTTCCCTGAGGCCTGTATTTCAAAGGAGATTTGAACAAATCCCAAAATAAGGTTTGGACCCCCTCTTCACCCAAAATAAGGTTTGGACCTCCACACTTCATACATTCCCATCTTCAACAGAGTATCCCCTTTGAGAGGACACATTCTTTTGGCTGATCCAAAGCTCAGTTCTGGTACCAGTTGCTCCAAAGTGCGGTACCCCCAGGACAAATGCAGACACTGGGACCAGGCTGCACCCACTAAAATGTTTGGACCACTCCAAATGACACATCCCCGCTCTCTGGAGACTGTTCCCCACAAGGTGACATACAGTGATGCCCGGTCCAAACACTGGTTCTGATGCTACAAGATTCTATTCGCAGGGCTTCCCTGAAGGCTGTATTTCAAAGGAGATTTCTATAAGGGAGTGCCTTCTGCACCCAAAATAAGGTTGGGACCCCCCTACTTCATACACCCCCGACTTCAGTAGAGTCTCTCCTTCGACAGGACACATTCTGTGGGCTGGTCCAAAGTGCAGTTCTGGTGCTAGTTGCTCCAAAGTGTGGTGCCCCCAGGACAAATGCACACACTGGGACCAGGCTGCACCCCTAAAATATTTGGACCACCCCAAATGACACATCCCCGCTCTCTGGAGACTGTGCCCCGCAAGGTGACATACAGTGATGCCTGGTCCAAACACTGGTTCTGATGCCACGAGCTTCTATTCGCAGGGGTTCCCCGAGGTTGGTGTTCCAAAGGAGATTTGAATAAGGAGGTGCCCTCTGCACCCAAAATAAGGTTGGGACACCCACACTTCATACACCCCCGTCGTCAGCAGTGTTTCCCCTTCTAGAGGACACATTCTGTGGGCTGGTCCAAAGCGCAGTTCCGGTGCCAGTTGTTCTAAAGTACGGTGCCTCAGGACAAATGCAGGCACTGGGATCAGGCTGCACCCCTAAAATATTTGGACCACCCCAAATGACACATCCCCGCTCTCTGGAGTCTGTGCCCCACACGGTGACATACAGTGATGCCCGGTCGAAACACTGGTTCTGATGCCACGAGCTTCTATTCGCAGGGGTTCCCTAAGGGCTGTATTTCAAAGGAGATTTGAATTAAGGAGGTGCCTTCTTCACCCAAAATAAGGTTGGGACCCCCACTTCATACACCCTCGTCTTCAGCAGACTCTCCCCTTCGAGAGGACACATTCTGCGGACTGGTCCAAAGCGCAGTTCTGGTGCCAGTTGCTCCAAAGTGTGGTGCCCCCAGGACAAATGTAGACTCAGACGCTGGGGCCAGGCTGCACCCCTATAAACATTTGGATCAAATGACATATCCCCATGGTCTGGAGACTGTGCCCCACAAGGTGACATACAGTGATGCCCGGTCCAAACTCTTGTTCTGATGCCACAAGGTTCTATTCGCAGGGCTTCCCTGAGGGCTGTATTTCAAAGAAGATTTGAATAAGGAGGTGCCCTCTGCACCCAAAATAAGGTTGGGACCCCCCACTTCATACACCCCCGTCTTCAGCAGAGTCTCCCGTTAGAGAGGACACACTCTGTGGGCTGGTCCAAAGCGCAGTTCCAGTGCCAGTTGTTCCAAAGTGCGGTGCCCCAGGACAAATGCAGACACTAGGACAGGCAGCACCCCCGAAAATATTTGGACCACCCCAAATGACACATCCCCGCTCTCTGGAGACTGTGCCCCGCAAGGTGACATACAGTGATGCCTGGTCCAAACACTGGTTCTGATGCCACGAGCTTCTATTCGCAGGGGTTCCCCGAGGTTGGTGTTCCAAAGGAGATTTGAATAAGGAGGTGCCCTCTGCACCCAAAATAAGGTTGGGACACCCACACTTCATACACCCCCATCGTCAGCAGTGTTTCCCCTTCTAGAGGACACATTCTGTGGGCTGGTCCAAAGCGCAGTTCCGGTGACAGTTGTTCTAAAGTATGGTGCCCCAGGACAAATGCAGGCACTGGGACCAGGCTGCACCCCCTAAAATATTTGGACCACCCCAAATGACACATCCCCGCTCTCTGGAGTCTGTGCCCCACACGGTGACATACAGTGATGCCCGGTCCAAACACTGGTTCTGATGCCACGAGCTTCTATTCGCAAGGGTTCCCTATGGGCTGTATTTCAAAGGAGATTTGAATAAGGAGGTGCCCTCTGCACCCAAAATACGGTTGGGACCTCCCCACTTCATACACCCCCGTCTTCAGCAGAGTCTCCCCTTCAAGAGGACACATTCTGTGGGCTGGTCCAAAGCGCAGTTCTAGTGAGAGTTGCTCCAAAGTGTGGTGCCCCCAGGAAAAATGTAGACGCAGATGCAGGGGCCAGGGTTCACCCCAAAAAACATTTTTATCAATCCAAATTACACATCCCCGCTCTCTGGAGACTGTGTCCCATAAGGTGACATACAGTGATGCCCGGTCCAAACACTGGTTCTGATGCCACAAGCTTCTATTCGCAGGGGTTCCCCGAGGCCAGTATTTCTAAGGAGATTTGAGTAAGATACTGATTTGGCTACTTGCCCTTTTACACCCCAAAATAAGGTTTGGACCACCACGTGTCATACACCCCTACATTCTGGGGACCCTCCCGTGCATGGGCACATATGGCACTTCCGGCTCCAGAGCCCAGTTCTTGTGCCATCTCCAAAGTGCAGTGCCCACAGGACGGTCCCCAGCAAGAGACATACAGCAGTGCTCAGTCCAAACACTGGTTCTGGCCGTACAAGTTTCTGTGGGGATTGCCTGTATTTCCAAGTACCTTGGAATAAAGGACCACTCCCAGTGAGTTTCCTGCACGACAATCACATAGGCAGACCTTATGGTGAAGGTCATTGCCTGAATGAGTTTTAGCACTCCTCATGGAAGCTTCAGTTACAGAGAACAAGCTGAGATTGCTGAATTCCAGCTTTAGTGTCCTGGGGCTTACTTTGATGCGCGAGCACCCTGCTACATCCACGGATGTGGCACCCAAGCCAGCTTCTCGGACTCTTGAGGGCTTGTGAGGGTTAACCCCTTGGCGCTGGGCATCAGTGTTTGTCCAAATGCCGGCAAACCCCACAGTCAGCCTCTTAGGGAGATCTCCCAATGTGAGGAGCTACTTAATGCACACTAAGTTCAGGCTGCAATGAATAAATCCTAGTTAAACCCACACCATCTCATCTGGTGTCTTAATTTCAGGGTATGGCAGCAAATGACTTTGAGGGTAAAACACCTGGAAATGAAAGCGCAAAAGGAAGCTCTGATCCAAAAGCACCTCCCAATCATGCATTTCTAGCTTCACGCGGCTATTGGGCATGCGTTTCTGGAACAAGTGTTGCTAGCCTTGTGTGGCTATTGAGAGTGACTGCAGCACAGATGAGAAGAGGGCAGAGAAAGGGGGCTCTTGCACACCATTCCTTCTGCGGAGCTTCCCATCCTACCCGCACTGTGGCAACAATGTGGGGTTAACCCTATACAACAAACACTGAATGCTACTTAGGATGGCAATTTATTCGTGACAGACAGGGCTTTTTTTTTGTAGGAAAAGCCCAGCAAAAACTCATTGGCATAATAGACCACACCCAACAGCAGAAACTCATTAGCCTATTAGGCCACACCCCTGACAGCACAGCAAATTCATCTGTTAGGCTACACCCCCATGTTACCAGACCCGTGGTCATCCAGCCACACCCACCTTTTGCTTCTGTTTTGCTTCTGTTTACCTTGCTTCTGTTTTGCTTCTGTTTACCTTGTTTGTTGCCAAAACCCAGGGCTTTTTTGGAGCAGGAACTCCTTTGCATGTTAGGCCAGACACCCCTAATGTAGCCAATCCGAATGAGTTTTTGCTGTTGGGTGTGGCCTGTTATGCTAATGAGCTCCTGCTGGGCGTGGCCAACTCAGGAGCCAGCCGGAACTCCGTTCCTGTGCGTTCCTGCCCCAAAATAGCCCTGTGACAGCTACGCTCAGTGCAACCTCCACGTTCAGAGGCAGTGTACTATGGGAAGGGGTAGACAACCATATATGCATTCTCTTGCAAGCGCAGTTTGTCTGTTTGTTATGTATCGAGCCTGAACTGTACTTGCAAAAGGATGTAGCTTGAGGATGCATAACAATAGCTTGCTAGGATCCTAGAATGGACCAGTAGGGAGACAGGGATCCTAGAGTAAACCAACTGGGAAACAATAGAGTGTAAATAGCCTATTGTTGGGAGTGGGGTGTGTTTTGGGTGTAACCTTTTTCAGGCATAAATACCCGGCTTCGGCCAGGGCTTTTCAGTTTTCTTTCCCCTTGCTGAAATCACTAATAAACTATGAGCTGATCGTTTTACATATCTCGAACCCAGTATATTTTACCATCCATGGTTGGAGACAGGCACAGGGAGATATATTCTCCGCCTCTGCTCCACCAAGCCATCCCTTACACTCCTGAAGAAGTGTGAATCCTTCAGCGGCACCCTTAAGTCCAGTATATATTTGGTGGCCACTGGCAAGGGACGTGGGGGCCACCACATGGAGGTTAGCCAGCCGCTTTGAGGCCAAGCTGGGATTTTTGGGGTCCCTATCTGATTGGCCCAAATGGGTTTTTCAGAATTTTGTAGCACTTTAAGGTATTCCGCGAAAGAAGTCCAAGGACAGGGCTGCAGCTCTTTGGGCTGAACCGCCCCAACAGCAGGAGGAGGGAGAGACACCCCCAGACAGGTGATAGGACCAGAAATATGGTTGCCAACCTCCAGGTGGCAACTGGTCTCCAGGCTCCTGAGATTACTTCTCCAGGAGAAAATGGCTGCTTTGGGGGATGGACTCCACAACAGCAGCCTGTTCCTGATGAGCTCCCTCCCTCCCCAGACTTTGCCTTCCCCAGGTTCTGCTCCCCCACCTCCAGGAATTTCCCAACTCAGAGCTGGCAACCATACCCAGAATTCAGAAGGGCTTCTGGTTGCGACACCCTTATGCTGGAAGCAATGTGGAGGGATAGGAACCTATACTCATCGTTGGCTGAACTGTCCTAAACTGGAAGATTATTGGAAAGAAGTGTTAATGTGTATTAATAATATAACTGGACAAGACATACAATGTACACCAGAACATATCCTGTTAAATAGATGGCAACCAATCAATAATACAAATAAGACAAATATAAGAGTAGCAATTTTATTAACAGCTGCCAAAAATGCTGTTGTACTGCTTTGGAAAAACATTAAGAGCCCAACATGACAACATTGGCATGCTAAGATATGGAAATTATATATACTATCAAAGGTTACTGAAAAGATTAAGGATACTAATAATTTTGAATCTGCATTAAAATTTGCTGCAATCTGGCTTCCTATATTAGAATATTTAATTGCACAAGGTGATATACCTAATATTGTTAATGATTTAAACCTGTGGTAAAACTATTTTTTTGGTTGGTTCTTTTTTGGTTGGTTCTATTTTTTTTGGTTGTTGTAACAGTACTTGCATTAGTATATATTGAGGTAAAGTAAAGGTAAAGGTTCCCTTAATTAATCTGATGATCAGACTGCCAGCTACTTTGCAGGCAGGAGGGGCGACCCTGCGGAAAGATTCAGGCTCAGATCTCAGGAGGCGTTGTGCAAGTTAGTTATTTTATTTATTTGCTTCATCTATCACCCCATCTTCCTCCCCGGTGGGGACCCAAGGCAGCTCACAAGATCCTCCTCTTCTCTCTTTCATGTTCACAACAATCCTGTGAGCAATGCTCCCTCTAAGCTGTGGAGTCTTGTGAGCAAAAATTCTACTTTGTGATGGCATTAAAGTTGTGAGCGAATGATTTGGCTGCTGCGTAAATCAGTTTGCTCCGGAGCCATCCTTCCTGAGCCAAGATGGAAATGTGTGAGCTGGAGGTTAAAAATTGTGAGCTAGCTCACACTAACTCAGCTTAGAGGGAACACTGCCTGTGGGACAGAGAGGTTAGGCCCGAGGTCACCCAGCAAGCTTCCATGGCAGTGTGGAGATCTGAACCTGGGGCTCCCAGATCCTTATTTGCAGGGCTTTTTTGTAGAAAAAGCCCAGCAGGAACTCATTAGCATAACAGGCCACACTTAACAGCAGAAACTTATTAGCATATTAGGCCACATCCCCATATCACCAGGGCTTTTTTTTTTTGTAGCTGGAGCTCCTTTGCATGTTAGGCCACACACCCGTAATGTAGTCTGGCCCCACTGCTGGACCTCCTGATGGCACCTGGTATATTTTGGCCGCTGTGTGACAGAGTGTTGGACTAGATGGGCCATTGGCCTGATTCAACATTGGCTTCTCTTATGTTCTTATGTTAGCCAATCCTGATGAGTTTCTGCTGTTGGGTGTGGCCTATTATGCTAATGAGTTCCTGCTGGGCATGGCCAACTCCGGAGCCAGCCATTCCTGTGCGTTCCTGCCCCCAAATAGCCCTGCTTTTTTGACATTCTAACTGCTCCACTATGCTGTCTCTCTGTCTCTCAGCCTAATCCACCTCCCAGGGTTGTTGTGAGGATAAAATGGGGGGAATGCAGAACAGTGAGTAACATCCCCTTGGAGGAAGGCCAAGACCAAAGGTAGGATTGCCAACCTCAATATGCAGCTTGGAGTTCTCCCAGAATCCTACCTTTCTTCCAAGTAGTGCAAAGTGGCATACATAATTTCTTATCCTCACAACAGCCCTCTGAAGTGGGCTTTGCTGACAGAGAGCAACTGGCCCGATTTCAGGTTTGTGGCAGAATGCAGTTTTTGAACCCAGGTCTTCCCAGTCCTAATGCTGAAATCAATATGTGATGGCTGACAGTTACAGCATTTTGTGCCCATGGAGTATCACAGCTGACAGCAGCTGTCGATTTTCACTGATGGTTTGAGCGAAGCCTCACTCTAATCTTCTTATGTTCTCTGATGAGGACCTAGCAGAGTATGATTTTAACCAGGGACTTCCTGATTTATACATCTCAGTTGCTTAGCTACTGTGGGCACATCATCTACTGTAAACATTTATCAGTGTTCTACCAATCTGTCCTGGCTTCCCCCAAAGAATCCCAGGAATTGTAGTTTAGAGAAGGGTGCCCAAACACTTCAGCTACAGAGTCCCTGCCCTCCTGAGAAAACAAGTTAGCAAAGCTCTTTGGGGAGAAGTAATGAGTATTTTAAAAGTGTGAGATTATGGTATGGATAATGCCATGCAACAGAGAGAGGAGAGGGAGGAATTGAGGAGGCGAAAGCACTAGGAGACGGATCCCACGGCTGTTCTGTCAAGAGCTCGAAAGGCCAGAGATCTCAGGGCGAAGAAGAGGAGGCTGTAGGCGCCTGATAATCCCAGCAGCTAAAAATAAGTAAAATAAACATAAAGCTAAGCATAAAGGCATGACCACCAATTGATAAATCTCAGGGATCGCTCTTAAACCCCCGGGATTAATTTTCATCTCACTACAATCCAGACAAAAATAGCTTTCTCAGCACCAACGCAAAGAGGGTATACAGTGAACGGAGAAAGATCTGTTTTCGCTTCCTTCAGCTAGGGCAGGAAACCGTTTTAAGAGCTCTCATCTGTGAAGGAAAGGGATGCTGAAATTAAGAAAGTAACGTTATGTCATGAGCCCTAGAACTGTGGATTTGGCCAGTGAATTAAAATCCATGTGACCCAGTGGTAGGAAGCACCATTGACTCACAGCTGACTTAAGGCAACCCTATAGGGCTTCCAGGGCAAGCGATGTTAAGAGGTGGTTGGCCATTGCCCACTTCCCTATTATGACCCTGGTATTCCTTGCAGGTCCCCCATCTAAATACTAACCAGGACTGACCCTGCTTAGCTTCCAAGATCTGATGAAATCAGGCTATCCTAGGCTACCCAGGTTATGTATACTGTGGCCCTGGTCACACAGAGAATTTGCCCTGCAAGAGGGACGATTTGCCTGCACGATCATACCTGAACATCTGGGAAGCGTTGCGCTCCGTCTCTAACCCGTAACTTCAGCCTGAAGACACGGATTTAAAAGATACTGGGAACCATGCACTATCTTCCTGAAAATGTGTGGCACGTGCGGGCGTCAGATCAGGAAGCTCTGGTAGCCTGTCGGCGTCCCACGCATGCGCACAAACGCCTTACTGCTCTGTTGCCTCGTGTGGTGTGATCGGCTGCTGGAGGCTTGAGCACGGAGCCTCAGGGGAAGGTGAGATCGCGCTGCCCCGCGTCTTTTTGTTCCAGCTCTAAAAGCCTCCCATCCCCTGCGGATTATCCCGCTCGTGTGACCGGGGCCTGTGACATGCTATTGATATTATTAGCAATTATTTAGAAGAAGAAAAGATTGGCTTTATACCCCCACCCTTCACGACCCAAGGGAGTCTCAGAGCAGCTTGCGATCCCTTTCCCTTCCCCTTCCCACAGCGGACACCCTGTGAGGTAGGTGGGGCTGAGAGAGCTCTCTGGAGAACTGCTCTTGAGAGAACAGCTTTGAAAATATTTATGACTGACCCAAGGTCACACCAGCAGCTGCATGCGGAGGAGTGGGGAATCAAACCCAGTTCTCCCAGATTAGAGTCCACGCTCCTAACCACTACATCAAGCTGGCTCTCAGTTATTTAGGATCACGGTATATCTGAATGAATCTGAAGAACTGTGTGTACACATGAAACTTATGCCTTGAATAAAGCTTTGTTGGTCTTAAAGCTGCCACCGGACTCAAACTTTGCTCTGCTGCTTTAGACCAACGGGGCTCCCCACCAGTGTTCCCTCTAAGCTGACTTAGGGTGAGCTGGCTCACAGTTTTTTATCCTCCGGCTCACACTTTTTTGCCTCAGCTCAGGAAGGATGCCTCCAGAGCAAACTAATGTATGCAGCAGCCAAATCGCTTGCTCACAATTTTAATCCCAGTAGCTCACAGAGTAGAATCTTTGCTCACAAGACTCCACGGCTTAGAGGGAGCACTGCGAGCCACCTGAATCCTATGTATGTACACAGTAGGGTTGCTAACCAAAAGTTTGGAACTACCTGGAGATTTGAGGGTAGAACCTGGGGAAGTGGGGTTTCGGGAAGGGAGAGAACTTGGCAGGGTACAATGCCATGGCATCCCCCTTCCCAAGCATCCATTTTCTCTCGGATAAGTGGGATAAATGTTTTAAATAAATAAGTAATAAATAAACAAACAAGTCCTCTATGTAGCTAGGAGAGCCATTTTAATTCCCGGAGCTCTCCAGCCTCAGCTTGGAAGTTGGCAGCCCTAGCTCATGGGCTATGACTGTGCAAGAGGTCAGGAAAAACACAGAAAGGAGAGCTTTGGTGTTAAGTAGGATACTTAACTCAGAGAGTAATGAACAGTGATTCAGCAACTCCGAACAGACAACAAGACGATCAGATAACACACACACACAAACAGTAGAGCACAGCTCCTTTTCAAACAGTCCGGTCTCACAAAACCACGCCCCTACTTTGGTTAACAACCAATAACATACTGAGGGATAAGGACCAATGAGGCCTGTTCCCTCCATAACATTTCAGTCGTTTCTGATTGGTTACAAAACAGCGCAGAATCAAAACAACCAATAGGATTGTCGAGGCTTACAATCCTGGTCCTGACTTCAAGCTTAACATGTAAAAGTATACAGGCTGTTCACAACTCAGGACATAACATTTGGGGTGCGCTAGGTCGAACTAGGAATCTGAAGGACCAGGTTCAAATCCGCACTCCGTCATTAAACAGGCTGGGACTGGTCGATCTCTCATCCCCGTGCTTTTCAGCCTCATTTTGTTGCTGTTCGTCTCTATCCTTTCGTCTCTGGCCAGATGAGCTCCGTTTAAAGGCCTGGCCAGCCCTTGTCTGGGTCACGCTAGTTGCAGGACAAAGGAGGGGATTACAGCAGGGAAAAAGGCAGAAATAGGGGCGGTCTGTGGCTCAGTGGCAGAGCATTTTTCTCGGCCTGCACCAGGCCTGTAGCCAGGATTTTTTAAGTCAGGGGGCATTTAAATTTCTTAGGGGGCCCTGGCTAATCGAATTAAAGGAAAACACGGCTCCTTCCCCACATCTGCCATCGCTCAGGGCCCTGAGTTGGATGGGAAGTCAGGGGGCCTTGCCAGTAAGTCAGGGGGCCTAGCCCCAAGATGCCCCACTGGAGCTACGGGCCTGGCCTGCACAAGATGTGAGGTTCAGTCAGTGGCATTGCCTGTCAAAACGATCAGAGAACAGGTTGTGAAAAACCTCTGGGGAGTTGCTGCCGGTCATAGTAGAAGTACTGACCTTGAGAGACCGGTGGCCAGACCCATTTTAAGGCAGCTTCATGCCTTTGCCTTACAAAATCGAATTTTCACAGTGAGAGGGACAAGCCCAGAATAGGCAGAGCCTGGCTTAGGGGAGGACCCCAAGAGCCGTCCTCCCTGAGCCAAGACAAAAATGTGTGAGTCGGAGGCTAAAAGACTGAGCAGGCTCACAGTAACTCAGCTTAGAGAGAACATTGGTCACCATACCTGTTATGTCCTCAGAGACATAATGGTGAGCATAGTGAGCAGGTGCTCATTATGCGGATCGTAAAACTACACAAGTATTGCCCAATCAGAGGGCTTATGGTAAGAACAACTGTGATTGGTCATAAGGTACAAAGATGATTGGTCCTTATACCTGAATTGTGATTGGTTCTGATATTCAAATGTTATTGGCGCGTTTTGTTTCTGTGGGCGTGGCTACCTCAGCCAGGATTGTATATAAACTGCTGTTTTAGGACTGTATGTTGTCTAGCTGGTCTAGTCCTTAGCTGGTCTAACTTGGAGCTGAAATAAAGCTGAAATCACTTTTGAACTTATCTCCGGTGTGTTGTCTCGTACTTATCAATACCCAATAGATTTGGACTTGTGGGTCACCATA